>VZQC01009372.1:3821925-3838514 GCA_009823505.1 Rhizomys pruinosus
GATAACTCCAACCTCACAGCCACAAAGGCCAATCAAACCAAAGACAGCAGGACCAAACGATCAGCAATCAGCTCGCCAAGGCACCCAGTTCCTACCTGTCTTCCCCTCTTCCTGCCGCTGGGCTCAAGAGATCTCAAATCTGTAGAAAATTTTTATGAAGAGGGTGTTCAGTGGAAATGTTAGATGTAAATGTTCAGAGCAGGATTTCATGAACTCTGAATGGGTTCTATGAATTTCAAGAAAATGTATGATGAAATAAAGGTATGATCAGGTCTGAGTGCTAGCCTAGTGTTGGTATGCTGAAGCCAAGCTCAGCTCCAACCAGAAGCTGAGAAATGTGTGCTCTAGATTCAGGATGTCATTGAAAAATTGTTTGACCCATGGCAGGTCCCTTAATCTCTTCATTTCTCAGTTTTCTTCACCATGAAACAGGAGAAATATAGCCTGCAGCTGCATTTTTTAATTTCATATGGCTATGGAGAGTATGAAATAAGAACTTGTAAGGAAACTCTTTACATTGAAACATTCTATAAATGAATGGCTTGTGACACTGTCTCTCTTGCACTTCCTTCTATCCTTCTCCTTTCTTACATCCCAGTCGTAAACCCACTGTGGGAAAATCCAGCCCTCACATTGATGTTTTTTCCCTCTAAGAATAATAACATTGTCACTCTATAGGAAAGTCAAAAATTTGTAACCTTTCACTTTTCTGATACATAGAGTTGTCACTAGACTATGACTTCCTTGAAGAACTTTCACCAATGACTCAGTGAAGCCTAATGACTCCAAGATTTGATGACAGCCAGCACCCTAAGCTTTTGCAGAGCTCTCTCTGGTACATATAACACTTGTCAAGTTATACATAACATGGTGGTTTGCTGAGCTTAGGACTGTGCCTAGCTCATCTGCTTTACTAGTCAGTATGCCATTCCTCTTTAATTAACTCTAGCTGTAGAGCAGAGCCATATACATTGCATGCATAGGGTAAAGGGCCTGTCGACTATGAAAATTGATATAAACTTTATCAGGGAGGGGTATGGAGAATGGCTCCTGGGTGAAGAAAACTTGCTTTACTTCCAAAGGACCCAAGTTCAGTTCTCAACATCCATATCAAGAGGCTCACAATCATCTCTAACTTCAGTGCCAGGGAATCTTCTGGCCTTTACTATCATGACCACACACACGTAGACATGTTTGCATAAATATAACCAAAAATAACAACAAATATTAAGAAAGAAATCCACATAAAATTTCTAAAGTGCTAAATATTCTTAAGTTTTGTTATGTAATACATGTGTGTGATACAAGAAAAAACAAAATTTTTCCAGTAGATAATCTTATGTGATTAATTTTATCTATCTTTTAGCATGCTTTATAGCCAATTTTTCTAATACTTCTATTTTTCAAAGCAAAAATAACTTTTATGCTTTTAAGTTCACTTTATTTTTTCATGAATTCTTTATTTTCAATATTTTATTTATCATTATTAACAAGTTTTATTGAATATGTTTCCAAATCAAGTAATAACATTAAAATTATATACACATAATTGTCATTTAAGCTAATTATGATTCTAAAGTTTCCTTAAACATTACATTATCAAATATCAAACTATTGTTCCTTAAAGAGTTACAGAGGTAAGTTCTGAGGTCTCTGGTCACAAAATCTTTATCAACCAGTCAACCAGTCAACCACTATGTAGCACTGCTACCGTTCTCTCACTACAAAATTATTCATTATGACTACCGTGTTGTACCTTAGATTCTCAGGGTTTGCTCATTTTGTGTAACTAAATTTTTGAAGCTTTTATCAATAATTTCTCATTTCCTGCTTCTACTGTATAAACCCATCCCCATATACCTTGCTTTATGTATGCTTTGTTATAAAGACACCATATCCTTATTCAGGACATTTTTACTTCATTAGCATCAAGTTCACAGCTAAGAGCTTCTGCTTTATGCTTTGAACAAAGCTTATAAAACAATGTGTTTTCTACTTGAATCATGCCACAGCCTTCTCGTGCTCCAGAACTCTAAGCAACACTTCAACTCTCTACTTTGGGAGCATCTATCTGAGTCTTTGATATTCATAATTCTACTCTTGTTTTTTTTTTTTAATACTCCTTACATATAACAAATTTACAAAGTCTGAAATCAAACTACAGATTAATTGCAAAATGCATTTAGGATTCACAGTTTAACCAGAAGCTTGTATACAAGTAAAGATAAAACTTCAAATTCCTAAATTGCATAGCAAATTGATGTATATTTTAATGTACTTAAAAAAAGACATTTGTTCCTTCTCATAAATCTTAGAAATGAGGAAAATAGAGACAGATACTTCAAGCTATATCTGCAGCAATAACAGTCTATAAGAAGAAAAATCCCTCTCTGTAGGAGGCAATCTTCACCAGTGGCACATCTGACAGAGGTTTAACATCCAGAATATTTAAATTACTCAAAAAACAAAGGACCAAGAAAACAATGGTGAAGTCTCTGTTCAGATCTTTAGTCCATCTTTTGAGTGAGTCATTTGTTTTCTTACTTCTTTGTTTTTTGAGTAGTTTATATATTCTGTATGTTAATATTCTGTCAGATGTATTACTGGTGAGTTTCCTCCCACTATGTGGGTTTTCTCTACACTATTAAGAGTTTCGGTAAAGTGGCAGGATACAAAAATACCCTAGAAAAATCAGTAGTCTTTCTTTACACCAACAACAAGCAACTGGAGATGGAATAAAAGGAGACCTTCCCACTCACAATAGCCTCAAATAAATAAATAAATAAATAAATAAATAAATAATAAAATATCTGCAAACAAACTTAGCCAAAGACACCAAATATCTCTACAACAAAAATTTTAAACCCCTGAAGAAGGAGATTGAAGATGACATCAAAATATGGAAAAACCTCCCATGCTCATGGATTGGAAAAATTAATATAGTAAAAATGTCCATTCTACCCAAATTAATATACAAATTCAATGCAATCCCAATTAAAATCCCCATGAGTTTCTTCACAAACTTGGAAAAAAATCCTTAAATTCATATGGACAAACAAAAGACCCTGAATAGCTAAAGCAACCATGAGTGAAAAATGCAATGGGGGGGGGCGGGGAATCACCTTAACAGACTTAAAGCTATATTACAAGGTTATAGTCATAAAGACAGACTGGTACTGGCACAAAAACAGACCTGTGGAGCAATGGAACAAAATCGAAGATCCAAAATCGAGCTCATACAATTTCAGCCACCTCATATTTGACAAAGGGGCCAAAAAAGCTCAATGGAGGAAAGAGCATCTTCAGCAAATTGTGCTGCAAAACTGGATCACCATTTGTAGAAGAACAAAATTAAATCCCTACCTCTCACCCTGTACAAAAATTAACTCCAAGTGGATCAAACACCTCAACGTTAAACCTGAAACTCTGAAGGTGACAGAAGGAAAAGTTAGTAGCAACCTACAAGACATCGGTGTAGGAAAAGACTTTCTTAATCAAACAGCAGCCACACAGGAAATAAGGTAAACAGCTGACAAGTGGGACCTCATCAAACTCAAAAGCTTCTGTACAAGCAAGAGAATGATTTTTTTTTTTTTTTTTTGGTCTTTTCGAGACACGGTCTCTCTGTAGCCCCAGCTGTCCTGGAACTCACTCTGTGGAGCAGACTCGCCTTGAACTCACAGAGATCCGCCTGCTTCTGCCTCCTGAGTGCTAGGATTAAAGGCGTGTGCCACAATGCGCCTCGAGAATGAATTCTTAATAGATTCTTTCATATAGTGTTTTTGTTTGAAAATAATTACCCCATATTTCAAAATACTGTGGGATACACAGTCAAATTCAAATAAAAATGAATTCAACATTGCATCAAAATGTAAGAAAAGAGAAAAGGTATATCATTTAATTTGATCATCTTAATATTTTAATGTAACTAAACTGGACTAGTGTGTTGTGATCTTTCACTCTTCTCCTGGGAAAATTCACTCCATTTAGAAGGAAGAAGACTAAAATTTGTGTCAGGTAGTGCCATAGTGTCTATTCTAATATTTTGCTGATGGAACCCTTTATTAGCATTCTACCAAAGGTCCCTGAGGAAAACTGTGCCCGTTTTGTACAGCATGACTAGAGTAGCAAAATCTCTCACAGGAGATTTCCATTATCCAAGAAAGAGATGCTGGAACTCTGGAGTGTTTATCACCCTCCCATTGGTCTTATCTACCAACATCAAAATGCTGGAGGTAGTTCTGTTCCTCCAATCTCCAGCTTCCTTTTGACAATGCTTCATAGTCTTATTACTAAGATACCGATGATCAGCTATTTTGAGTTTCTTCACTTTAGAGTAGGAAGAAAAACATCAACAAAAACACAAAAGCAAACACAAATTTTAAAACACCTTCAAAAATCAATTTTCATATTTAATAGCATTAGAGTTATAAATCATATTCAAACACAATGCTTTGTCTTTCCTTGTTGTTCCTTATTTTATTGAACATGACTGATATTTACAAAGAATTTCATTTCTTAATTTGAGGAGAGGGAATACTGGAAGAAATAATTGTTGAAATTTTAGAGGCTATATGTCTCTTATTCTTTTTGATTTTGAGAATAAATGCACCCCAATGTGACCAGAAAATAAATTAAAAACTAAGGATAAAGATCATGTTGTAAACATTCCAGGATCAATAGTTATTTTCTTTTTTTTATTTATTTTTGTATGTGTATGAATGTACTGTCTGCATGTAGGTTTGTGCATCCGTGCCGTGCAATGCTGTGGAGGTCAGAAGAGGGTCTCAGATTCCCCTGGAACTGGAGTTCTCCTGGAATTGGAGTTGCAGACGGTTCTTAGCCACCATGTGGGTGCTGGGGATCGAACCTGGGTCCTCTGCAAGAGCAGTCGGTGCTCTTAACCACTAGGCTATCTCTCCAGACCCCATCAATACTTATTTTCATTAACACTGACAATATTTCTTATTCTTTGATTATTCCAGAACTTTTTCCCAGAAATATGGTGTTTCAGATATAAATATATTACTATCTTGCCATATTCTATTTCTACCATCTAATGAAAAACGAGGTGTACAATGTCTGAAATATTATTTCACTCAATAGTGACAAAAGTATTTCCTTCTCTTGTTAATAATTACCTCCATGAAATCCATTTTAATTATCACTCTTCTAATGCTGTTTTAAAACATTAAGTTTCACACACATAAAATGATATTTCTCTCTCAATTATTTACCATGGGATTTTGCTCAGAGTGTTTCTACTGCATTATATAACTCTTAGAATAACTAAAATCTTAATCACTGACAATTATATCACACACCACAATATATCATTCAGGACTCAGGGACCATTTTATAAAAAAGGGAAGAAAGTTTGTAAGAACCACAGGTAGGATGATTACAAAGAAACAGAGTTTCCAGGCTTCTGGGAACTTGTTCATATGAACTTACAGCAATGGTGACTGCATACATAAGACCCATGAAAACTCAATCAGATAAAAACCAGCATAGGGGGCTGGAGAGATAGGCTAGCAGTTAAGAGCACCGACTGCTCTTGCAGAGGACCCGGGTTCAATTCCCCAGCACCCACACGGTGGTTGAGAAGTGTCTTTAACTCCAGTTCCAGGGGAATCTGACACCCTCTTCTGACCTCCACAGCATTGCACGACACGGATGCACAAACCTACATGCAGACAGTACATTCATACACATACATAAATAAATAAATTTTTTTTAAAAAAAACAGCATAGACTGGGCAACTGAGTAGGAGACCCCAACCTTAGCATAAGAACTATTGGCAGCTAGTCACTGCTGGGTGAGGGAGAGTTAATCGTCGTTAAGTGAGTGACTCTAAACAGACTAAACAGACTCCAGTGGGTGAATTAATACCCAGAGACATCTGGGTAACCAACTTGACACAATAGGCCTTAAAAGATATGAGAGGATGCAAGGAACCCTGTGGGTAGACTATGGAGGAGAGTAGAGAGGGGAGGGAATCTAAATATAATTAAGATTTATGAAGTGTACAAAGTTAAATAAAAATTTACATTGAAAAATATGAGCTTTAAAATTTCCCCTTGAGATGATACAGGGAAGATGACCAGTATTCATCTAAATGATGGCAGCTCTAAGGACCCTTTTTTTATATAGGGACTAGGGACCCTCAAAACAAGTTCGGTTTGGTTAGAATAAAAAGTAGACAGACATGGCCTAGGGGACTTTGGAATAAAGAGGCTCAGAACTCATAGCTAGCATCTTATTGGCTCAGTCCTAAAAGTGTGTTTATACCAAGAATTGCAGGACTCAAATGAAAGACTTTAAGCAACAGAGGAAGGGAAGAGGATAAAATGTGACGGGCCAATCATATGGTTAAAACTTACAGATGGTTTGCAAAAAAAAGAAAGTAGAGACTATTTAGACAAAAAATTATTAGAAATTAATTCTTACTTTTCCTCTGGACTTGAATTATCTTTGGGTTTCTAAAGTGCTTTATTGGACAATAGCCAATCTAAATTTTAGTAAATTAAAATGTAAAGGATAGTTTGGGAACGGAGTGGCTGGAAGGCCAGGGCACAGGAAACTCTGCTCAAGGCAGGGAAGACTGTTTCTGTTGCCCTCGCTTCCTACCCTCTTCTGTTCTCTTCTTCTGTTCTGCTTCCAGAACAAGACTCCTGGACTGTGCTGCGACTGTCGTTCATGTGAACCAGATAGTAAAAAAAGGTAAGTTTTTTGTTCTTTTTTTTTTAAATCCGAGAACTTTTCCCATAACTTTCATGGAAAGAAAACAATAAAGCATAAATGCAAGCATATATGTAACATATCACTAATTACATGTAGTAGGGATATTCAATAGATCTACATGAACACGTTTTATTTATTCCTGTTTCTATAGAAATTTAAGTTCTATAGAAATTTCTATAGAAATTAAAGTTTATTTATTCCTGTTTCTATAGAAACAGGAATAAATAAACTTTAATAAACTTTCCATGAAAGTTAGGGGAAAAGTTCTTCTCAGATTAAAAAAAAAAGAACAAAAAAACTTACCTTTTTTTACTATATGGTTCACATGAATAAGTGACACCTAGCAAATACAAGGCACTGTCTAGTCATAGGGTGAGGCATGAGTTCAAAGCCAGAATACAAAGGGGCGGAGAGGAAAGACTGAAAGCATGCAAATACACAAAGCTTCAGCAAGGACACAGACTTCAAATGTGATGATTACGTTTTCTGTGAAACAATAAATTTGCTCATTTCTTTTCATCTTCTCACTCCTTATTATCATAGACATATTTGCTTTATTAAAATATTGTTCATATCAGTATGTAATATTTTGTTTCTCTTTTAATCTATTAGAAAATATGGGCTTTTTCTCTCTTCCCATTTTTATTGAATTTTTGTGGATCTCATACATAACATCTCAATCAGTCCTAACTGCTGTTACACCCTCTTCTCCACTGGTACACTCCCCACAGTTCCCCCTCCTCCTTGGAGTTCACACATTCTGTCATTTATGTTAGGGCCCACAGTGTCAAATTAATCTTCCCAGCCACTTACTTTAAGCCACTTAAGTTTCCAACTTTTAAAGGATTCTCATGCAAGCTGACTCTTAAAAATGACACTTTGGACACAACTGCTTGCAAATTGGTTTTACATGAAGATGCTTGTACTCATAAATTATCACTTATTGCTAAAAAAAAATGGAAAAAAAATCTGAGAGAAAGATGCCGGACAGTTATGGAAGAATGCATGGTCTGGGATGGGGTGGGGTAGTATGGGGGGAAGGGAAGGGAAGGGGAAATATGCCTGAACTGAATTGGAAAATGATGTATGAAATACACAAAGCATTAATTTAAAAAAATGACACTTTCGCAGGCTGTGGTGGCACACATCTTTAATCCCAGCACTCGGGAGGCAGAGGCAGGTGGATCTCTGTGAGTTCAAGGCCAGCCTGTTCTATAGTGAGTTCCAGGACAGCTGGGGCTACAAAGAGACCCTGTCTCAAAAAGACCCCCCCAAAAAAGAAAATTTTTATTCCCTGTCTATAATCTTCAGCATTCTCAAAGTGATATTCTTAGCAAACGACCAACCTCTGAATAGTCTATAGATGGCTCAAAAATTCTTTTCAAAATCTGCCTTGAACCACACACAATATTTGTTTCCTTTAAACAAAGAGAGTTAAACATTTATAGAAGACATATTATAAAACTATAACCTCTATAATTCAAAATAATTCAGTAAATTTATTTAAAAGTCTGTAACCACTGGTAGTTAAATATTACAAAACGTTTCAATTATAGTGACATGTTTATTTGTATATATGTCTATATCTTCTTAAGATAAAAGTTATGAATTACTTAATTGAATTACAGTGAATGTATGTTTTAAAATCTAGTATTAGTAACTGAAGTTTAAATGAAACACCCTTTAAAAGATTAAATTTAAAGAAGATAGCATTTAAATTGTGTTGTCTATGATTTAAAGAATAAATAATTTAATAAAAAATAACAAAAACAGAACACAGAGATGTAAGCAAATCAACAGCTAATGTGCATGAAATGACTCGAAAAGATAAAGATGTAGCCAGAGAGCTCCAAAGCCAATCCACCCAGATTATCACAAGCCAGTCAGAGCATTTAGAACAGAGGAGCAGCTGAAATTCACCTTGAAGGGAGAAAACTCTACATTGACCTGAACTAAATAAATTGATGTCATCCTTCCCGCCAAAACAAAAACAAAGAATTCTATTAGACTCTTACTATTAAAATGTACTCAAAGCCAAATTTTTTTTGTAGTCCCTGTAGTCCCAGCTGTCCTGGAACTCACTTTGTAGACCAGGCTGGCCTTGAACTCACAGAGATCCACCCGCCTCTGCCTCCTGAGTGCTGGGATTAAAGGTGTGCCTCAACACGCCTGGCACACCGTGTGGCCGTTTACATTGAAGTTTGCTGCTCCTTCCTTTAGTATGGACTCTGGAATCTACTTGGTATAAATGCACAAAGAGCAAACAAAAGCCTAACTGCAGGGACTTGCTAGTAAGCCATACATAGCCATTTTTATTTACATACTTTGTAGTTTTCCTAAGGCAGATTCTATTCCATCCTCCATTTTATTGTTCTGTATACACAGGCAATAAACTTGAGAAACCAAGTCTTCATCGACTCACATTACTAAAATCTAAAGGAACATTTTAGCTTCAAATGATGTATTCCTTTCTATACAGGGACTATGAAAATTTACCACATATTGAATGTTTTCAAATAATCCAGCTTTATTATTTTCCAATTCTGGAAGACAAAGGACTGAAATGAGTGTGAAAAGTCTAAAATTATATCAACAGTCAGATCCATCTGAAGTCTCCAGAGAGAAGTCGCTTCTGTAAGTGTCTGCAGGCCACCACATTCCTTGCCTTCTCTGCCATGTGGCGCTACGTTCACTTGAGCTCCTGCCTCCCTGTCATAATGTTAACCTTGTCACTACACTGAACAGCCTCCTAGAAATTAAAAGACAGTACTTCGCTTATTAATACCTTAATTTATGCCAGGCGTGGTGTCACGTGCTTTTATTTTATTTTATTTTTATTTCTTTTTTTGTTTTTTTTTTTTTTTGGTCTTTTCGAGACAGGATCTCCCTGTAGCCCCAGCTGTCCTGTAACTTGCTCTGTAGACCAGGCTGGCCTTGAACTGACAAAGATCCACCTGCCTCTGCCTCCAGAGTGCTAGGATTAAAGCCATGCTGCACCACCATGCCTAAGGAACATGCCTTTAATTCTAGCACTTGGGAGGCAGAGGCAGGTGGACCTCTGTGAATTCAAGGCCAGCCTGGTGTACATAGTGAGCTCCAGGTCAGCTGGGGCTACAGGGAGACCCTGTCTCAAAAAGACAAAAAAGAAAAAAAAAAAAAAGACCTTACTTTAAACACACCTGCAAAACATGATGCCATGTTCACAGGCCCAGGTCAATTGTGATGTGAGGACCTTGGGGCAGACTTAATTCAGCTTACTACATGGCATACAGCAAACCATCTCTTTTAAAAGGTAAGTTTTATAGAAAGCAACAATTTTATCATTTGTCATCCATGGCCCTTATTAACCAAATTACATGGAATTAGTTCATGAATTTCTATGCACTTACCTTTCTTGATAAGCCAGATTCTCCTATTCTGATATAGTGTTACTGTCAAAAATGCTGTGATGATCACAGAATCTGTGATATAGGAGGATGATTTCCCATACATTTAAATGTTCTATTATAATATTTTTAGATTGGATGTCCCTCTATGCACTCGTACAAGTTGAACTTCATAGTTTCTCTATCTCTTCTCTTTGCTCTTTGCCTCTCTCAATAGGTCTTAAAGTGTGGTGTGTGAACCAAAAACCCTAACATCATCTGACTTTTTAACATTTTATTTTAATTTATTTTTAATTTTACATGTATGAGTGTTATGCTTGCATGTATGTAAGGCCACCTGTATTATGCAGTGCTAGTAGAGGACAGAAAAGGGCTTCCAATCCCCTGAAATTGGAGTTACAGAAGGTTGTTACTCTCCATTTGCCTGCTAAGATTGGAACCCAAGCCTTCTCCAAGAACAGCCAGTGCTCTTAACTGCTGAGCGATCACTCCAGCCCCCATGAAAATATGTAAATTATCCAGAATCTGTTCAGACCTGATGAAATGGGTGTACTGGGAATGTTATCTTGAGGTTGTGGTAATTCTGAGAAACATAGGCCTATAGAATAAAATCATTCGTCAGTGACTGTAACAGTGTGTGGGATTTCCCCTCCCTTTGAACTCAGTGCTTAAAATCTTCTAAGATTAGAAACCAGACAAAGACTCTAAGTATAAATAACTTCAATGTAATATCACAGATACTCGAAGTTATCAAGGACTATAATATATTTATAATACATTTGAGGGTCAACAAGAGGCTCAAAGGTAAATGTGATTGTCACCAATTCTGATTACCTGACTTGACCTGGACGTACATGGCGGAAGTAGAGAACCAGCTCCTGACTGTGCTCTGACTTCCCCTGCTCTGCAGTATGCACACAACCATACCCATACACACAAAACAAAAAGAGAAATGGAATACAATTTTTAAAAAGGAATAGAATACAATATATAAGCTTTTATAACTAGGCGAGTAACTATCAATTTTAGGTTCTTTGAATAATATTTATTTGTTTCCAGGTCCTTCATTAAAACACCCATCCACAATGCTTTATGCAGTTTGTTAAATTCAAAAGAGTCCAGAGAAAACTGAACAGTTGAGTTAAAGAGTTCACAATCTTTAATCCCAGCACTCGGGAGGCAGAAGCAGAGGGAACTCTGTGAGTTCAAGACCACTCTGGTCTACATAGTGAGTTCCGGGCCAATTGAAGCTATAGGGAGACCCTGACTCAAAAAGACAAATAAAAGAGTTCACAATCAATATCCGCCCCCCCCAAACTTCAACTTCGTGGAATTACTTTTCTAATTCCTTTATAATTTCTAATTCCTTTAATAATTCCTCAAATATGACCAATTGTTTGTATATATTCAATTATTATTAAATATTTGGTATCCCACAATTATATCCTGTAAGTGGGAATTCTGAAATTATTTCATTTGAAATGTGTTTAATTTTGGATAACTAATTATCCAAATAGATATAGATAGATAAATAATCATACCTACATGGTTCAATTGTATGTTTCAGAACTAGAATATCAAACCAAAATTGGTGAAATCTGAGCCATATCTCTGAGCACTGTACTGAGGGAGAGTAGATTATGTTAGTTACAGGTTATAGTTTGAGAAATGTGTTATAACATGCTAATACATAAATATAACAATTCATCATTATTCTTCATATGAAATACAAGACTTTTAAAACTAATTTAATAAAACAGAATCTGATCACTTGAGCAATTAGCCCTAAGAATAAACTAGATGCAGTGACTGAGGTATTAGTAAAATATGTACTCCTAGTGACAGTTCTGAGACATCAAAATGAATGCTTAATACATACATATACTTGTGTTTATAGGTTTATCTAAAAATTAAGCATTACTGTTGAAAATGTATCATTCTATCTTGAACAGCTATCTTTGTGATTAAAGACAATGCTAGGAAAGTGTCACACTTTCAACCAAGCAAAACTGAAAATAACATCACATGTCCTTTTGAATTAAATGTTGCTTTTCTATACAAACGGTAAAAAGTCTGATGTCTAGTATCATTTGCTAAAATGTCTCTTATAATAAAATGATTAGTTATAATCATACAAATGAATAAAAGTATCAGCTTATAATTGGATATAATTTTTTGAACAATCCTCATCTTACCCAGATCTTTCAGACCCTAACATTAAGAGTGTATAATCTTTGAACTTCTTATGCCCTAAAGACCTCCTCTATGGACAAACCTAGACAGACCCATGAAGGGCAACCTAGAAGTGCCAGGACATTTACAACCCCCCAAATCGGTCTACGACTGGTTGACAAGATTTTATAGGCAAGTATACTGACCTACTTAACTTTCCAAGGGACACATTATATGTAAATCATTACAACCTGCATCAGAATTAAGATTTATTTTCACAATGGCAGCTGGTTTGATCTATATCCTTCCCTAGCTTCTTCCTTTCCCTGTTTTTTTTTTTAATAATCTTAGAGAAAAGAAATATTTGTACATTTAGCTGTGTCGCCCTGTTTATTTCTTGGAGAAGCCAACCACAAAAGAAGCATCACATAATTTGTGCAAGAAGGAAAGCAAAAGTTTGAAGTTTAAAGTGTGGTCTCTAAATGGTCCCATCTTCAAGCAGTGACACTGTAAGAGAGAAAAAAAGAGAGGGAAGATTAAGGAATGAAGATGGGGAGGACAACATTGACGTGAAATTGAGCAAAAAATAAATTTCAGCTGAATATTAGAAAAGTAGCCGGGCGTGGTGGCGCACGCCTTTAATCCTAGCACTTGGGAGGCAGAGGCAGGCGGATCTTTGTGAGTTGAAAGCCAGCCAGGTCTACAGAGTGAGTTCCAGGAAAGCTGGGGCTACAGGGAGACCCTGTCTCGAAAAGACCAAAAAAAAAAAAAAAAAAGAAAAGAAAAGTTGTGATGGCCAAGTCCTTTAGACAATAAAAAAAGAAAGAAAATGTTCTGGCTCTAATATCTATGATTGTATGATTCAATCCAAATACAGTCATTTACTGTATCTCAAGTGTGTAATACACTTCAATTGTGAAGTGCTACAATTTCAATACTAATACATTTGAAGTGACAAATGTGTCACCTAACTACTTAGTAGAGTCTGAAAAGCTACAGAAAGAAAAACTTCCTTTGTAGACAGATTTGAGTATGTACCAGCAATCTTCTAAGGCAAACAATAAAATCTGTAATAGTTATAGTTCATTAGTAAGATAATTTGGGGTCTTCAGAAAGCCAGAGTATAAAATTATTCCAGAAAAAGAATTGAGGAAATGGGCACTTACTTGCTAGTTTCATGTAGAATACCGGTCTGCACTGACGCTGGTCCTCACAAGATGCTGATCAAAAGACATGCAGATCACTGCACTTTGAAAGGAAGTCTGTCTCTATCAGCATCAAAACCACCGAACTGGTAAATCTACAGTGTCTATGAGGCTGGAAGCTTTTCTGCTAGGTCTTCATTTAGTGATACAACAGACGTGGCTGGACTCGGAAAATCTGCCAGGTATTCTATGACTCCATTTGGGGGAAAAAAGTTTCCTGGTAGTCCTCTCTTTGACTCGATTCTTATGATGTTCCCTTCCCCTCCCTTCAATTACAAACGTAAGTTTGATTCTTAGTGGAGATGAAGGAAGCAACCGCAACTCAGTTGTTTTCATTAATGGAGCTTTACTAGGGGCAGTGGCACCCCACATTCCAGATCAAGAGTGGTAAGGCTGATGAAGGAACTGACCAGAAAGGAATCAGGTTCCAGTTATGGGATCAAGGCGGTGTCTCTTCCTTAATGTCACATTGTTTTAATCCTATTTTTATCCCCATGAGTGCTGAAAATAAAAAAAAAAAAATTTACTAGCAATGAGCCTAAGTCAACAAGTTCATTGATTTCCCCCTTGAATGAGGCATTTCATTTCACAGAGACAAATATGTTGAGGGTCCCTGTTCATTTCAGGAATATCGTGCAAATCACACTGAATGTCTTCTTATAATATGTAACTTCCTGTCTTTGTCATCATACAGGATGACAGAAACAGGAAGCTATATGTTCCTTTTAAAAATGTTTTATATCTTTATTTTATTATGTGTTTCTGGGTCTGTTTCTACATGGGGAGGGGACTGCACACACGGTGGACAGTTGCAGAAGTCAGAGGAAAACAATTCTTCCCTTCTACTATCTGGAAGTCAGCCTGGGAATCAAACTCAGGTCCTTGGGCTCCGCAGCAGGACCGTTTACCCACTGAACCATCCTTCCTTGTTGGTCCCCAAGTACCTTTCAAAGTAGAGAAGTGTGATAAAAACATAACTGTGACTTTGACACTCCTGATTTTGAGAACAAAAGTAGAATTATTCTTCCTACCACAATCAATAGAATTTGTTAGCAAGAGTATGATGTGGTCTCTACAGGAGATCCATCTAAGTTTATGCACCTTAAAATGAAATCACTACAATTTTCACCAATTCAGTATTGAGCCAGTGTCCAAGTGGCTAATCCACTTGATGAACTCTGACCAACTTGAAGTTTCTGTGCTCTAAGCACAGAAGCATAAAAAGGCACAAGTTAGGGGCATTCAGTCCCACCTAGGAACAATGCTTGGATCATATCCAAACAGACACCAGATTTAAAAGTAAATGAATGAATCTCAGATTATTCTAGCTTCCAACCATTTCAAGCCATTGATCTGAGGACATACATGTTGTGGAAATGAGAAAATCCATCAATATTATGACCTTGAGGGATTCCTGTTTGACAAAATCAATAAACGCAATGCTTATTCTTTATACCAACATACTTGAGGGAATTTTCTATGTAACAGTAGAAAACCAAGATTGGAAGAAAAATGGAAAGAAGAGAGGAAATAAAGAGGAAACAAAAAGGATGAGAAGAAAGAAAGAAAAGAAAGAAAGAAAGAAAGAAAGAAAGAAAGAAAGAAAGAAAGAAAGAAAGAAAGAGAAAGAAAGAAAGAAAGAAAGAAAGAAAGAAAGAAAGAAAGAAAGAAAGAAAGAAAGAAAGAAAGAAAAAAACAGAATTCAGAGAGGAAGAGGAAAAGGTAAAAAAACAAAGGGAAGAAAGTCACCTCTGTAGAGTCCTCTGGAGACAGGCTTTCTGCAATTTCTGTCATACAATATTCATGGGGAATGTTTCTTTTTTAACCTTATCTTCCTCAAAAATATCCAACCTTAATAGATAAGTTAACTAAATAAAGATTTGTCCAAACATGTGAGCAAGAATAAGAGCATTTTCTTTATTTCAAGATTTTTCTTAAACGTTGTTTTCTGACTATAAAGTGAAAGTAAAAATATCATTACAGTGAAAAATGGGAATGATACTTACAAGTAGAGGCATAGAATGTCTAGAATCAAAAGCATTATGATTCGAACACAATATTATAATTAGGTTTGTATCAAAGCCTGAGAAATTCCAACATAGAGTACAAAGCATGTAGACATGTAAGAGGAACAGGGAATATTGGGGTGGTAGGGAGGAGGAGCAGAGGGAGGGACAGGGGATGAAGGAGAGGACAAGGAGAATGAAGAAGCAAAACAAAAGACACACGAAAGTGTTGTGAGGAAACCTGCTAATTTCTATCCTAGTCAAAATATTAAATTAAGTCTTAGTAGGGTCGTGTGTTTGGACTCTGGGTCCAGACCTGTTAGGAACACTTGGAGCTGACCGACACGGCTCTAGACAGGTAAAAGCTTAGGGCAGAGTGACTTTTGTGGTGCTGGACAATTGATTTCTGGTCGGTGGCAGAGGGCCAGGTGGCTGGCAGGGGCTAGGTTCGCGTCCTCAGCCCAGTGGGTCGCCCTTCCCCCCTCGCACCCAGAAGCAGTCCTGCGCTTGGGTCTGGCTTGCCCGGGTGCCTGACTCAGTCTTAGTAGGGTCATGTGTTTGGACTCTGGGTCCCAACCTGTTAGGAACACTTGGAGCCGACCGACACGGCTCTAGACAGGTAAAAGCTTAGGGCAGAGTGACTTTTGTGGTGCTGGACAATTGATTTCTGGTCGGTGGCAGAGGGCCAGGTGGCTGGCAGGGGCTAGGTTCGCTAAGCCAGGCATATCCCTCCACCCCCGCCAACAATTGGATTTGAGGAAGAGAGAGTATCCAGTGGATTGGATTACGAGAACTCTCAGAAGAGGGAGGGAAGAGTGACTTAGACTTCCAATATCCAATCTATAAACAAAAGTGAAAGCCTGAAAACCTAGATAAGTCAACACTCCATAAAGAAGGAGGGGGAGAGGAAGGGGGAAAAAAAGCATAAGAAGGAGGTAAGCAAAACAAAAGAAGCTTTCACCCTTCAACACACTGAAAAGGCATTTGTGATTTGAATCACAAAACGGAAATCCACATGCCAGGGACACGACGAAGGGACAACATGGGAAAGGTGCAGGATAATTCCACACCAAGC
>VZQC01009372.1:3843098-3948522 GCA_009823505.1 Rhizomys pruinosus
TCAGCTACACACCAATTGCTTGGAGATACTGTGAAGAAGTGGAAGCCATATGTCTGTAATACTTCCAAAGTTATTTGATTATTAGCTCTCTCCCTTGGAGGAATAACCTGTTGGATGTTGCCACAGGCTTATACCTTCTAGTGATTAGGAGATTTATAGCCACAGAAAGGCCTTGTCACCTCTCTCAGGGAAAAAAAAAAGTAATGCAGGGATTAACACATTCCAAACATATGGGTCTATATCAAAGTAACCTACATAGTAACTAGCAATGTTTTAAATACATATAATTAGTATGCATTTGTTTTTAACAGGATTGAGAGGCCTGTCCATGGGCTAAATCGGTCAGCTCATGTAAGGAAACAGCCTGAACTGTTTAGAGTCCAAAACGACATCTCAGACAAAGTAGACCGTTGTGCTTCTTGTCCACCTGTGCCCCATCTCTAAAGCCTAAGGAAAATCTGTGGAAGAGGAAGGAGTGGTACTATTGTTAGGGCGCTGCAATAGGGGTGAAGTGGTAAAAACTATGACGAATATAGTCTGGACACTTATTTGATGCAACTTGATTGAACATTCAAGCTTCCTTCAGCCTTGGATGTGGGAGCTTTGTGCTGTGTGGGTTTGGGCATATAGCTGTTTGCAAATTGGTATTATATGGATTCTTGTGCAAAAAAAAGGGGGGGAGCTAAATACTGACATCTTGAAATAACTGGGAATATAAATGCTAGTTGTTTTATTTATAGTTTTGTATTTGGGTTGTTCTCTATATTTTCTGAATTACACAACATCACATTATTTCACTTTCTTTTACTTGTAGGACAATTTAAAGGAATTAAGTTAACTTTACTTCCAAATAAGTAGAAGTCTTAGTCCATTCATATAGCTTAAAAGAGCAAAGTGTTTATTGGGTAAATTTATTTAGCAGGTACTCACCTCTGCCCAAGTTTATCCCAAGTATGATATTTAAGCTTAGGGAATTGTTTAGATTAGTTAAATTTAGGTGTAGGTTTTTGGTGGAAATGTTTAACGACTGACTAATTTGGGGATATTAAAATGTTATATTGGTTTTTATTTATAATTTGTACTGAGTTAAGGTATACAAATGGCCAATATATTTTTTCTGATAACCAACACACTCTGAAAACACTTTTCTTTAATACTTTGTAAAGGACAATTAAAGGAACTAAACTTAAATTTCCTTCCCAAATAGTAGCATACAGTCAATGGAGACAGTTTTGGGTATTTAATGAAGCTTACGCCTTGGCCCCGTTTAATTGGGTAAATCGTGGTATACAACTTAGGCATTTATAGTTCCCAAAACATAAAAACGGGAAAAAAAGAGGGAGGTGGGAGGTGGGGTATATCCTTTCTGGGATACAAATGGAAAAACTCTGTGTTCCAATCCTATTGATAAATTTTCAATTTTTCTGATCTTGAAACTAACAATGGAGGAGATTTATGTTCCCACAGGTAAAATCACCAATCTAAATGCCTGAAAAAATACGACTTATGGCTGTGCAGGATGAAATGGGGAATGCCAGCAGAGAGGTTGTACCATCTGAACATTAAGGAATGAGGAACCTCAGACTGCTGAGTCACGGACACTGAGCATCTTCTGAATAATATTGGGTTGACTGTTTATAATGGACCCTAACGAACTTCCAGGTGCTGAGAAAACTTCCTACATCTCCCCTTTTTTTGGAAAAAGAAAAAACATGATGGCAATGAACCACTCCCTAACTGTAACTAGAGCCAATTGTTACAGTGGTAATTTCCTATAAAACAGGAAATAACGTGTTAATGATTGATAGGCATAAGAACTGTGAAAGGATATTTCCCAACTAGAGCCAAATTCAATAGTAAAGTGTTTATAAGTTGTGTAATTAAGCAAAATATATAACTACAGGAAGAGCTCTGAATCAGCAATGAATTATTCTCTAGGAGATGTTGGCTAGGGATTCAAACCCCCCCCCCATTATAAAGGCCGTTTGCCTATAAGTGGATATATGCAAGGAGAAAGGCAGTAAGTCCCTGTTTGTCGAAGACCTGGTGTGAGCATGAAAAATGTTATGAGACGTCACTTTGCTAGCATACAACTGGCCTCTGAAAAGGCTAGAGAGCATTACCAAAGGCCACTAAAGCAATACAGAAAATATTGGTCTCCCTGAGACAAGCAAGACTCCTCGTCAATATCAGCTACACCTCAACAGCCTGGAGTACTGTGCAACAGTGGCAGCCAAGTGTCTATATATATCCAAATCTATTTGGCTATTAGCTCTCTCCTTGGAGGAATAACTCACAGCTGATCCCCACCGACAAAGCTTGTGTCCTCGGTGGTTGGGCGTGTTGTGAGCCACATAAGAATGTTCACCCTTTATAGAGAAACACGTTTGCGAGATTAGCATCCATCTAAACATCTGTGTCTATGCCACAGCTTAGCTTGACATAATAAGTGGTACTGCTTAAATGCCTGTACATCCAATAGCTTGTGCTTTGTTATATGACTAAAAAGGGTATCACTGGAAAGCTGTCAATCATGAAAGGAAACAACCTGAACAGACTGGAGTCCAAAATGACAACTCCAAAGAAATTAGACTGTTTTCTTCTCACCCACTTGTGCCCCTTTCCCAAAGCCCAGGGAAAATGCGGAAGAGGAGGCGTGGTAGATTGTAAGGGCTGGGAGAGATAGGGGTGAATCCTGAGCTACAGGAATTAGTCTGACTCCTGATTGATCAACCCATGTCTGTGCATACAAGCTTCTCCAACTGGTCTATGGGAACCTTGGGTTGTTCAAAATTTGGACATAGATACTTGCAAAATGCACCAATTACCTGATTGTATGACATAATAAGTGACGTCAATGCTATCTGCAAACAACTGTGTCATTGTATTGTAGAATCCCTTAAAAAAATAAATTAATTAAAAAAATATTAAATTACATCCTAGAAAAAAGATGAGAAAGTGTTTCTTGTTCAGAGCAAGGATTTTGTTTGAGAATTGCTTGCATTCCCTCACCTCTATTTTCTACCCCATTCTTCCCACTTTTCCTCTCAATTTCATATGCGTTTATTTTTTCTTTAATATTTTATTGAGTTTTGTGCTTTTTCATGCAAAAAATATTGAGTCTCCACAGTGCTAACTATATGTACATGGTGTAGGACCACTTATTAGAGTGTGGAAAACCACTCAAAGGCCCCATCACTGAAGTAAACTGACTCTGCCTCCCCTAGAGGCCATTGATTGCTAATAGCTCCTCAGGCAGAGGAAGGAAATCATAAGTTCTTCCTAGATCCATGCTGGGATTTGGGCTGGCTGGATCTTGTGCAGACTTTGTGCATGTTGTCACAGCTATTTTGAGTTCCCCTGTCCAACAGCCTTTTCATGCTGGGAAAACACTGATTCACTACAGACAGACCTCTAACACCTACAATTTCTGTGATCCTTTATGATGATCCCTGCACACTGAAGAGAGAGGTGTGATATAGGTATCCCCCTGAGAGCTGAGCCCTCCACAATCTCCATTCTCTACACATTGATCAGTTGTGGGTCTCTTTATTAATAGCTGTCTATTGCAAAAAGAGCTGAGAGACTGACTAATCTATGGGCGTAAAGAATTAAATGGTCAGCTTAATATTATGTTAATATATATTAATTATATATATTATATTGAATACTAGCATTGTGTTCTCCCCTAGAGCATATGAAAAGTCAAGACATAGGTTTTTGCCCCAGTTAATGATATCAGGTGTGAGTTCTGACTTGCATAGTAGGCCTTAAATCTTATATTCCATGTTGATTATCATCTGTCTGACTCACATTAGAGATTATTACATGGCAGGAAAACTGTAGGTTCTTGAAAAAGTAACTATTAGAGGAATTTACATTAAAATTATATTTTATTTTAGAAATGTTTGAGGGACTAGAGAGATGGCTCAGCAGTTAAGAGCTCACACTGTTGTTTCTTATTTAAATTTTTTTTATTTTTTATGTGTATGAATGTACTGTCTGCATGTACATCTGTGCACCTGTGTTGTGTAATGCCGCGGAGGTCAGAAGAGGGTACCGGATTCCCCTGGAACTGGAGTTACAGACGGTTCTCAGCTGCCATGTGGTTGCTGGGGATCGAACCCGGGTCCTCTGCAAGAGTGGTCGGCGCTCTTAACCGCTAGGCCATCCCTCCAGCCCCATCACACTGTTGTTTCAAAGGACCCACGTTTGCTTCCCAGCATCATATCTGGTGACTCAGAACCACCTGTAACTCCAGCTCTGGCTCCATAGGCATCTGTACTATTATGCACATAACTGCACAGATACAAATATACACATACTTAGTGTGGTGGTTTGAATGAGTGTCCCCCATAGGCTTTAAGTATTCAGACATTTTGTCTCCAGTTGGTGGTACTGTTTTTGGAGGTCTTAGAAGGTGTGGCCATGCTAGAGGAAGTATGTCACTGGGGGCAGGCTTAGTGAGTTTAACAAGCCAGGTGGTCTCCAGTCGCTCTCTCTGCTTCCTGTGCTCATTGCGAGATGTGACCCTCAGTTTGCTGCTCCAGCTCCAGACGCCATGCCTCCAGCAACAATGAACTCTAATTCCCTGGAACCATCAATCGTAAGCTCAAATAAACTCTTCCTTTTATAAGTTCCTTTGGTCATGGTGTTTTATCACAGCAACAAAAAGGTGACTAATACACTTAGCAATAATAAAAAAAATTAGAGAAGTATTTGAACACCCTAAAACAAATCACTGAGCAGACTTTCAGTTCTACCAAAGTCTATTTGTCATCTCATCCTGGGTGGGAGGCGAGGTCTCCCAATAAACTATCAGAAACCTACAAAATGTGTGGATTCATGCTTATCTTTAGGCAATCTAAAAGGAAAATTTCTTAGATGTTTAAGATTCTATAACTTCAAATGGATGGAGCATAGAATAAAAAAAGATTCTATAACTTCCCCTCCCCAATTCCTGTTTACTTGTCTCTTCCAAAAAAATAATCAAATATATCTGTATATGTAGGTATTCCTCATTTCAAGAGTTTATCCAGTTTTGAATTCCTCATATACAGAAACTGCCAACAGTGTGCAGAAAACTGGTGTTAGAGCTGAAACGAGGAAGGAGTTCAAAAGAAAAAAGGATATTACTGATTGGGGGAACTGAACTTAGCAGGAGGCAATTTTGATCACCTCAAAAATAAGTGGTGCTAGGTCTCAAAACAGTGGATTTCTCTATGTATTAGGTAGCTAGAGTCTATTAATTTCCTTTGGAAGATTTCCTCTCCCCATGTGGTTAGTGATTGCTCTTCATTTTCTGTCTATTCTGTGATCATATGATTCCATTTTCTGTGACTCTTCCTCTGTGGCTAAACCTGGTCTTTATTGTTCTAGGGTTAGTACTAACATCAATGATTTCCTTTATCTCTGTAGCTTTCTATAAGCTTTGCCCACTTACTCAGGTATTAAAATTGTACATCTCATTAACAGTAACCCTTGTCCTCTATTCACAGAACCATCTGAAATGGAGTCCCAATAGTACAGAGATTAGGCTTTACAAATGTGAACCTACATTTTAATATTAAATACGTAACACAGCCAGGTGTGGTGGCACACACCTATAACTCCTGCCTTTAGGAGTACTATGGCAAACTAGGCTACAGAAAAAAAAAGATTGTCTCAAAAAGTAAAGAAATCAATAAATATGTACTATTGATACTAGCCAATGCACCTTCTCCAGTATATTCTTTTTAACCCCAACGCTATTTTATAATGATGTAAAAGATTAGTGTACAGTACCAGCCAGTCATAGACAAAAGTAAAATTCTCTAAATGTTTCCTGACAAAAATAAATAGGGACCAAGGTAATTTATTCCACAAGAGACTTCTGTAATGATGTAGCTTAATTACTTCTTTGGCTCTCCTCAACAGTTCCGTTAGAAAAATCTTTCTGGTACAAGTGAAAGGGGCTATAACCTACATTTAGAGAAGCAAAGCCTTTTCCTCAGAGACTTATCCCTAAAAAGAGTTTTCAAAGTAAGAATATGTTATGCAAAAGATCTGTTAGAAACTTTCAAACATAAATTGTGGTTTCCAAGAAATGAACCTTGTATAAGGCTTCTGCCTAATAAGTAAAGTTTAACATTAGAAGATGACTGCATGCTTTTAATCCCAACAACAAAAACAACAAAAGTTGTTTGGATAATGTGAAATCATCCATTGTTCAAATCTTCTTCAGTCTTTGTCTTTCATGAATATAATGCCTCCTGGCCTATAGTTACCAAAACCCAGTACCTTGACAGTCTCCTGGGTGTGATTTGGATTCAATATCAACACACAGATTACTATTAGGATCAAGTTACTATTACTCAGTCTAGGAGCAATAGCCAATACAAAAGGATGAATTTCCATGTAGGAAACACTTGTTTTAACTTTGCTTTTCCAGCATTAAATTCACCTTTTGATATTAGAAAATTTTCTGTCTCTGATTATGGGAAACAAAGGGACCAGGACTATCTTTTCTTGCTAATAGTCAACATACAAGAACCTAAATTCACTACTTGGTTGGTCTGTTTAAGAACCTGAAAACAGGGGCTGGAGAGATGGCCTAGCGGTTAAGAGCGCCGACCGCTCTTACAGAGGACCCGGGTTCGATCCCCAGCACCCACATGGCGGCCGAGAACCGTCTGAAACTCCAACTCCAGGAGAACTCCAGTTCCAGGGGAATCCGACGCTCTCTTCTGATCTCCGCGGCATTGCACGACACGGGTGCACAGACCTGCACACAGACAGTACATTGATACACATACAGAAATAAAAAAAATAAATAAAAAAAAAAAATTAAAAAAAAAAAAAAACAAAGACAGATGAAGGAGCAATTAGAAATAGCTACAACTTGCATGCAGACAGTACATTCATACACATACAGAAATAAATAAAATTAATTTAAAAAAAAGAAATAGCTACAACATTAATCCTGGTAGAGTCTCTCAGCAATGTTCATTCCTTCCACCCATTTCTCTCTAATTCAAATGAGACTAGCATTCAGTTAATCTTTTTTTTTTTTTTTTGGACATCAACACATTCCAATGGGTTAAATATCATGGATTAGCTAGCCAGTTTACATTATCTAGTTGGTAAACATCAGTCTAATTCTTTCTTTCTACTAGTTACTAAGTTAATATTCTAGACAGTCTAAATTATGCTATAATAATACTCAAAATTACCTATTCATTCATAAGTGTAGAGAATTTTCTATAAATTGATGTATCAATACCTAATATATAATTTACAAGTATTTAATATTCAATATATCTTTTAAAGTAATTGCTTTTCATAAAATGGTCTCTGTTATGCATCATAGTGCATCGGGTGGCTTCATTATATAGTTTTTATATCCTAATTTCTAATTAAATTTATGTTACCCAATGAATATAACCCCAAATAAATAAAAAGTACTTTGAAGTCTTCAATATTTTTCAAGTGTATAAAAAGATTTTGAGGGCTGGAGAGATGGCCTAGCGGTTAAGAGCGCCGACCGCTCTTACAGAGGACCCGGGTTCGATCCCCAGCACCCACATGGCGGCTGAGAACCGTCTGAAGCTCCAATTCCAGGAGAACTCAGTTCCAGGAGAATCCGAGACCCTCTTCTGACCTCCTCTGAGTTGCAACACAGGTGCACAGACTTGCATGCAGACAGTACATTCATACACATACAGAATAATAAAGTAATTTTTAAAAAAAAAAAAAAAAAAAAAAAAAGATTTTGAAACAAAGATATTTGAAAAATCGCATTTTTGCATTTCTATTCAGTAGAAATATGAATCCTGAGGTTCTTTTAAATTTTTTATTTTATTTATTTATTATTTATGTGTCTGAATGTACTATCTGCATGTAGGTTTGTGTACCGGTGTCGTGCAATGCCGTGGAGGTCAGAAGAGGGTGTTGGATTCCCCTGGAACTGGAGTTCTCCTGGAATTGGAGTTACAGACGGTTCTCAGCCACCATATGGGTGCTGGGGATCGAACCCGGGTCATCTGCAAGAGCAGTTGGCACTCTTAACCACTAGGCCATCTTTCCAGTCCGAATCCTGAGTTTTATGACCTGGAGAAATGAATTAAATTGGGTAAAAGTGAAACAAAACAAAATAACGAATTGCTTTGGTTTCCTCAGTAACCAAATTCAAACAGACAAATATTTGACCTCAAAAGGTTGTTCTGGTTTGGTTTGTTTTTTCTAAATTTCTGAAAGAGTTGTGGCTCAAGGGGTATATTTCATGAACCACCATCTATATCCTGCATTTGGAAAGGTGTTCACTCGCATTTGATTTCAGATATCTGCCATATCTACTTTCCTTCCTAAAATATTACTAGCTCACTCCAGCAAATTGGTGAACTGAAATTGGACAAGCATATAAACACACTGGGAGCCAAAATGTTTCAAATATCTTTCATCATCAAACAGTTGTAATGAATTGTTTAATTGGCCATAACAGTAATTTTAAAAAGTGAAAAAAATGACATTTCCAGTTCTGTTATGTGAAAAGGAGATGCAACCTAAGCCCCAGTGAAAACTGAGCATGTAAAAAGAGACATTGCAAAATTCCTTTTTGGCATAAGGTGAATGATCAAGAAGAGCACCATAACAAGACCTTTGTATTGAAATAATAATTAAATAAGTTTGGTCTAAATTTTATCTTATATTTAATTGGTTGCATAAAAGATACAAATTGGCAATTATATGTTAAATGAATGCAATCTAAAACATAAATTATTTTAAATTACTTTATTTTTAATATTGTGACTTTTCCAATATATACATTTAAATGATCTAAAGTGATAACTTATTATAAATAATATTTATAAAGTCATTCAAAGGAATAAACCTCTCTCATTAGCCCTCGCTACTTCAAATACTCCATATGCATGTTTTTTAAAACTTCTCCACATCTATCCCATAATCAAATACACATATTTAGATTGGCATGGACAGGAGTGTTTCAGCTGTTTTTCAAAAATTCACTCATACTTGATCATTTACATTTCAATCTGCATCTCTCTCTTTAAAGAGTATTAAGAATGTTTTTTAGATTAACAGGGAAAACTTTTAATTCTTTTTGTTAAAAACAGTATAGTTCCATAGTATGACTCACCATGATGTAATACTGCCCATATTTTGATCAACTGATTTAATTTCCTTAAGATAAATTTCAAAATTAAATTAGTGAGTCGTGTTTGGCATATTTAATATTAATAGATACATAATAGATTAATTTCCACAAAGTTAGTAGCCATCCATTGTTCCACCAGTCTATGAAACCACTAATTCACCTGTTCCTGGTCTGCAAATGATTCTGTTGCAGGTTTATATTTTTGTATTACTTGGAGTAAATAATGTGATCTTCTTGCTGCACTTCAGATTGGGAGTGGAGATACATATCTTTCATTTTTGACCAGTCATGTGATTATTTTAAGAATTATCTTTTATCTACGGTTTTTATATGGTGTTGTTTTACATTCATTTCTTTTTTGAGACAGTATCGCTTTTTGCAATCCAGGCTTATCTGGTGTTTCTTAGTCTTTCTTTGTGTTATCTATTATTTTCCTATCAAAATATAGGATTTAAATGAGGACCATTCACTTACTGTTCTTTGTTTATGATACTCGTTATCAATTAAATCCACTTAAAATTTTAGTTTATAATGTATGTCTATGTTTTACAATTATCTACTTTTGTATTTCTAGTCGTTTGTCACACTATCACTGCACATGCTTTTGTTATTGATGTTTTGGGCCCCAGCTAGCCTAGAACTCACTCTGTAAAGCAAGCTGTCCTAGATGTTACAAAGGTTCACCTGTTTTGGGGGAGGTTAGATTTTTGTTTTTCATTATGGAAACTGAGTAGAGTAATTTAAATGTTTATATTGGGCAAAAATCACATTTTCTAAAGTTGGAAATTAAATTGTCATCATATAGTAATGTAAGGAACATTTTTTAAGCTACAACAAGGGATATATTTTTCTCAATAATATATCCCCATTGATTAGAGTTTTGCTAGACACTAATGGAGTTGGATTCTTGGAATATATATAAATTAATGTACATAAAAACTGAGATGCAAAGATGAGTAACTGTAAGTCCTTCTAATCTCTTCCTCCTTCCCTCTATGCGCTTCCTCCTCCTCCTCCTCCCCTTCTATCCATTCCTTTTTTCTAACTTTTCAGTAAATAAAAATTGCACATGCTACTCCACAAAGGAAAGAATGGAACACTGGCATTGCTCTATAGAAGTGCACCTCAAATTATTGTTTATATATTAAAATTGTTTCAGATTTTCTCCATTATAAGTATAATGCAGTTATAATTAATTCACAAATTTTGTTCATGCTCCTAAGCACAGCTTTCAGTAAGAATGGAAATCCATGGGTTCAAAATGAAAACATTAAACCTTACATAGACTGATCATTTTTCAACTTATACTATCCCTCAAAACTTTCCTTACAGAATTTTCATTAATATTAACAATCAAAATTAATGAAATATACATAAATTTTAAAATCCCATAAAATTTTCAAACATTGATGGTTTTCTGGGACTGATTTGATGAGCTAGGACTAAATGAGAATGGACCAATTTTAGCTTTGAATTTTAAATTGTATCAATTCACTGACCTCTCATTTTGATTTAGAAATAAATTTGAAGCTTTTGCTATCTTAAAGGCTTGTACATGCATCTTCTAATCCTCCCTTGGGTTTGTAAGCTTTCTGTATCTCATCTGTGAAGGGATGACATTTCTCCTTGGCTATTTTTCTTACACTGTTCTTGTTTCTGTTACTTATATAGATGTGCTCCGTATAAGGTAAGTTATTCGCATATTTCCTCAAATCTAGTTCAGAACTTTTTACTCCATAAATTGGATTTAAATATTTTATTATATTAGGTTTTATTTATAAAAGCTCAATGATTTCTTTATTTGTATTGATATTATATATGGATAAAGTAATTTTCTTTACCAACATTTTAAAGCTTTTATAAAAATGTTGTTGTTTGTATGCACCTTACATATGTTTCTTCAATCCACCTAGAATTCACATGCTGTGAGGTGGGAAGCTTCAAATTAGTTATTATGGTTTTATTTATGAGTAGTTTCAGCATCATTTATTAAACTGTTTTAAATAGTTTAGGCTTTATACTGTATTTTTAAGTGCTCTAACAAAGTCTCTTTTTTACTTGTCAAAATGTATCTGGAAAAGTCTTATCTAGTCAGTCATGTAGATTAGGAATTATATTCTTTATTACCCCAACTTAATTCTACCATCCTCTCCAAAACTTATTTTGATCAAACCTCGCTTAATCTGCAGAAACTGAGAGGCAAAATGTTTATTTCTATGTGGTGGTAAATTATTTTACAAAGAACTGACATCACAATCATAACTTTCTAAATATGTCTAGAACATGCTGTTCTTGTTAAGATCTTACCATTTTAAGATATATCTTCAAAGACCTTAAATCACAATGTGAATAAGAGCAATAATACTAAGGACCATAATTAACTATTTATTTTTTTAATGCTATGTCTCCTCCTCGTGGAACTGTTATTTTATTTTTTAACTTTTTAATTTTTATTGAGTGCCTTTCATACAACATTTCTTAATCAAATTTAGGCTCATTCCCCCGTCCATGCTCATCTCTCATGCCCCTCCACCCCCACCAGAGCTCATGGATTCTGTCATACATGTTAAGCCCTGTCTTGCATCTTTTTCTCAGTCTTTTATAACCTTTCGTTTTAATTTTTGAGAATTTCATACATGAGGATCGACTTCATTGTTTACATGTTGTTTTAATCTATTCTCATCCTCAGTTTTTGTCTTATTTTAGATGAAAATGTGTTATGAGGACTTAGATGATTTGCTGATACAACTATTTATCACAAGGCAAAAAATCTTTTAATTCTAGCTCCAAATTTCTTTTTCAAGAAATGTAGTGTGCTGAAAAGGTTTAGTTACTAATTCTGTTTCCTACATCAAACAGAACTCTTCTATAAACACTAACTTCCCCCTTTATCAGTAGAGCTTCCATTTAACAGGCAAGAAATATATACATGAGATCTGGGTCGAACTGCATTCAAGTTTAATGGAAGTAAACACAAGAACTTGAAAACCACATCAACTTGGGCTGAAATGTTTAGCTTGATGAGGTAGAAATCATAGAAACAATCTTTTTATTGTTTTATTGTGGGAATTAAATTTAACATATTGATTTCAGCTGTCTTCAAATAATTTGATAAAACGCTGATTTAACTGCTCTTATTATTAATTGGCTTTTAAGGTCCCTCTGCCATGTGTCATTGGGGTGCACAGCAGAACTCTCCAATTATAAAAGCAAGTTTATTGGGGCAAGGCAAGTGTAAACCTATGAGGTCCCTGGCAACAGTAAAATGGCAAATTAAACCAAAACCACATGCAAGTCGGAGTGAATCACTGGTCAATGAGCATTCAGGAAGGGATGCCAAGCAAATAAACAGTCAGTCCATTAGTTCGTTATTGCCAGCACTAAATGAATAAAACTCTTGAGAAAAGAAATCACAGCAGTATGGCGACAATCTGTGTAGGTTTGTTGAGCCCCATGGAAATGGCTGAAATGAACACACGGCTGCTGTGAGACTGAGGAATGCAGGTACAGTGACCAGGCTGAAAGATGCCTCTCATTGGAGGCCTGCTGATGAGCGCCAGTCGCTTAATGGCATTCTGAAACCAGCTGGCACCTAACCTGCAAATATTGATTTAGTTGTTTACAAATCTGGTTCAGTTTCCAGGCAAACAGCTTCTATAAACATAGCGTACCATCTGGTTTTATGGCTCAAGTGCTTCAACGACACTTTTCCCCAGGTGTGGGCTCCATGATTAATTTTAGCAATTTTTAGTATGCCCTCACTTCCTATAAAGTAGTCAAGACCCAAGTGAACTTGGATACAAATTTTGAATTCTGAGAGCAGCAGATTTTTCAAGTAATTGTTAATGGTTGGTAAAGCAATCACTGCCGGCTAAGCATGCGGTTCCAGTTCGAAGGTGATAAGTCGAAATCCTCTTGAGCATAAATTTGCAGGCAAGAAGGAAGTGGATTTTATAGGCAGTGTGTACTTTTGTTATGCCACATTTACCACACATTATCAAAGGCAAACAGAGGCAGAGGAGAGGTTTTGAGGAGACAAACAGGTTTTGGACTTCATGCAAACAGCCCTCGTGACACTTAGGGCTGTAGCCAAGCTGAGTCTAAAAGTGGCTTTGGAGATGGACCTCAAAGCATGTGGAATTTATGCAGTAAAAAGCACTGTCATTAAAACCTTGCATTCCTTCCTCACCAACCTGACTGCCTACAACAATGGTCTTTCAGGCTGCCTTAGGAGCTACAGTTTGATACCATTTTTACTTGAGCAGACCTCTTGGTAAGCCAGTACTTTGCAAGTTCATCAAATAAAGCTGAGGATGATCTGACAATCAGTTCCTCCTCTATTGCTAAGTTGTTAGGAGAAATCGTGACTATGAGTAAGACAGTTTACCCTTATCTTCCTCAGATAACCCTCAAATTGAAACAAATTTGTATTTTGCCTAAGAAAGAACATAATTTGGGATGTTAGATTTTGTTGATATTTCATAAGTAATGATCTCACCCTTAGGCTCATCTTGCTCTTTATCTTTCTCATTGGTCATTCTTAAAATTTATTCTTCATTTACTTGTACAGTTGTTGATACTTTCATTGCAACAATGAGTTATAAATCAATAAGTTCATTAATAACTGCATTTGAATAACCTGCATCAAAACCTCCTGACCAGGCTGTTTGCTGTATTTTTTTTTTTGTACTTGATTTTTCTCCAGATTTGTTTGTTTAGTTGTTTAGTTTTGCTTTATTTCAGATCAAACAAAGCCTCCTATGGCCTACAAAATTCTTCAGACTACATTAATTGTATGTTAGGGTTCATTTTCATTATGAGGCAATTTGGCCAACTGGATTACCAGCGATATTCAAGACAAGTGAAATAAGCTAGGTGCAGAACGTCACACACAGCATTTTTTCATTGATGTGTGAAGTTGAGAATGAAGGGGTGTTTATCTGAAGCTAGAGAGAGTTAACAGCATGGAAAGACAGGGAAAGATTTCACAATGAGCACTAACTATAGTTAGATATGGGCCAGAACTTCTCCTGTGCTAGTGCACAGTTGAGAGAATCCAAATAACCATGATGTACTGAACTTTACAATAAGGAAAAAAGGATTTTGTACTTTCTTAGCATAAAAAGTGATGTTTGAAGGAATAACAAGATTCGAACACTATATACTCTATGCAGATTTTATTTTTTTAATTTATTATTATTTTTTATGTGTATGAGTGTACTGTCTGCATGTTGGTTGCTGCACCCGTGTCGTGCAATGCCGCGGAGGTCAGAAGAAGGCGTCGGATTCCCCTGGAACTGGAATTAAAGACGGTTCTTAGCTGCCATGTGGGTGCTGGGAATCGAACCTGGGTCCTCTGCAAGAGCAGTCGGTGCTCTTAACCACTGAGCCATCTCTCCAGCCCCCTCTATGCACATTTTAAAACATTATGTGACCCCCATTTTTGTGCATCATTTCTATGTTTTAATGTATCAGGAAAAATGAATTTAAATGTTTGCAAGAAAAAAAAACTATAGCTCTCTTTGAGAAAGGTGACCATGGATTTTTAAAATTTGTATAATAATATATCAATAAAATTGCCTCTAATATTTCCAATAAATTCCATTTTCTTTAAAAGGTACATTAGTAAAGTTAAGATAAAGTAAATAACTGTACACTATTTTGTTCCCTTCAAAGACAGTGTGATCTTAAAAGAGATTGTGGTGCAAGGATGGTACGACTAAAAAGACAGTTTCCTCAGTTGTTAGGCAATGCAAGCAGGAATGTAATTAATAAAACGACATTCTTTAATGTAAATTACCTACTAAATAGCCTAAGAAATAAGTTCAACTTCTGTTCTTTATAACTACAAGTCTGATGATGAACTCGTTTATTTGACATTATCCAAGACTGCCATGAATTAGAATGGGATTAAAGTGTTCCTTAGATATAGTCTCAAAGATTTAGAGTAAAGTTAGGGAGATAAAGAGCATTCTCCTGGAACGTGAGACTGCATGGAAACCCTTGTTGTTTAGGCTTGCCACTCAGACTTCCAGAAGAAACTCAAACAAACTTTCTGAGCAAAGGTAACATCAGGGCCAAGAGATCATGGAGATGGATTTCCCTGGCTGGGAAAGCAGTTGTATATAATGGCCTAGAGAAAGGGCTGCCTGACGGAGTGAAGCATGGCAAAGTGCAGGATGAGGTCAGAGAGGAACACAGCGCCTGAACAGAATCGAGCATGTGCTTCTGAAAGCACTTTTTACATGAGTAGAGGTAGCAATGCTAGAAGCCAGTTTAGGAAATGATTAATTAATATAATGAGCATGATTTACTTCTCATATTGTATAAAATATCCGAGTCCAAGAAAGTACTTGGCTAGGTATTTGCACTGCCATCCTAGTTTATTCAAGTTGGCATTTTAGTTGGAACAAAGGAAGCAGGTCAGTGCAGGAAAAAAACAGACAAAAAAAAAGTCTTGTGTGTGCAAATGCCTTTACTGTTTATATTCAGTGTCCACATACTGGCTGCTGCTATTCCATGTTAACTCTTCTAAGTTCCAGGATCTGTCAGATACTTGGTAGTCCTTAATCGCTATGTCTATCCCCATACAGATAATATACTCCTATGCATCCTTAGACACCGTAAGGAAAAAAAAAAATCTATCAGTAAGTGGGATTTTTCGGAAATAAAAACTGAGAAGAATCCAAAAAGAAGATAAAGATATGAATGTGAAAAGTCACAGCATTTAGACACTGAGGACTGGGAGGATCCACGTTTAAATTCCATCCTTTCTTTCTGCTCAAAGATCTAAAATCTTGAGAATGAAAAAAAAAAAAAAATAAGCCAGGCTTGGTAGCCCAAGCCTTTAATCCTAGCACTCAGGAGGCAGAGACGGGTGGATCTCTGTGAGTTCCAGGCCAGCTGAGGCTACAGAGAGATTCTGTCCCAAAAAGACAAATAATAAATAAATAAATAAATAAATAAATAAATAATTAATAAATAAATAAAATCTTGAGACTGTACACCCTCTCTTCAATTTCTAATGTCAAGATTCTAGATCTATTATCTTGATCAAGATCAAATATTTTGGTTCTAAAAGAGAAAGCACTTCACTTGGAAATTTTCAATTAGAAATGTATATTCTCTCAAACTACTGTTCTTACTGTCTTTTGGGGTGGATTTCCTTTGATCAATTTCACCATTCACTACCACCCTGGCCACCTCCACACACCCATCCATAATCAGGTCCAAGCCACTTTTCATTCCATACCTTTTCTTCAGCATGTCTCTTCCAGAATACTACATATACCCTTTGGGTGAAAAGAGCGTTAACAACTCTTGCCTCTAGAGGTCGCCGTCCCAACTTTATTTTCAACATAAAATTAATTCTGTGCATGTGAACAAATTACAGTAAATTTCTCAGAAACTTTGAGAATTCCCCAGGCTTCTTGTCTGAATTGTATTCTCCACTTGACTTCACAGCCAACCCTGCTGCTCTGCCAATGCCTTTCAGGTGGGGTTGTTGGTCTAATTCACAGTGTAGGAAATTAAGATCCTTGTCAAGTGATGCAGCTGTAATCGCTGTTTACTCTTTGGTTTCCCAACCTCTTCTTAATCTAAGCCTTTCAATTTAGCAAAGTAGAGGCAATTTTTTTTTTCTTTATAGGCCTGGCTAGACCTTCCTTCTTTTGTCTGCACTGTGAAAAGTAAACATCTTTAACCCATGAACAATGAAATAAGAGTCACATTGAATTATTTTCACTTTGGGAACAGTTGTTTGATAAGGTCTCTTAGTGAAGAAAAAAAAAAAGGATATAAATTTACCAGAGGGTTTTTAAGGTAAGTTCAGGGCCAGTGCAGATTTAATTTTTCTTCTTGTCTTGAACGTTCAACAACTGCTTGTTTCTTGCTGCCTTTCCAGTAAACATCACTTCAGAAACTTTGGGTGTTTATGTGAGTTTTTCTCCATCAAGCATCCTATCTAAGCTAGACCTAAACAAATGTTCTCTTTTTACCATTTTGATAATTCAGCAGCATTTTAGAATCTCCTTCAGGATTTTTGGTTTACATTTTATTGTTATCGCCCTGTAAGCAGGCAGTGCAGGTGGCAAAAGGAATTAGGGGTGGAGGGAGTTTGACAGCTGAGTTAATTAATAGATGGTGCTTGAGTATATTGTCAGGCTGCCAATGGAAAGAGAACTGCCATGCGTAAAAGTATACAAAGATGTTTTTCAAGGGTCAAAATATTTGTATTTTTCATATTGACTTTGATTTTCTTTTTCTTGGCAACTATATTTTAGAGAAATGTATTAACAACTAATCAGTACATGTTATTTCTAGTCATTGGTGACTGGCATGTCACACCCTTTCTCAAATATCCTTTCATGGTGAGTTCTTTGGGGATCAAGCTTGCATATCCATCCTAAGATTTTCATGTTATCCAACAGGTGTTTTAAGAAAGAAGTGGTCCTTGTTTTCTGCTTGCTTATTTTCCTGTGGTTTTGAGCCAAGGAGTGCAATTTTATACCAAGTCTCTTTGAAGTCTTCTCTCACACACTTCCACCCCCAACACAAACAGGCATTTTGATGAGATTTTTCTCACTGTGTATTACTTGAAGTTCTTTAATTGTTACATACCAAACTTCAAGCTTAGTCAGAGTAAACTATAACAGACATACTTAATGCAGACAGGTTATTTTTGTGTTTTTTTTTTCAGACACAGCCTCATTCTGGTTTCCAGATTGGCCTGGAACTCACAGGGATCCTCCTGATACTGGCTGGTATCTGGACTGGGAAGGCAATGTACAGGGCTTCCAGACTTTTGTGGTCCCAGCAAAGAACTGGACACTCACACATAAATAGTAACAAGCAAATCAAGATAATTTATTGAGGAAGGATACACTGTCAAGGAAGAGAAGAGTATGGAAGCAAAGAGAGTTCAGCAAATTACTAGCAGCACTGCAAAATAAATGAGCTATGGATCACACAGTGTGGGTTTTCTGGATTATCTGATTAGCTACATATAACCTCCAGAGTGGATGTCTCATTTGGGGTGTGCATTTTCATGAGCCACAGGTTTCCTTTGGATGCTGGAGTACCTCTGCACTGGCGTCAGTGAAGCAGTCTAGGTTTAGCCTAGAGATTTTCAGTGTTTTTCTTTGCCAACTCATTTTTTCAACAAACTAATATAGAACCCTTTGAGGATTTCAGTACCTCACTCTCCATCCTATTCCTCTGCTTCACATCTGCCTCAGCATTCCAAATGTTGAGACTATAGGAATGCATATAGAGAGGATTCCATTTTAAATTAAAATTAAAGAATGTTACTATTTTCACTAATATCCATGATCATCACCTATACCAAGGTAGCATCTAACATAAATTAAACAAAATATATTTAGAGAAAAGTTTATATATCTTCATTTAAATAGTGTGCTTTATGTTTTAGAAGTCAACCACTTCTCCACTAAATTATTGCATAACACACTGGTGGATTTAAGATAGCTTGGGCCTGAGTATTTAAGGGATTTTGAGTCTTGCATATAACTAAATTTCAAATTGTAGTGATAGTTTTTGAAAGTTTCTCTTCTGGATAATGCAATACTGAATTTTGGCCTTTAAAAACATGCACCAATGTGTCTCCTTACATGTAGACAGGGAAGGGAATGACTAAAATTTGTTGTAGCAAATATAATGCACATGTATTCTGAAGGCTAATTTAGATTAAGAGAACGACAGCTTCCAAATGATGTGATGACACATATAAATAGACCATATGGTACCAGTGCTGGTGGGCTACAGAGGATACTCACTCTACAATGCATATTTATACACTGTCATGTCACCTCCATTCAATTTTCTGAAGAAATAAAGAAAAAAAAAAAAAATATATATATATATATATATATATATATTTACACACACACCTTGGGCTTAGACACATAGCTGGCTAGTACAACGCTGGAATCTGTCAAGCTCTTCTGCTGTTTTTATTTTTATTGATAAGTTGATATAACTATGCCACCACAAAGAAGAGGGAAAGCAAAGAGTATTTGAAATATTTCTGGTAATTTTAGAATGAGTGGGTTCATGGATGGCAGGAGATGAGGCAAGGAGGCTGAGGACAAGAAGCCAGGCAACAAAGACAAACATGTAAGACATGCTCAGCAAATTAAGCTCCACCCTGAAACCTATCCAGAGCCGAGAATTATGCTAAGTTCTGATGAGAGGCACTCTTGAATGATCAGCCTGTCAGCAACAGCCAAGAAACAGCAGAGCCTCAGACACAATTTGTGTGTAGGGAGTGGAAAAGAGAGAGCAAAGAGCCTATGTGGATACAGAAATAAGGGGACAGGTAGAGACTACACAGACATGGTGTCTTTCTCAGAAAGTCACACAGAAGCTTCAGCTTCAGAAAAGCAGAGTTTCCACCTCATTTAGGATAAAAGTACAGGCACAGTCTGTTCACCTACTCTGATGAAACATGAAGTGCTGGATGAATGAAGCAACAATAAAGATATTTTTAAAAAGAAAATGTTGAAACAACTTTAATACACAAATGACAAATTACAGAGTCTTCCTTTCAAACAAAGCAAAAAAAACATACTAGAAGTTTGAGATTGCATCTGTTCCACAGACAATTACTACTCTAAGAAGAAATAAGATGTTATCTTGACAAATAAACCCTCTGTTTAGAATTCCTTTATTAACCTAGAAATTTTGTCACATTGATTACTCACTTTCTATGCTACTCTAATGTGCAGAAAGACTCAGAGGTAAGCTTCATAAATATACAGAAACAAGCCAGAAAGCAGTTGAAATATCTTTATTTATTTATCTCAGTACATATCATTGGAATTTATTTTATTAAATGTACTGCTGAATTATTTCTGGTGAATTATATTTAAATTATATATATGCAATATATATACCTAATAAAAATGAAATTATATAATCTATGTGTATACATTTTATATATAGGTATATGAATTTATATGATTTAATATGTATTATGCAAATAAGTACATGCATATATATGAAATCAGTATATTGTTATTAAACCCAGAAATTCAAATTAGGTTTTAATTTTACCAAAATTATTTAGTATTAAAAATAAGATACAGGGGCTGCAGAGATGGCCTAGCAGTTAAGAGCTCCAACTGCTCTTGCAGAGGACCTGGGTTCAATCCCCAGCACCCACATGGTGGCTGAGAACCATCTTTGACTCCAGTTCCAGGGGAATCCGACACCCTCTTCTGACCTCTGTAGCATTGCATGACACAGGTGCACAAACCTACATGCAGACAGTATACTCATACACATACACATAAAAATAAATAAATAAATAAATAAATAAATAAATAAATAAATAAATAAAAATAAATTGAAAAATAAGATACAAAGCCGGGCGTGGTGGTGCACGTCTTTAATCCTAGCACTTGGGAGGCAGAGGCAGGCAGATCTTTGTGAGTTCAAGGCCACCCTGGTCTACAGAGTGAGTTCCAGGACAGCTGGGGCTACAGGGAGACTCTGTCTCAAAAAGACAAAAAAAAAAAAAGATACAATTCAACATACTAAGGGCAGACTATTGGCCACCTTTGAGGAACTGACAGTTTGTACATCACCACTTCTCCAACTTTAACATGCATATCATCTGCCTGAAGGTCTTCCCAAGATGTTGATTTCTGAGGTACCTACTAAGGTGGGGTCTGAGAGTTTGCCTTGCTGCTAGGATCCTGGGTGCTATCGCAGCTGTTGATATACAGAATACACTGGGTAGCAAAGTTCCAGTGAAGGCTAACCTGGAACAAACAGAACACAACAGAAGTGGATGTCAGCAGATGAGCAAAGCGCTACAAAGATGTGAAAATGCAAATGGAGCTTTGAAATGGGAGATTGGACTAATTAATGGCTCTGAGTGATCTTCAATAATTTTCAGAAAGTGCATCAAATTTTAGCAAGATTATCATCCTTTTCCCCTTAAAATCTGGATTTGAGTAAGCACATCTTTTAGAAATATGAATTTCATAATCTGTTGCAAGAGGAAATAAAATATATAAGGCAAACTTCGGTTAAGGAAATCATTTTGGTTGAAATCGCAAAAGGCGATGGGGCTAAATTTAGGAGTAAATCACAAGAAAGGATGACACAGAGAATCCTACAAGTTCAGTCACTCAAGTGAATGTATCTTAATTTAAAGGTGAAAATGAAAGTTTGCTAGTATAAATATAAGAACTGCCATATGGGAAAGGCTTTACTCTTTTTCTTTTGCCCAAGTAATAAAAATGGAAAGATGCAAGGAGAGAGCAGTAGGCTGCTTTGAAAGAGCAGCCTGCAGGGTGGAAAGAAGCCTGGCGTGTGAGCCTCTGAGGCCTCCAGCCCTGTGTTGGCTGGGGGATTGCAAGAAAGAGAATTAAAGTTAATTAACCCAGCAGTAGCTCACATAAAGGATAATTCAAGCAAACTGGCAATGGCTGGAAGTGGAGCCAGCTTTGCTAAGCTATGTGTGGGCCTCTAGAGCTCAGATGGGAAGTCGACCTCAGATGCATTGGGGCAGCAATGGGAACTGGGCATGGGGCGAAGCCAAAGCTCCTAAATGTCGCTGCAAAATAACGTTATCCTTAGGAAGTATCTTAGAATCAGATTGGACATTTCTGTTCATTTACAATTATATGGTAATAATTCTTTAATCAATCTCAGCAAGATCGTATATGTGTGTGAATATATATATGTGTGTAAATGCACACATATCTATGATTGGTTCTATTTTTTGTTTCTTCTAAATCACTGTGTGTTTTTTTTCTAAATGCTCCATGGAGGGTCAGAAGCACAGATGCTGAGTCTGTTTAAAATGGCCTAGAAAGCAAAGCACTAGCTTTAATCTGATGTCTAGGCTGCATTTTAAAAAATTGGATTGAAAAGGATTAGATTAGATTAGACCTTCTGGATTTAAAAATGTTAAAACTCCATTTATGCTTTAACATAATCTCTTTCTACTCTCTGGAGCCATCAAACAGAACACAGTCTTGGGTAGCATTTTTATTATTATTAAATTTCAGACCATTTCTTTAAACATCCCCTTTTATATGTGTAATAGAAAGAAATCCTCAGAGACTGAGCTAAAGGTTCATTTGACCTGCTGCTAAAGGGTACAGTGGGTATGTAAGCCTTCTGATTTTTACAATGACTTTTTATGTATCTGTACACAGTCACATACTTACATGAATATGAATAACCAGTTTTATATTCAAATGCCAAAACACGTACTTCTGAATACTAAGCATTTTCTGAAGTTGTGGCTGCTAGTGTAACAATTCATTATACAGCTTAAATCAAACACCTTTATAAGACTTTGTGTACTATACACCAATTTGACATTCCCATTGCCTTCAATTTCTGTAAATAAAGAAGACAAATAACTATTCACCATTTCCAAACTACTATGGTTCTGCATATAAATAGACCTGTGGCTTGAATGTTCATGCTTCATAAAATAGAAAGTACAGCCATTTGAGATTATCTATTCTGAAGTATAAAGCTGAAAAAAATCTTTGCATGATCAATGCTAAACTGAGTTACTAGGCATCCTTTTTTAATTTCCCAATGTTTAATTGTTCTTTTTCTAAAGCCCACATAACTAAGAGCTCAAAGTCCCCTGTAAGTTTTGCTATCACTTCTGTGTTGACATTTGTCAAAATGATGGTGATTACAAATGATAAGTATGTTTGTGTTGCATCAACAATGAGAGATTTCTGGCTGGTCCTAGGTAAAGTGCTATCTAAGATTTTCTAAGACATTAACTACAACTACTATCTAATCAAACAGCCTCAAAATATTAATAAAGTACTTTGGCTCTAAATAATTACTTATAATACATTTTTAGAACGGGAATAGAAGCAGTGACGAGCTGAATATTGATGTCCTTGTGCTCTATGTAAAGTTTCATAGCCATTTGATGGACAGCAGACCTTAACTACAGACACAAAGCTGGGCTGAAAAATCTCGCACAGAGCAGAGCCAGCAAGAACAGCAAGCAGCATAGCTAAAAGTGGGATCCAGTATCCTCATTCAGCCAGTGTACCATCTATAAAGAGGAAAGTCTGCTCATGCTTCAGAAAAGGAAGCCTGGTCTACCAAGACCTGATTTTGTCCTCCAGTGGATGGAACTGGTGAATGAAAAGCTGAAAGGAGCAAGGCACTTCCACCCTCCTCCCCCACAAAAAAACCCCGAGCAACCTCTGAGGACCAGATCCTCAACTGACCTTGAGAAAACAAAAACCTTGGTTAATCTGGGCTGTGTGGCCTTAAGCATCCAAAAGGAAAGTACAACCAGATATAAATAATCAGTAAGACTAGAGAAACTCTACTGCAGACATAAAACTTGAGGTCTTAGTAAATAAAAAGACAAAAAGAAAAAAGAGAGAGAGTACTGTTGTTTGGCCTGTCTTCAATTCTTTCTGGCAAGGGCATCTACTCTGTGGCTGCCACCACTTTGGGCACTCCTTAAAGACATGAGACACAGCTTTTTAACCTTCCAATATGAACTGAAGACTCATGTCTCTCTGAGAATCCTCCAAATCTTCAATGCCAGATGGGGACTACTGAGATACCCAGCTTGTGAACTAAAGAGCTAAGGGGATGTCAGCCTTGTCAGAATATAGACTGCCATTTTTGGACTACCTAGGCTGTATCATGGAGGCCAGTACAGGGGGATCAAGACAGGATGTGTGCTTACTGGACTTCATTTAGGGGACCATGGGAGAGGACCCCCATGCGGAGCAAAAGTACAGGATTGATAGTTGTTTGGGATTGCCGGGGAGGAACTAACCTTCGAGCACTTCCTTAAGGAAAACATAACATCTTTTAAAGAAAAAAAAAAATCCTCCAATTCACTTGATATGTGTATGTACAAGAGAAAAACAACAAAAGAACTAAAAAAAAAGCTCTGGAAAGATTCAGAAAAAGATGCAGGACATGAATGGCAGAGTGCAGGGACTTAGGTGGGGTAGGGGGCATGGAAAGGGAAGTGACTCTAGAATCGATTGAGAAATGATGTATGACCTATGGAAAAAGTTTAATAACAATAAACAGTGTGAAAAAAACAAATTCAAATATCCCCTTTGTTAGACTTGCAAGGACTGCTTTTAAATTTCAATAAATGTGTAAAATTGCTGTTGTATTAGTAGGAAAAGAAACATTATGTAAATCATCTACTTCTCTATTTAAAAAGAACCAATTAGTATTTCAACTTTAATTTTGATTAAATATGAAAAAATAAACTAATGTGCCAGGCGTGGTGGTGCACGCCTTTAATCCTAGCACTTGGGAGGCAGAGGCAGGCGGATCTTTGTGAGTTCAAGGCCAGCCTGGTCTACAGAGTGAGTTCCAGGACAGCTGGGGCTACAGGGAGACCCTGTCTCAAAAAGACAAAAATTAAATAAATAAATAAAATAAACTGATGTTCATACATTTTTCATATAAAGCTCTATCCACAGACAACAATTCATGAGAAGAAGTTTCCTTATATGGAAATATTCCAGATAATAAATATAGAAGGAATTAAAAAATTAGAATATTTCTATTTTGCAACTCTTAGCGGGAAAGAAAATGAGAAACAATCATATAATTTATTGGTCTCTTGATAAAATCAACATCATAAATTTTTTTAACAACTCAAGGGTCTGCTAAAATGCTATCTAACAATATGTAGGAAGGGCATCCATCCACAGAACATGGGAAATAATATAATTGGACACAGGCAAACTTTAGAAGGGGCTTGGGAGGAAAGTAGAGGAGGAATCAGAAAGAAGATGAGAGAAAGAAAATGGAATATAGCTTTTAAGAATCAAAAGCTATACCATCCAATTGCATAAAATATGCCTTTTTAAGAGATATACCATTTTGCCAACTGACCGATTTTAAACAAAATTCATTTGATTCTGAAAACACAATTTTGACAACTTTCATGCAGGCAAAGAACTTTGAGAAACAGTGGAATTTTTCTGCATTTCTTGCATTACATCTGTAAATGGAATGTAAACAATGCGTTTAGTGAGGCCTTAAAGTCAGCCAAGAGAGAATCTGTAAAGCTTGAAAAGAGCACAATGATTCTTACAAGTTTGGATGTGATCGACATTCTCACAAACAAATCCTAGTAACTTGTTAGCTTTGGCTAACAAAGATCAGTAAGCCAAGTATCTTCTGTCAGCAAAGTATAACCACAAATAGGTAAGATATATTCATTTAGACTGCACATAATGAACTTCATTGTTTAAATTTATCATAGAATGAAGATTGAATATTAAAATCTATGGCCCTGCAGAGCATGGTGATGCACATGCCTTAATCCTAGCACTCTGGAGGCAGAGACAGAGAGGTATCTGTGAGATCAAGACCAATCTGCTCTACATAGCCAGTTCCAGGCCAACTGGGGTTACAGAAAGAGCCCAGATCCCAAAACTTGCAGAAAAAGAAGAGTAAAAAAGCATTAAAATAAAAATCTAAACTAAGGCAATATTAAAGCTTTGTTAGTAATGAAATTCATTATAAAAAATAAAATATTAATAAGATATAATTCATAGAAGATAAAAAAAATACTCTACAACAAAAACAAGAGGAGAAATCTCTCAAGAGCAATGGTAAATGAAATACTCCCACAACACATTACACTAAAAGGTACTTATTTCATTTGCAACTTGTATTTATATTTTTAATATGGAAAAGGAACAGCAAGTGACACATTATGTTAAAAGGTACTTTTTCTTGTTATTTCTATTTAAAGACAGGTAATAGCCTTATTCGAAATGCATATAGATTGAATGTAAATCTATATTATTAAATTGTACTTTTTTGGCAAAGCAATTCACTTTTTCTAAAAAAGAAACCTAGACAAAAAGAGCTCTAATTATTTGGTATTTTTTATTCCAAAAATGTTACTATCCAAGCCATTTTTATATAAATTTTTAAAAAATATCTGCTTCTAATGGTGCAAGGATGTCATTGAATATATATTTAATTATTTATCATAGTCTAATGAACATTGTATCAGGAACAAAGATGTGTTTACATCTTTGCACAATGTCAGTGTTAATTGAATATAAATTAACTGAGAAGCTATATCAGTTCCTCTGGCTGCCTACTATTTGACAAGTAGTCCAAATTTCCTGTGATTCCTGTGATGACTAGGAATACAAAGCTTATTTTATTCCATTCTTAACTAATAATATGAACTCTAAGATGGCACACCACACACACACACACACACACACACACACACACACATATTTTGTAACAGGTATAAATGGTTAAAGAAGCCACAGCAGAGTTCAACAGGAACTCCAAAAGGCCTAAGACAACTAGAAAGTTTATAAAAATGAAAGGGAGGATCTCTGAAATCAAATAATAAACCCATTTGAAGTCTCCTGAAGTCTACTACTGCAGAATCAAGCCACAGGTCAGAGTTCAAGTGAAATCCAGGGCCAAGTGGAACTACAGCAGTGAGGTGCAGGACCACAGATTTTGTTGACATGAAAGATGGGTCTACATCCAGATAAGTGAATGGACAGAAGAATGGATGGCCGATCCAGAAAAAAATGAACAAGACAATGGGTAGATGGCAATGTCAATAGGCTGGGTCAACAGTGGGGACCAAGCTGAAATAAAATCACTGAGACAGTTCTCTGCTTGTCTGTTTCTTAATGGACACACTAGAAGATAAGATGACATGCATAGGAGGGTGGCAGCCACCATCCCCCTCACCGTATTTGGTATCCTATTCTTTGTAGAGTTCACAAGAGGATGTGACACTTTTCAGCAAGTTCTTCTACCTGTTTTTGTTTTTGTTTCTGTTTTTCTGAAACGAGCCCATGTGCTCATATGGTCCAAGTTTACACTGATAAATAATAAAATGGCACCATTCTTAGGAATGTTATTTACCTACCTGTGCCTCATGTACTGTCTAGACAGATGGTGGTATTTTATGCTCCTGCCAAGGTGTAAAGTCAGTCCATCTAAGCCTAGGGAACAACCTGCGGAAGAGGGGGCACGGTAGAATGTAAGGGCTGCGATTGGGGTGAATGGTGAAACTACAACAATATAGACTGGACACTCATTTGATCAACTTGATTGAACATACAAGCCCCCCCTACTGGATGGTGGGACCCATGAGCTGTGTGGGTTTGGGCACAACTGCTCGCAAATTGGTTTTACATGAAGGATGCTTGTACTCACAAATTATCACTTATTGTTAAAAAAAAAATGAAAACAAAACAAAACAAAAAACCAGAAAGATGCAGAAAAGTTATGGCAGAATGCATGAGGGTGGGGTGGGGGGAAGGGAAGGGGATATATGCCTGAACTGAATTGGAAAATGATGTATGAAATACACAAACCATCAATAAAAAAAAAAATGCAGTCCAAACTTGCTTGTTAAGTGGAGTCTCTACAGGCAAGGAGCAGCCTGAAAAAACAATATTTTACACAATAGAGAATAATGGAAAGCAGGGCACAGCCTGCTCTCCCCACAGAGACTTGTTGCTTTTCCCTACTGAAAGCATGAAATAGGATGATTTTGTAAATCTTTTAAGCATCTCTGTTATATAATTAATTTATATGTGGATGCAACTTCCTTCTGATACGTATTGCAATATCTAGAGGTTGGGAAGTAGTTGAAATAAAATTATGCCTACCTGTTAGGAAATTAAAATGGAAATTTCTAATATCGAGTTCGCTCTGCTATTTCAACGGCCCTGAATTTGTGAATAATAGCATCAATTTGTTCTTCAGTATCTCATTATGGAAACTCATTGTGCATGTCATTGTCCATTGATGCATCCTTTAGCCAATACTGTGGGCTGTAAAGGCTGAAAATATTTGCTTAGCTTGAAATTCCTATTTTGAGAAACAAGAGAATTTACGAACTTAATGCCCATGTGGATGCTTGTTTCTGTGTAAAATGAAGACAAATACTACAAAGGGGACGGAAAGACGATGGCTCAGCAGTGAAGAGCACTGGCTACGCTTGTAGAGGAGGCAGGTTCAGTTTCCAGAACCCAAACTGTCCGTTAACTCCAGTTCCAGGGGATCTGACACCCTTTTCTGACCTCTGCAGGAATTGCATGACAAAGGTGCACTTATATGCATGCAGGCAATACACTTGTACACTTAAAAATATATAAAAAATAAAAGTTTCTAAAAAGAATAAAGAGTTGAACCATTTCTTCTCAAAATATTATTTCCTCTGTGTTCATAGATTAGCAAAACATTCTTTTACTTATGCCTTCTCAGGTTTTCAAATTTTCTCATCTTATTCTTTCATTACTAGTTAAATAACTTTTAGTTTTTTCTATGACTGGCTCAATTTCTCCTTCATTACTAAAGAACATTTCACTGGTGTAGACATATGGTTGATAGTCTTTTATGAATTCTTACATTTTTATGAATGTGCAGCTTCCTGCTTTGATGAGAATTCCATTGTCATTCAAATTGGTTTTCCTATGTATGAAAAACGTCATCTTTGTTGTTGTTGTTGTTGTTTTTCCAGAAGCTTGACTGTGAAGTGTTTTGGCCCAATTATTTTTGGCTTTATTTTCTTTTCTGTCCAACACTCTTTACATCTAGAAGTTCATGTGATCTAACTAAATTGAGAAAGTCTTCAAAGCTGCTTTAAAGTACTTTTTTATTCTCTCTTTTTCTTTCCCTTTGATGACTGTAATGGTATAAAAGTTAGGGTTTCCTTTTTATAGTCCCAAGAGTCTCTTAAGGGCTGTTGACTTTTTTCTGTCTATTCTCATTGTTTTTCATAGGAAGTCTTTCGTTTGTCATTTTTAATTTTTAACAAATTCTCATTGCATATATTCATTTGAATACGATAATATGTTACAGAAGGACATTTGTAAATAAATATCATTGTGCACTAAGCACAATGAACACCCACCCTCTCTCATTCTCCTCTCCCATTAGTCTTCTNTCCTTTCCTAGATAGTCAGTTGCCTTCTAAACTTCATGTCTCATATATTATATATATTATATATTATAATATATATATATATACATATATGAGTTAACTTTTGTCTTTCCTGAGACTGGTTTCTTGTGACTGAACCTCACAAAGTATTCTATTTTTCTTTCTGTACAGTTACACTTCTCTGTTGTTTTCTACTTTTCTTTTGTTTTAATTTTTGTATGTGTATGAATGTACTGTCTGTATGTAGGTTTGTGCACTCGTGTCGTGCAATGCCACGGAGGTCAGAAGAGGGTGTCGGATTCCCCTGGAACTGGATTTCTCCTGGAATTGGAGTAACAAGACGGACGGTTCTTAGCCGCCATCTGTGGGTGCTGGGGATCGAACCCGGGTCCTCGCAACGATGAAGAGCGTCTGGTGCTCTTAACCACTAGGCTATCTCTCCAGCCCCTGTTTTCTATTTTTCAACCAACCCATTATTATGACTGTTATGTTTCCTCAGTTATAATATTCTATTTTCCTTTATTTTTTATTTCTTTCCTTTTATACTTGTTTCAGATGTTCAGGAAAATTAAAGGAGTGCTAATTGGAAAATAGAGTCAAATGATCCTTATTTTCAGATCATGTGATCTTGTAAACAAGAGATCCAGAAGATTCCACCAGAAAACTGCTATAGAAATGATTAAACACATTCAGTAAAGAGTAGGTTACAAAAATCAACTTCACACAAATCAAATAGCGTTTCTGTACACTAACACCAAGAAAAATCAGAAAAAGCAATCAAGGAAACTCTCCCATTCACAATTAACTTCAAAAAATAACTTAGGAATAAACTTCACAAAAAACATTAAAACAATCTCTACAATGAAACTTCAAAACTTTAAAAGAAAGAGAGGAATGCACTAGGAGATAGAAAGAATCTCCGTGCTCATGGATTTGTAGAATCAATATTGTGAAAATGAATACCTTACCAAAAAGCAATCTATGCATTCAATGCAATGCATCAAAAATACCACAACATTCTTCACAGAGTTAGAAAAGTCATCAAAAATTCATAATGGAACCAATAAAAGACCCCTGATAGCCAAAACAATTTTGCATAAAGAACAATGCAAGGGGATCTACCATACTAGATCTCAGATTACATTAGAGAGGTGTACTTATAAAAACTGCATGATACTGAGCAAAAAATAAAAAAAGGCAAAGGAACAGAAGACCCAAACATGAGTACATACAATTTCATCCACTAGATAGTTAACAAAAGTGCCAAGAATACACAATGGGAAGATTAAACAGCATCTTCAACAAATGGGCTGGCAGAACTGGATCACCTCTGTAGAAAATGAAATTGGACTTTATCTTTCTCCTGCACAAAAAGTCAACTCCAAGTAGATCAAAGATCTCAATACAAAATCTGAAACTCTGAAACTGCTAGAACACATAGGCAGTACCACTCCAAAGTGTAGGCATAGGAAAGGACTTCTTAATGGGACATCAGCTGCTCAGGCATTAAGGGCAAAATAGTAGGACCTCATTAAGCCACAAAGCTTCTTACTAAAAGAAACGCCAAGGAAGTAAAGAGGAAACCCACTGAGTGGGAGAAAATCTTTACAGCTACATCCAACAGAGATTAATATCCAGAATATTGAGCTGGGCTGGTGGTGCACAGCTTTTAATGCTAGCACTTGGGAGGCAGAGGCAGGCGGAATCTTTGTAAGTTCAAGGCCAGCCTGGTCTACAGAGCGAGTTCCAGGAAGCAGCTGGGGCTACAGGGAGACCCCTGTCTCAAAAAGACAAAAAAAATAATAATCCAGAATAATAAAAAGAAACTAAAAAAAAAAATTAGCAAAGAAAATAAATGACCCATCATTGTTCATTGAAACATTGCTGCTTTAAACACATCAGTGGATAACTATTTCTATAACTTCATTTTGAGCAGTGTTGATTATCTTTTCACACTCAAGGTGAGATTTTTCTAGTTCTTGGCATTAGGAATAATTTTTCTTTGAAATTTAGACAACTTAGATATGTTAAATTCGGGTTATCATCATTTGAGTCTTTGCTGCACCATGCACTCCTTGGACCATACTCGTATCTAGGGAGAAGCGTTTTAGTTTGTCACTAATTGCTGTAATGGAAATTCAGCCTTTCACACTGATCATCATCGACTCTCAGAGTGAGAAGTGCTATTCAGCCTGATGGATGGATTTGGAACTCAGGCTACCCCTTAGTCCTCCATAAATACTCTCCAGCACTGTAAGGATAAAAGTGTATTATCATGGCTCTTCATATGGCCTCCACTGTGAATAAAGGAAGGTGGATGTTGATGGTTGTGGTAGGATTCAAATCCTCTTCTAGGCCTCTTCTGATATGGCATCCCAGCAAGTAAGGTAAGGTTTGGGCGAAAGTCCAGACTCCTCACTTCCTCACTTGGTCTTCACTTTGGAGTGTGGAGCCTCATTGCCTCCTGGGTAGGATCAAAGTTCAGCTTTCTTTTTTTTTTTTTATTGATGCTTTGTGTATATTTCATACATCATTTTCCAATTCAGTTCAGGCATATTTCCCCTTCCCTTCCCCCATCCCACCCCAGCCCACCCAATCCAAGATCATGCATTCTGCCATAACTGTCCTGCATCTTTCTCTCAGTTTTTTTTTTGGGGGGGGGCTTGTCTTCGTTCAAAATCAAGTTGATCAAATGAGTGTCCTGCTATATTGTGTAGGTTCACCATTCACCCCAATCACAGCCCCTTCTTCACAGATTTTTCCCTAGGCTTAGACAAGGGGCACAGGTGGATGAGAAGCAAACAGTCACTTCTCTGGGGCGTGTTGCTTGGACTCTGGTCAATTCTAGCTGTTCTCTTTCATGGCTGACATTTTGTCCAGGAATAACCTTTGATCCTACTAATGAAGCACAAGCAATTAGATATATATGTATATTTAAACAGTATTAATTGTTATCATAAGTTACTTTGGTATAGATCACAGATGTTTGGATGTATGTTAATCCATGAATTACATTTTTTTTCTGTTGAATATGACAGGGCTTACTGTGGCTTGTAACTTCTCCTGACCATTAGAGGGTGTAAGCTTGTTGCTTTAACTTGACTTCTTTGTGGACAGGCAATGAGGGGTTTTTGTGTATTTCATATATCATTATATGACAATGATATGGGTTTTTTTCCTTCCTGTGTTGACTTGACCTTGCTCTGAAGATGGGGAAGACTAATGAATTTTCTGTAGCGTTCAACTAGAGTAGAAGACAGACACTGCTAAAAGTCATTCATCTCTGATAGGCTTCCTGCTGGATAAAGACCACACACACACTACAACACACACAACAACACACAATGGACTCTCTCCTCTTAGATGCCCTCATTTCTCAATTCAGTAGCCATTTTTTATTAAATTCTTTCACAATTTGCAAATTTCATTTCTTTGATTTTATAATATACAGAATTTTTACTGGATCTTTGTAGAAACAGCAGGTCAAAGTACATCTACTACATTTTCCTAGAAGTGGAAGACACTGATAATGTGTTAAATGTCCAGTACTCTTACATCATGTCAGCTTCTGACGTCATCAATTAACTTTTTTTTAAACTTTTTTTTTATATTGATACTTGTGCATTTCATACATCATTTTCAATTCAGTTCAGGCATATTTCCGTTTCCCTTCCCCCCCACCCCCACCCATCCAGATCATATTCTGAACAATAACTGTCTGAATCTTTATCTCAGTTTTTTTTTTTTTCATATTTTAGCTATAAAGTGATAATCCATGAGTAACAAGCATCCTTCATATGAAACAATTTGCAGGCTGTGCGCCAAACCCATAGCCCCCCATCCAGCGGGGGGTGAAAGGGTTGTATGTTCAATCAAGTTGATCAAATGAGTGCCGAATACATTGCTGTAGTTTCAATCACCATTCACACCCATCACAGCCCTTACATTCTACCATGCCCCCTCTTCCGAAGATTGTTCCCTAGGCTTAGAAAATGGGCACAGGTGATGAGAAGACAAAACAGTCCACTCTCTCTGGAGCTGTTGTCTTGGACTCTGGTCAATTCTGGCTGTTTTCCTTGCATGGGCTGACAGTTTGTCCAGGAATAACCTTTCGATCCTACTAATGAAACACAAGCAATTAGATATATAGGTATTTAAACAGCACTAATAGTTATAGTAGGTTACTCTTGTATAGACACATATGTTGGATGATATGTTAATTCCATGAATTACATTTTTTTCCTGTTTAATATGACAAGGGGTCTTACTGTGGCTTATAACATCTCCTAACCTGTAGAGGATGTAAGCTTGTGGCATCAGCCATGGGTTATTCCTCCAAGGAGAGAGCCAATGCCAATTAGGTTGGGATATACAGGCACATGGTGCCTCTGCTGCACAGTATTTCCAGGCAGGTGAGGTGTAGCTGGTCTGATGGTAGATTCTTGCTTGACTCAAGGAGACGATATTTTGCTTTATTGGTGAGTGGCCTTTGGTAACACTCTCTCTGGTATCCCAGAGGCTATCTGTACACTTGGCATGTGTGGTCTCAATACATTTTCCCATGTTAACGTCAGGCACTTCGGGCAGCAGGGCCTTATCAACCTTCTTCTTGCAGGTATCCTGGGGTACCTCAAATTGAACTTCTAATGATAATTTGCTTTGGTCTTTTTTATACTCTTTAAAATTAATCTAGTTTTTTTGGTGTTTTTGAGACAGAGTCTCCCTGTAGCACCAGATTGGACTGGAACTAACTTATGTAGAAGAGGCTGGCCTTGAATTCACAGAGATCCATCTGCCTCTGCCTCCCAAGTACGGGATTAAAGGCATGCCACACACCATGCCAGCTAATCTAGATTTTCATGAGGGATAGTGGTGCGGAATCCTGAATTATGAAGAATTTTTAAAATTCATTATTTCTCAAATTTGAGTAATTGACCTTTGACTTAAAATGCATTCAGCAATCATAGAGTTATTTAAACATATAGAACTACTTTTCTACACCTACAAACAGAAAATAGTAATACTATCTAATATGATTAATGACAAGTTCATTGTAATATAATAAACAGACAGCATCTGGTACAGTCCAGGAGAGTCTGTGACTGTAATATACATGCTTCTCTCCTAAGCAATTCTCAGTTGGAATGATAAATTATTTCTTCACAGAGTACTAATGGCTTCTTTTCTGCTTGAAATGCTGAAAAGTTTGAATAAAGTTTCCTTTTAAAAGTATTTTTCCGGGGCTGGGAGATGGCCTATGCGTTAAGAGCGCCGACCGCTCTTGCAGAGGACCCGGGTTCGATCCCCAGCACCCACATGGCAAGCCGAGAACCGTCTGAAACTCCAATTCCGGAGAACTCCAGTCCAGGGGAACTCGAGACCCCTATCTGACCTCGCGCGCATTGCACGGACACGGGTGGCACAGACTTGCATGCAGACAGTCATCATACACATACAGATATATTAAATTTATAATAAATAATAAATAAATAAATAAAAAAATAAATAAAAGTCATTTCCTTGATCATCATCAGGATCAGGATCATCAGAAAGTACTGAATTGTTTAACAACCAAAGGTTGACACAGATGAGCACACTAAGCACAGAAAATGCATTTCAAAGTATCTTATATTTTGGTCCATGCTCACGTTTAACTGACATCTAAATTGATGTCTTCTCATAAGGGATTAATGTACTCCAGAATCAATATGCTTTCAGACATATTCTACATCACTGAGTTTCCTTGCTGGTCAGTTTTTTCATTATTAACAACTTATGTCAGCAATATCTGAAGTTCGTCCAGCAGGATTTGAATTTATTCTCTCATTTTAGTCCTGGTATATATATATATATAGTAGTATATATAATATATAAAAATATAGAGAAGTGAAGTTTAGAAGGATGAATGAATCTAGAAAAAGAAAGGAAGAAGAACTAATGAGAATGGAGAATGGAAGAGAGGGTGGGTGTTCATTGTGCTTAGTGCACAATGATATTTATTTACAAATGTCCTTCTGTAACATATTATCGTGGTTATTCAAATGAATATTATGCAATGAGAATTTTTAAAAATTAAAATGACAAAACGAAAGACTTCCTATGAATAAACAAATGGAGAATAGACAGAAAAAAGTCAACATCCTTAAGAAGACCCTTCTTGGGACTATATAAAAGGAAACCCTAACTTTATACCATTAACAGTCATCAAAGGAAAAAGAAAAAGAGAGAAATAAAAAGTACTTTTAAAGCAGCTTTGAAGACTTTCTCAATTTAGTTAGATCACATGAACTTCTAGATGTAAAAGAAGTGTTGGACAGAAAAGAAAATGAAAGCCAAAAATTAATTGGGCCAAAACACTTCACAGTTCAAGCCTTTTCTGAAAAAACAACAAACAACGAACAACAAGATGGACGTTTTTCATACATAGGAAAAACCAATTGAAACATTTGATTTGAAGAATGGAATTCTCTCAAAGCAGGAAGCTGCACATTCCATAAAAATGTAAAGAATTCATAAAAGACTATCAACCATATGTCTACACCAGTGAAATGTTCTTTAGTAATGAAGGAGAAATTGAGCCAGTCATAGAAAAAACTAAAAGTTATTTAACTAGTAATGAAAGAATAAGATGAGAAAATTTGAAAACCTGAGAAGGCATAAGTAAAAGAATGTTTTGCTAATCTATGAACACAGAGGAAATAATATTTTGAGAAGAAATGGTTCAACTCTTTTTTTGTTTAGTAAACTTTTATTTATTTTTATATTTTTTTAAGTGTACAAGTGATTGCCTGCATGCATATTAGTGCACCTTTGTCATGCAAAATTCCTCAAGAGGTCCAGAACAAGGGTGTCAGATCGACCTGGAACTGGAGTTTAACGGACGTTTTGGGTTCTGGAACTTAAGGCCTGCTCTCGTACAAGCCCGTAAGCCAGTGCTCTCACCTGACTGAGCCATCGTCTTTCGTTTCCGTCCCCCTTTGTAGTATTTGTCTTCATTTTAACACAGAAACAAGCATCCACATGGGCATTAAGTTCGTAAATTCTCTTGTCTTTCTTCCAAAATAGGAATTTCAAGCAAGCAAATATTTTCAGCCTTTATATTTACAGCCCACAGTATTGGTAACGGATGCATCAATGGACAATGACATGCACAATGAGTTGTCCATAATTGAGAAATACTGAAGACAAATTGGATGCTATTATTCACAAATGTCAGGGCCTGTTGAAATAGCAGAGCGAACTCGATTATTAGAAATTTCCATTTTATATTTCCTAAACAGGTAAGGCATAATTTTATTTCACAACTACTTCCAACCTCTAAGATATTGCAATAACGTATCAGAAGGGAAGTTGAAGCATCACACATATAAATTAATTATAATAACAGAGAATGCTTAAAAGATTTTACAAAATCATCCTATTTCATGCTTTCAGTAGGGAAAAGCAACAAGTCTCTGTGGGGAGAGCAGGCTGTGCCCTGCTTTCCATTATTCTCTATTGTGTAAAATATTGTTTTTTCAGGCTGCTCCTTGCCTGTAGAGACTCCACTTAAACAAGCAATTTGATGCACATTTTTTTTTTTTTTTATGATGGTTTGTGTATTTCATACCATCATTTTCCAATTCAGTTCAGGCAATATATATCCCCTTCCCTTCCCCCCACACCCACCCTCCATGCACCACCTCTCTCCCATAACTTTCTCGCATCTTTCGGTTCTGTTTTTTTGTTTTTTGTTTGTTTTTCATTTTTTTTTTAACATAAGTATAATTGTGTGAAGTACAAGCATCCTTCATGTAAAACCAATTTGCGAGCAAGTGTGCCCAATACCACACAAGCTCATGGGGTCCCAACCCATCCCAGAGAGGGGGGCTTGTATGTTCAATCAAGTTGATCAAATGAGTGTCCAGTCTATATGTTGTATTGTTTCCACCATTTCACCCCCAATGTCCCGAGCCCTTACATTCTTCCGTCGCCCCCTCTTCCGCAGGTTTGTTCCCTAGGCTTAGATGGACTGCACTTTACACCTTGGCAGGAGCATAAAATACCACCATCTGTCTAGACAGTACATGAGGCACAGGTAGGTAAATAACATTCCTAAGAATGGTGCCATTTTATTATTTATCAGTGTAAACTTGGACCATATGAGCACATGGGCTCGTTTCTAGAAAACAGGAAACAAAAAACAAAAAACGATTTAGAAGAACTTGCTGAAAGGTGTCACACTCTCTGTGAACTTCTACAAAGATAGAAATACCAAATACGGTGAGGGGGATGGTGGCTTGCCACCCTCTTATATCTCTCTCTTTTTTTTATATATATGAGTTAACTTTTGTCTTTCTGAGACTGGTTTCTGTGACTGAACCTCACAAAGTATTCTATTTTTCTTTCTGTACAGTTACCTTCTCTGTTGTTTTCTACTTTTCTTTTTGTTTTAATTTTTGTATGTGTATGAATGTACTGTCTGTATGTAGGTTTGTGCACTCGTGTCGTGCAATGCCACGGAGGTCAGAAGAGGGTGTCGGATTCCCCTGGAACTGGAGTTCTCCTGGAATTGGAGTAACAGACGGTTCTTAGCCGCCATGTGGGTGCTGGGGATCGAACCCGGGTCCTCTGCAAGAGCAGTTGGTGCTCTTAACCACTAGGCTATCTCTCCAGCCCCTGTTTTCTACTTTTCAACCAACCCATTATTATGACTGTTATGTTTCTCAGTTATAATATTTCTATTTTCCTTTATTTTTTATTTCTTTCCTATTTTAACTTGTTTCAGATGTTCAGGAAATTAAAGGAGTGCTAATTGGAAAATAAGAAGTCAAATGATCCTTATTTTCAGATCATGTGATCTTGTAAACAAGAGATCCAGAAGATTCCACCAGAAAACTGCTATAAATGATTAACACATTCAGTAAAGCAGTAGGTTACAAAATCAACTTACACAAATCAATAGCGTTTCTGTACACTAACACCAAGAAATCAGAAAAAGCATACAAGGAAACTCTCCCATTCACATTAACTTCAAAAAATACTTAGGAATAAACTTCACAAAAAACATTAAAACAATCTCTACAATGAAAACTTCAAAACTTTAAAGAAAGAGAGGAATGCACTAGGAGATAGAAAAATCTACCGTGCTCATGGATTTGTAGAATCAATATTGTGAAAAATGAATACCTTACCAAAAAGCAATCTATGCATTCAATGCAATGCCAATCAAAATACCCACAACATTCTTCACAGAGTTAGAAAAAGTCATTTCAAAATTCATATGGAACCATAAAAGACCCCTGATAGCCAAAACAATTTTTAGCATAAAGAACAATGCAAGGGGCATCACCATACTAGATCTCAGATTACATTAGAGAGGTGTACTTATAAAAACTGCATGATACTGGCATAAAAATAGAGAAATAGATCAAAGGAACAGAAGACCCAAACATGAGTACATACAATTTCATCCACTAGATAGTTAACAAAAGTGCCAAGAATACACAATGGGAGATAAACAGCATCTTCAACAAATGGTGCTGGCAGAACTGGATCACTGCCTGTAGAAAAAATGGAATTGGACTTTTATCTTTCTCCCTGCACAAAAGTCAACTCCAAGTAGATCAAAGATCTCAATACAAAATCTGAAACTCTGAAACTGCTAGAACACATAGGCAGTACCCTCCAAGATGTAGGCATAGGAAAGGACTTTCTTAATGGGACATCAGCTGCTCAGGCATTAAGGGCAAAAGTAAGTAGGACCTCATTAAGCCACAAAGCTTCTATATAACAAAGAAACAGCCAAGGAAGTGAAGAGGAAACCCACTGAGTGGGAGAAAATCTTTACCAGCTAAACATCCAACAGAGGATTAATATCCAGAATATATGAGCTGGGCATGGTGGTGCACGCTTTTAATGCTAGCACTTGGGAGGCAGAGGCAGGCGGATCTTTGTAAGTTCAAGGCCAGCCTGGTCTACAGAGCGAGTTCCAGGACAGCTGGGGCTACAGGGAGACCCTGTCTCAAAAAGACAAAAAAAAATATATCCAGAATATAAAAAGAACTAAAAAAAAAAATTAGCAAGAAAATAAATGACCCATCAATTGTTCATTGAAACATTGCTGCTTTAAACACATCAGTGGATAACTATTTCTATAACTTCATTTTGAGCAGTGTTGATTATCTTTTCACACTCAAGGTGAGATTTTTCTAGTTCTTGGCATTAGGAATAATTTTTCTTTGAAATTTAGACACTTAGATATGTAAATTCTGGTTATCATTTGAGTCTTTGCTGCACCATGCCTCCTTGGACCATACTCGTATCTAGGGAGAAGCGTTTTAGTTTGTCACTAATTGCTGTAATGGAAATTCAGCCTTTCACACTGATCATCATCGACTCTCAGAGTGAGAAGTGCTATTCAGCCTGATGGATGGATTTGGAACTCAGGCTACCCCTTAGTCCTCCATAAATACTCTCCAGCACTGTAAGGATAAAAGTGTATTATCATGGCTCTTCATATGGCCTCCACTGTGAATAAAGGAAGGTGGATGTTGATGGTTGTGGTAGGATTCAAATCCTCTTCTAGGCCTCTTCTGATATGGCATCCCAGCAAGTAAGGTAAGGTTTGGGCGAAAGTCCAGACTCCTCACTTCCTCACTTGGTCTTCACTTTGGAGTGTGGAGCCTCATTGCCTCCTGGGTAGGATCAAAGTTCAGCTTTCTTTTTTTTTTTTTTATTGATGCTTTGTGTATTTCATACATCATTTTCCAATTCAGTTCAGGCATATTTCCCCTTCCCTTCCCCCCATCCCACCCCACCCCATCCAAGATCATGCATTCTGCCATAACTGTCCTGCATCTTTCTCTCAGTTTTTTTTTTGGGGGGGGGGCTTGTTTGTTCAATCAAGTTGATCAAATGAGTGTCCTGGCTATATTGCTGTAGGTTCACCATTCACCCCAATCACAGCCCCTTCTTCCACAGATTTTTCCCTAGGCTTAGACAAGGGGCACAGGTGGATGAGAAGCAAAACAGTCTACTTTCTCTGGGGCTGTTGTCTTGGACTCTGGTCAATTCTAGCTGTTTTCTTTCATGGGCTGACAGTTTGTCCAGGAATAACCTTTTGATCCTACTAATGAAGCACAAGCAATTAGATATATATGTATTTAAACAGTATTAATTGTTATCATAGGTTACTTTGGTATAGACACAGATGTTTGGATGGTATGTTAATCCATGAATTACATTTTTTTTCTGTTGAATATGACAGGGCCTTACTGTGGCTTGTAACATCTCCTGACCATTAGAGGGTGTAAGCTTGTGCTTTCAACTTGGACTTCTTTGTGGACAGGCAATGAGGGGTTTTGTGTATTTCATTGCATTATGACAATGATATGGGTTCCTTGTCTTGACCTTGCTGCTGAAGATGGGGAAGACTAATGAATTTTCTGTAGCGTTCAACTAGAGTAGAACAGACACTGCCTAAAAGTCATTCATCCTGATAGGCTGTCCTGCCTGGATGAAATAGGACACACACACACACACACACACACACACACACACAATGGGACTCTCTCCTTAGATGCTCCTCATGTCTCAATATCAGTAGCCATTTTTTATTAATTCTTTTCACAATTTGCAAATTTCATTTCTTTGATTTTATAATATACAGAATTTTTACTGGATCTTTGTAGAAACAGCAGGTCAAAGTACATCTACTACATTTTCCTAGAAGTGGAAGACACTGATAATGTGTTATGTCCAGTACTTTTACATCATGTCAGCATTCTGACTCATCAAATTGAACTTTTTTTAACTTTTTTTTTATTGATACTTTGTGCATTTCATACATCATTTTCCAATTCAGTTCAGGCATATTTCCGTTTCCCTTCCCCCCCACCCCCACCCCATCCCAGATCATGCATTCTGCAATAACTGTCCTGCATCTTTCTCTCAGTTTTTTTTTTCATATTTTAGCTATTAAGTGATAATCCATGAGTAACAAGCATCCTTCATTGAAACCAATTTGCAGGCTGTGCGCCCACAACCCCCATAGCCCCACCATCCAGCGGGGTTGAAGGTTTGTATGTTCAATCAAGTTGATCAAATGACGTGCCGACATACATTGCTGTTAGTTATCACCATTCACCCCATCACCGCCCTACATTCTTACCTGCCCCCTCTTCCGAAAGATTGTCCCTAGGCTTAGAAAATGGGCACAGGTGATGAAAGAAGGCAAAACAGGTCCACTCTCTCTGGAGTGTTGTCTTGGGACTCTGGTCAATTCTGGCTGTTTTTCCTTTGGCATGCGCTGACAGGTTTGTCCAGGAATAAAAACCTTTCGATCTCTACTAAGAAACACAAGCATTAGATATATAGGTATTTTAAAACAGCACTAATAGTTATAGTAGGTTACCTTGATACAGACACATATTTGGATGATATGTTAAAATTCCATGAAATTACATTTTTTTTCCTGTTTTAATATGACAGGGTCTTACTGTGGCTTATAACATCTCCTAACCTGTAGAGGATGTAAGCTTGTGGCATCAGCCATGGGTTATTCCTCCAAGGAGAGAGCCAATAGCCAATTAGGTTGGGATATACAGGCATATGGCTGCCTCTGCTGCACAGTATTTCCAGGCAGGTGAGGTGTAGCTGGTGCTGATGGTAGAGTCTTGCTTGACTCAAGGAGACCCGTATTTGCTTTATTGGTTGAGTGGCCTTTGGTAACACTCTCTGGTATTCCAGAGGCTATCTGTACACTTGCATGTGTGGTCTCAATACATCTTTCCCATGTTAACGTCAGGACTTCGGCAGCAGGGCCTTATCACCTCTCTTCTTGCAGGTATCCTGGGGTACCTCAAATTGAACTTCTAATGATAATTTGCTTTGGTCTTTTTTATACTCTTTAAAATTAATCTAGTTTTTTTGGTGTTTTTGAGACAGAGTCTCCCTGTAGCACCAGATGGACTGGAACTAACTTTGTAGAAGAGGCTGGCCTTGAATTCACAGAGATCCATCTGCCTCTGCCTCCCAAGTACTGGGATTAAAGGCATGCACCACCATGCCCAGCTAATCTAGATTTTCATGAGGGATAGTGGTGCGGAATCCTGAATTATGAAGAATTTTTAAATTCATTATTTCTCAATTTGAGTAATTGACCTTTGACTTAAAATGCATTCAGCAATCATAGAGTTATTTAAACATATAGAACTACTTTTCTACACCTACAAACAGAAAATAGTAATACTATCTAATATGATTAATGACAAGTTCATTGTAATATGATAAACAGACAGCATCTGGTACAGTCCAGGAGAGTCTGTGACTGTAATATACATGCTTCTCTCCTAAGCAATTCTCAGTTGGAATGATAAATTATTTCTTCACAGAGTACTAATTGCTTCTTTTCTGCCTTGAAATGCTGAAGTTGAATAAAGTTTCCTTTAAAAGTATTTTTCCGGGGCTGGAGAGATGGCCTAGCGGTTAAGAGCGCCGACCGCTCTTGCAGAGGACCCGGGTTCGATCCCCAGCACCCACATGGCAGCCGAGAACCGTCTGAAACTCCAATTCCGGGAGAACTCCAGTTCCAGGGGAATCCGAGACCCTCTTCTGACCTCCGCGGCATTGCACGACACGGGTGCACAGACTTGCATGCAGACAGTACATTCATACACATACAGAAATTAATTAAATAAATAAATAAATAAATAAATAAATAAATAAATAAATAAATAAAAGTATTTTTCCTTGATGCATCATAGGATCAGGTCATAGAAAGTACTGAATTGTTTAACAACCAAAGGTTGACACAGATGAGCACACTAAGCACAGAAAATGCATTTCAAAGTATCTTATATTTTGGTCCATGACTCACTCTTTGACATTAATTCTTCTCTATAAGGGATTAATGTACTCCAGAATCAATATGCTTTCAGACATATTCTACATCACTGAGTTTCCTTGCTGGTCAGTTTTTTCATTATTAACAACTTATGTCAGCAATATCTGAAGTTCGTCCAGCAGGATTTGAATTTATTCTCTCATTTTAGTCCTGACTGTTGCACATTACTTTAAAGGTCATTTATAACTTGATTTACCAAGAAAGCAGATTAGGAATCTATATGAAGTCTCAGAGTACTAGAAAAGGAACCAATTAGGAAAAGTACATTCTCACTGTATGTACATGTGGGGTGAATACTGTGGGTGACTCTGCACCTCTTCAGGTTTACATTTGAAAAACAATAACCCTCAAGACTCCAAAGATATTCTAATCCAAATTTGGTTCTTACTACTTTTTTCATTTGTGATAGATGGGTTTCATCTTTTCTGTACTAGAATCACATGTTTCAGTATATTTGAACTTATTGTAATATGAATTTGTCTAATCACTAATTATGTTTTATGAAACATTATTTTGTATATTTTAAATATTTTATTTATTATTTTTGTTTTTGTGTATGAGTGTATTATTTGTGTGTATGTAAGTGCACCCATGTCATGCAATGCCTGCAGAGGTCAGAAGAGGGTATTGGATTCTCTTGGAACTGGAGTTACACATGGTTGTTAGCTGGCCTGGTGGGTGCTGGGAATCCAACCCCTGTCTGTTGCAAAAGCAGCCACTGCTCTTAACCTCAAAGCCAGCTATCCACTCCCCTGTGGATATATATAAACATATATATAATATATATATATATAAACAACATATATATTGTTTAAAATATACGACTAAGCTGAGCATGGTGGCACTTGCCTGTAATCCCAGCACTTGGGAAGCAGAGGCAGGCAGATCTCTCTGAGTTCAAGGCCACCTTTTCTACATAGTGAGATTCAGGACAGCTGGGGCTACAGGGAGACCCTGTTGCAAAAAGACCAAAAATAAACAAACAAATAAATAAATAAACAAACAAATAAATAAACAAATAAATAATGAATAAAATACATGACTTAGCTCAAAGGGCTGTTATCTACTAAGATGAAACAGTGTTTTTTGGAGAAGTACCTGGTGCTCGGCAAATGCCAGATAAAAGAGGATCTGAACCTGGAGTGCATATTTCTATGAGTTTTGGTTGCGGAATTTCTAGAGTCTCCCAAAAATAATATTGGCTATATTAGCTATAGGAGGTCCCTAGCATGCAATGGCAGCTGAGAAAACATCTATAATTCCATTCCGGGGATCTGATGCCCACTTCTGGGCTCTCTGGGCAATGCATTCACATGGTACACTTACATGCACGCATGCATGAAAAATTCATAAACATATTTTTATCCTTAAAAACATTCAAATAAGCCAGGTGTCATGGTACAAGCCTTTAATCCCAGCAATCTTCCCGAGACAGATGTGGGAGGAGGTCTCTGTGACCTCAAGGCCAGCCTCTCTATGGTGAGTTCTATGCCAGCTGTGGCAATAGGGAGACCATGTCTGAAAAGCATTTTTAGTCATTATTTTTTATTAATCCTTTGTAGTTTCACAGTAGTTCTCAAGTTTAGACCCCTCCTCCATCCATGTGCCTCTAACCCAACACCAGACCTCATATGTTCTGGCAAACTGGTAAGAGCTATCCAGTCAAGCCTCTGTACCCACATGTCCTCAAGTGAAAATTCATCCACTGCAATCTAGTCAGCCCGTCTACAGATCATATGGTACACTGTCCCACAGTAGCATTTAATCTTCAATATTTCTCAGTCTATGTCTGGCCCACCACCATGTATCTCCTCTTTCTGGACCCTTGTATAATTGAGTTGGCACGGGCCCTGCACTCGATGCCACCATTGCTGCAAGTTCCTATGTGCAAGCTTCTGGTGGCCTGAAATCCTGGGCTCCCCCATGTTCATGAAACAGCCTGACCCTTACGATCTTTCTGTTCCCTCTTCAGCAATGATCTGTAAGCTGTGGGCAGATGGGGTTTAGTACAGGAGTCCTACCCAGGGACACACACTCTGCAGTCTCTAAAACTTGGCCAGTTTTGGCCTTCTGTGTGCATTGTACTTTGTTGTGTAATGAAGCTCCACTGGTGAGTTGAAGGTCGCATTAATTTTCTCTCTACCCCTCATTCTGCTATGTGAGCCTTAGGTGTGAAAGTCTGACTATAGAAGTGTCACCCAGGCCTGTGCGCCTCTCAGTTGTCTATTCTCTGTGTCTAACCAGTTATGGAACTCTGCAGTAGCCTCTATCTGTTGCAGTCAGAAGCTTCCTGATGAGTGGTGCCTGGTATGCCTGTCTGTAAATATAAGGATCCATGTTTCCCTATGGTAAGAAATTTCATTTGTTTAGATATATGACAAAGCTAGAGTTTTTCTCTAGGATTTATGCCCTCTCCAGCCATGTGTATTTGGCTATAATTACAGTTCTACCCATCAGTTCACTCCCCTTGAAAGGGATTTAAGTCAATTAAGTAGCTGTGGTTACCCCTCACCCCAGATAACAGTGCCACTACTGCACCCAAAGGGGTAGCTTGCTGACCCAGTTGTTATGGTCATTAGCCTTTCAGGCTGGGTTGGACCATGGATTGATCTCCCTTAGCAGTTTGCATAGCAATTTGCATCTAGGTCTAGAAGAGCTAAACTTCAGTTGGAAAGCTTCCAGGTCAGTTCCTGCTCCATTGCTCCAAGTCCTGTGTCTAAGGTATGGTCTTATCTGTTAATTCTGGGAGATAACCAAGAGCCTTGGCAATGACCTGTGATACTTTGGGAGTATCCTCCTGGATACTCCTGGACACGTCTCAGCTATCAAAGAGAGGTCTCCTCCGTCAAGCACTGTGTTCCTTGCAAATCAAGCCCCAGGTGAGAGTGTGTGATGCTAAGACCCTGTATGTGCATTTCTCCTGGGGTGATAGGGGTATCACATTTCCCTCTGGGTTCCCTAGGCCTCCAAGATTCATTCATCTCTACTCTTTTTCCTCTCATCTGACTCCCCCCCCCATCATGGTGCCCCCACTTTCCCCACCCAGCATCATAACACCCATCTTACCCCCTCTCCCCAACCCCGACTTTCCTCCCTACCAAACACACACCATGACCCCCTGCATGTCCCTCCCTCCTTTCCTACCAGCCTAACTCTCCCAGTTCTCCCACCTCCCCCATAACCTGTCTTCCCTACAATCCCCCTCTTTTGGATTCCTTCTTTTCCTTTGCCTCCCTCTATCATTTCCATTTGAAGGGGACTTAAAAAAGAAAACAGAAAAAATACCGTACGTGTTGCATAAAGACAGGAACATCATCCTGAGGCAGAGCTGGAAGCCCTTCCCTGTTGGCTAGCGTTCACAGTGCCAGATGGTTCCCCACAGGCTGCTAGAGGAGGGCAGTCATCATCAGTCCTTCCTACCCAGCTGTGAATCCTGCACGCTACTGTACAAATCTGCTTGGCCAAAAATGCCCACCGTTTGATGGTAACCAACTGTTTTCTGATTGGATTTGAGACTTGCTCCACAGGAAATAATACAAGCCTGAGCCTGTAAACCTTGTCAAAAAGCCATGGCTGGAAAGGTCAATGGCTGTAGAGTGAATTTAGTGCTCATGTTTTGCTAGATAAACACATAGGCAAACTTCCTCTTAAATATTTCTTTTTATAGGCACAGACTATTGCTACTGTCAGCCTTGATGAGAGAAGCTTCCTTTGCAGTAGATGGCAGATAACAGTGAGGCTCATTACCAAGTCACAGTGTAAGAATAAATGAGTATTTGAGGCTCATCCTTGAATACATCTACATCAACCCCTGCAGGAACCAAGGAACATCATGGAAGAGGGAGAGAGGAAGATGACAAGAGCAGAAGGAAGGCAAGGAGGACTATGGGAATTGTCTAGTAGATATGACAGGTCTGGTGCCAGCAAGCACAGAGAACCTGTGGCTGCCTGCACAAGTCCTTCACTCTGCCTTAAAAAATAGCCATGAAAGGAGGAGGAGGACTAGTTGGGAGGAGGAGGACCAGCAGGAATGGGAGAGGATAAGAAAGGGTGAAAGGTTTGTGGGTATGACTACAAAACAATGTGTACACATATGAAATTTTCAAAAAGAAAAAAAATCAATAGATAATCTGAGTTCAAGTTGCCTCATCTGCATAACCATGAATCTCACTGACTGGTTATACATATTAAGAGTACATACATAAAACATTTAATGAGGAGCTGGAGAGATACTTCAGCCATTAATAGGATGGGATGCTCTTACAGAAGACCCAGGTACAGTAGTACCCAACACCCACATGGGAGTTAACAACTTTCTACAACTTTAGTTCCAAGGGATTATGATGCCCTCTTCTTACCTCCACACGCATTGCATGATGACATGAGTACACTTACATACACACAGACAAAATGAGGGTTCACGGAAACATTGTAGACATTAAGAAATGAATATCAGTTTACCTGCTAGTAAAGTTACATGCCCACAAAGTACCAAACTTGTAAAATTAGATACAAAAATTTTTAATAATTATGGAAGAGGAGGTAGAAAGACTGTGAGATCCAGAATTGGGAAGGATTGGAGCCCAGCACTGGCTTCTGGACATGATAGGAGCACTGCATCATAAACTCACAGCAGCAGTGGTTGTCTGCATAAAACCTGTAAACAATGAGGCCAATCAACATTCGAGAATGGAATCTGGGCACTCATTGATTGGACCCTACTCCTTGCTGAGGAGCTTTTGACAGCTAATGGCTGTCAGAGGAGGGAGAGGCAATTTTCCTTAAGGGTGTGTCCCATAGTTTATTCTACCAAGCTCCAGCAGACAGCTCCACACCCATGAGTACATGGGAAGGGCCAATTAGAATCAGTGGGTTATAAAAAAGAAGATGAGGACATGCAGTTGGTAAAGGGTTGCATCTTCCAGAAGACAGGGGCAGGGGGGAGTGAGTGTGAATATGATCAAAACACATTGTACACATATATAACATTCTTAATCCATTAAAACAATTATATTTTTTAAATTCGACAGATAATTAGAATGACCATCCACTATAACTAATCATAATTTACCACTAGGATGAAAAGATGGTTTAAAATATGAACATCCATAATTATGACATACTACAGGAAGGAGAATAAAAATCACATAAAACAACCAACATACTCAGAAAAAATGACACAATTCAATCAATATTCTTTCAGATAAAAGCAAACAAATTACAAATAGAAAAAAATTCTCCAAACAACATGTATTTAAAAGGAACAATATCATACTCAATGGTGAAAGATTAAAGGACTTCCTCTAGAGTTAGGTTTAAGCAAGGAAGCCAACTCTTACTATTCAATATAGAACTAGAAGGACTAGCAAGAGCAATTAGAGAGAAAAAGTATGGATGAGAACAAATTACAAAGGCAAGAGTAAAATCACCTTTGCTTAAAGATACCATGAACTAAATGTACTTTCCACGGAAACATTTTAGACATTAAGAAATGAATTCAGCACCCAGGCGTAGGCAGGCCCAACACGTGCACTCATGTTGATGTCAGCCCCCATCAGGCACTGGGGGTAGGTAGGCTTGGCTTGCCCCAATGCGGCAACCCCCAGGAGACACTCAGAGGCTGGGGGGTTTGGCTTGAGCATGCCTGGCACATGGTAGTGACCCCCAACAGGCACCTGGAGGCAGGCAGGCCTAGCTTGAACATTCACACAGGCTTATGGGGTGGCAACCCCCAGCAGGCAGCCAGAGGCAGGCCCAGAGCACAGGCGCTTGAGCTTCTTAACAGAATACAAACAATAAAACAAATCCACATGCCAAAATTACAATGAAAAAGCAATAACATAGGAAAACTAAATAATAAACCCCCAGTAAATTCTACCAGCCTTACAGAAGACTTACAATGAGAACTTCTTGGAGATAACCCCAGGACACAGACCTTAAAAGATGTATGATAAACATACTGAAAAGAATCAAGGAATATAAAGAACACACAGACCAACAAACCAAAGAACTAGAAGGAGAGAATGACAAATACTGGAAGGAAGGAGAAATGCTGAAGAAATCTCAGGCTGAAATGCAAAAGGAAATTTAACACTCATCTAGTTAACATGAAGGGTGGAAGAAAGCCTCAGTAACAGATTAGATGAAGCAGAAAATAGAATATCAAGACTGGAACATAACATGGAAGAACTGGAATACTCAAGCAAAGATTGTGAAAAATTAAAAATAAAAAAGCACAAGAGTTGAAAAATCAGAAAATATGGGACACCATGAAAAGACCAAACCTCCACATCATAGGTATAGAGGAAGACGAATCACAGGATAATGGTATTGACCAGATCCTCAACAAAATTATTGAAGAAAATTCCCCCAAATTGAAAAAATACATACTCATACAAATACAAGAAGCACATAGAACTCCAACTAGACAAGACCAGAAAAGAAATTCGCCATTCCACATCATAGTAAAACCATTACATTACATTCTCAAAACAAATACAGAATACTGAAAGCCACAAGAGAAAAACAACAGGTTACATATACAGAGCTACCATCAGAATTACAGCTGACTTTTCAATGCAAATGATGAAAGCCAGAAGAGCTTGGGCCAAAGTATTTCCAGTTCTAAAGGACTATAGATGCCAACCTAGGTTACTTCACCCAGCCAGCAAAAATGTCAATTATAGTTGAAGGAGGAAAAAAAAATCTTTCATGACATAAACAAGATGAAAGAATAAATATCCAGAAAGCCAACCCTTCAGAAAATATAATTCAAAGGACAGAGGAAGCAGCAAAAGAAAGTAATTAATGAAGGTATAACTGAAAATACAAACCTAGACCAAAAATGCAAATGGAAACTAAACTGAAGGGAAGCATTATATATCTCTCAATAATAACCTTAAATATCAATTGTCTGAACTCCCTAGTCAAGAGACACAGATTGGGAGAATGAATTAAAAGCCATTATGCTAAGTGAAGTAACACAGTCCCGGAAAAACAAGAGGCAAATGGTTTCCCTCATTTGTGGATGCTAACACCAAATACCCAGATGAAAGGTAAGCTGAACAATATTATTATTATATTTCTGTTTATCTGAAAGCAACTATGTTGTTATGATGTGAGTCTCTTAATGGGCTCTAGAATCAATCCACCACTTACTTTCAGACTCTGTAATTACTGTATATGAGTGGAAAGTATGTATACATATTTTAAAGTAATATAAGGTTAAAGAAGGAAAATGTGAATTCCTAAACATAAAAAAAATGACAGAAAAATGCAGGACAGTTATGGCAGAGTGCATGCTCTGGGGTGGGGTGGGGGGAAGGGAAAGGGGAATATGTCTAAATTGAACTAAAAAATGATGTCTGAAATACACAAAACATCAATAAAAAGCATTATAAAAATAGTTGAATCCACTTTTTTGGTTATCTACAAGAAACCCATCTCAACTTCAAGGACAGGCACCATCTTAAAGTGAAAATATGGAAAAATTTATTCCAAGCAAATGGTACCAAGAAGCAAGCAGGAGATGCTATTCTAATATCAGACAAAATGCACTTCAAATTAAAACTAATCTGAAGAAATGAAGACGATCACTACATCCTTATCAAAAGAACAGTTAACCATGACAATTTCACAAATCATAAATATATATGCACCAAACTCTGGTGCACCAAACTTCTTAAGTACTATTCTACAGGACTTCAAGGCACAGATTAATCCCAGCACACAATAGTGGGGGACTTCAATTCCCCACTGAACACATTGGACAGGTCAACTGAACAAAAAATAAACAGAGAGACATCTGAACTGAACAATAAGATACACCAAGTGGACCTAACAGACATCTACCGGATATTCCACCCAAACACCAAAGAATATACTTTCTACTCGGCACCTCATGGAACATTCTCCAAAATCAACCATATACTAGAACATAGAGCAAACCTTAACAAATACAAACTGAAATAATTTCATGTACTCTATCTGACCACATTGCAATAAAGCTTAATATCAACAACAGAAAGAGACTCTATATCTATATCTATTATCTATATATATTATCTATATATATATATATATCTGACCAAAGACAGTAAAAATCCCTACAACAAAAATTGTAAATCCCTGAAGAAGGATATTTGAAGAAGATACCAGAAGACAGAAGGACCTCTCACACTCATGGATTGGAAGAATTAATAAAGTAAGAATGACCATCTTGCCCAAAGTAATATACACAGTCAATACAATCCAAATTAAAACCCCCATGAGCTTCTTCACAGACCTAGAAAAAAAATCCTAAAGTTCATATGGAAAAACAAAAGACCCTGGATAGCCAAAGCAACTCTGAATAAAAAGAGCAATGCAGGGGGGATAGTTTACCAGACTTCAAACTATATTACAGGGCTACAGTTATGCAATCAGCCTGGTATTTGCACAAATACAGGCCTGTACAGCAGTGGAACAAAATTGAAGATCCAAACTTGAGCACATGCAACTTCAACCACCTCATATTTGACAAAGGGACCAAGAAGACTCAATGGAGGAAAGACAACATCTTGAGCAAATGTTGTTGGCAAAACTGGATCACCACTTGTAGAAGAATAAAATTAAACTCCTACCTCTCACCCTGTACAAAAATCAACTCCAAATAGATCAAAGACTTCAATGTGAAACCCAAAACTCTGAAAATGATAGAAGAAAATTTTGGCAGTAACCTTCAAGACATAGGCATAGGAAAAGACTTTCTAAATCAGATAGCAGCTGCACAGAAAATAAGGTCAACAATTGACAAGTATGACCTTATTAAACCCAAAAGCTTCTGTACAGTGAGAGAAACAAAGAAGTGAAGAGAAAACCCACAGAGTGGGAAGAAACCTTAATCAGTAATACATCTAATAGAGCATTAACATCCAGAATATTTAAACTACTAAAAAGAAAAGGAGCAGCCGGGCATGGTGGCGCACGCCTTTAATCCTAGCACTTGGGAGGCAGAGGCAGGCGGATCTTTGTGAGCTCAAGGTCAGCCTGGTCTGCAGACTGAGTTCCAGGACAGCTGGGGCTATCGAGACCCTGTCTCGAAAGACAAAAAAAAAATAAATTAAAAAGGAGCAAGAACACAAATGACCCCTCAAAAGATGGAATAAAGAGCTGAACAGAGACTTCACAAATGAAGAAGTAAATATGACTGAGAAACATTTTTAAAACTGTTCAACATCACTAGTAATTAAGGAAATGAAAATTAAAGCCACGTTGAGATTTCATCATACTCCAGTAAGACTGGCTATGATCAAGAAAACAAAAGATATCAAATGCTGGAGAGGTTGTGGGGAAAACTGATCACAAACCCACTGCTGGTGGGAATGCAAATTTGTACAACCCCTCTGGAAAACAGTGTATAGAAGAACTCTTAAAAGACTCAAAATGAGCCTACCACCTGACTCAATCTTAGCACTCCTGGGTATATACCCACAAGACTCATCCTATCTCATATATACATGCACCTCCATGTTTATTGCCAAGAGCTAGAACCAAACCAAGTGTCCCTCAACCTATGAGTGGAAAAAGAAAATATGGTACATCTACACAATGGAGTTCTATGCAGCAGTAAAGAAAGATAACATCATGAACTTTGTAGGTAAATGGGTGGAACTAGAAGCAATTATGCTAAGTGAGGGAACGCACGGTCTCAGAGAAACAAACGACATAAATGGTGTCCCTCATTTGTGGACCCTACCTCCAAAACTCTATTTGCAAGGTGAACCGAATAATCCTTTTTGTTTCTTTTTTTTTTTTTTTAGTAAATATAATACCTGATGTTACTCATCAACTTGCTATGTAATGTAGGAATGTAAAGTAATATGTTTTTACCTGCATACAACTCTATTGTCAAAATGTAAATCCCTAAACATGTTTTAGAATTAACCTCTAGCTTATTTTCGAATGTCTTAATTTTGGTAGATGTGTGGCATGTATATAGGCATACTTTTGAGAGTTATAAATTGGGAGAAACAACAACAACAAAAAAGACTGGATCAGAGAACTGACTGAAACAATAAATTTCTGCAAAACAGTAAACTTCTGCATTGAAAATTTTTTAAAAGACTGAGAAAAAAAATGCAAGGCATGTATGGCAGAATGCATGAGCTCTGGTGGGGTGGGGTACAAGGAAGGGGAAATGGCTCTAAATTTGATTAAGAAATGCTGTATGAAATGCACAAAACCCCAAATAAATAACAAGAAATGAATTCAGCAGAGGTTGCAGCATAAATATCTATTGCAATTAATGCAATAACACAAAATAGCACAAAATAAAATTATTAGCAATGATAACAGCAAAAAAGTAGAATATGTGGAACCACCAAATATTGTAAATATCATAAATTGTATTGAAAAATAGCAAAGATTAAACTTTCTTGCTTCCTAATTTCAAAATATATTGCAAATATATAGTAATCCAAATAGTTTAAAAATAAAGCAGACATACAAGAAACACAACATAACAGAAGCATGGCTTGGCATCTCTGTCTTGGTTCTTTAATTGGGGGCATCTATAATTTAGACCCAAAAAACAAACCTCAGTAATAACCACAAAATATAGTAATGCTTTGAGCTGTGAGGAAATCAACTCTGAAACCTGCCCACAAAAATGAATGACTGTTCTCACACATCCCGAACAATCACATATACTGTCTTCTTCCAATAAAAGTCAAGATTCAGGCTGGGCGTGGTGGCGCACGCCTTTAATCCTAGCACTTGGGAGGCAGAGGCAGGCGGATCTTTGTGAGTTCAAAGCCAACCTGGTCTACAGAGTGAGTTCTAGGACAGCTGGGGCTACGCACATACCATTATATTAGCAGCCTTTCTAACACCTAGTATGGTGCCTGGCATATGCCAAGCACTTGATAAATACAATTTGGGTAAATAAAAAGCCATGTGGATCTTTAGAATATATAATAAAGAGAGGAAGGAAATTTATGGAAACAAAAGAAAAATGTGTTCAGTGCCTGAGGTTGAGTGGGAAGACAAATCCTGCCTAGGGAAATCAGTTCCTTTAATTTTAGCTTTATTTTGCTATTCATTCTTTTTTTTCTCATTCGTGATTTAAAAAAACCTCAACCAAATGTATGTTTACTTTGTCTTGTGCATTCTTTACTTAAGGATGTTATTTTGTCCAATAACACAAAGAAACCACAATTCTCAAAGAAAGACTTTCATTACAAAACCCTCCACAAAAAACTATTGAACATGTCATTAGTAACTGAAATATATTCTTGCTATTATTGCTTGCAGTAAGTGAATAATGTGTTTATAAATATAACATTAAGGTAGCCAAATGAGCATTCTTTCTCTTTATATAAAAATATGCCATATTCATTTCAAAAATGCTCTTAAATTTAGTGGCAGTCAACACATACATATTTCAGATATTAGCTTCCTTTTTCCCAATTTAGACAAGTGTACTTTGTATTTTTAAATTTTCCTTTAGTATTTTTTAATAAAAACCATACTAGTTTATGACTTTCATTTCTATGTTTGAAGCCTACTTCATTATTTTATACATAGTATCTTTGAAATAAATGTGGATTATTATATATATTGAATGCAATTGATCCAGTGTTAATGGTTTTTAGCTTTCCATTTATTCAGTATTTTAAAATCTAAGCAGTTGCTCTGTATTCATTCGCATTGCCTTTGCACATAAACATGCAAATGAGGAAATAACATGTGTATTTCATATATATTTATAGATAAGTATATATAGTGACAGGCCTATTAATATTTATGATCCTGTTCACAATGATTCTATACAACATTCAATCCCAAGGAAAAATGGTCTTATTTCTTTTTTTTTTTTTTTTTGTTTTTTTTTTTTTTTTTTTAGTTTTATTTTTTTATTTTTTATAGAATTTTAAATAACTTATTGTCTGCATGCAGGTTTGCGCACCCGTGTCGTGCGATGCCGCGGAGGTCAGAAGAGGGTCTCGGATTCCCCTGGAACTGGAGTCCTCCTGGAACCGGAGTCGCAGACGGTTCTCAGCCGCCATGTGGGTGCTGGGGATCGAACCCGGGTCCTCTGCAAGAGCGGTCGGCGCTCTTAACCGCTAGGCCATCCCTCCAGCCCGGAAAAATGGTCTTATTTCTTAATCATTATAAAACTGATGCTCTCTGTATTTATTTTATAACTTCAGTTACTAACTCCTATGGACTTTATCAATTTTCTTGAAAAATATTACCTTCAAATATCCAGCTGATGTTCATAAATGTGTTTCTCCTGTCAAATTCCATAAAGTATAAGAAACATCAATAAAGCCCAGAGCTTCATTGGGTTGATCAAAATACAGTTAAAAACTCAATAACTGAAGTTTTCTTTCTTGGAATTCTGGATTATCTTCTTATGAAACCTATGGCAAAAAATACTTCTGAAATTTCACCATTTTCATCGTTTTAACATTGTTGTTTCATGCTGTTGTGTATGGACAGTCTCTCTGTGTAGCCTGTGCTGTACTCATTTATGATGTATCCTTCTGCCTCAGTCACCTGGATACAGGATTACAGGGGTGTGTAACCACACCTTCAATGACTCTTTGGACATGGTGAAGATCTGTCAGCTGCTGGTACAATGTAGTCTATCCTCCAACATTCGTCAAGTGTTTCCATGCTGTAAAATAAATAATGAGCTAATAATCCTTTGTCCTGTTTCCACTCGCTTCCTCCAACATCCATTGTTACTCAACTCATTGCACTTATAAATCATTATCCTATAAATTGTAGTCGTTTCTACAATTTAATGACCAATGGCGATAACTATTATACTTGGAAGATCAGATTACTGCATTACAAAGGCATTGGATATGATAATATCTGAAATGACATGTTAGACACATTCTATATTTTCTAGTAGGGATGAAACTTCTAGGGTTTTATCACTTGGTGTCTCCATGTCCAAAGACTCAAGTATGTAGTGTCTTCAATAATAAGGTCTTATCATGCAGTTCTGGAGAGCAATAAAGTCTGTAATGTTCAGTGTTCTATGGGACCCCAGTGACCAATAACTTGAAAATAGGTATCCCACACCTGGCACTGGGCTTATTTATTTGAAAGCTTATGGTATCTGGGACAGGCACTGTCTCACTGTTATAAGGAAATTCTATTTGAACCCTTTTTCTATATGAATATGCATATATTTTTGTAAACTTCCATTTTCTCATACCACATAGGAACTATGATTACCAGGAGATTAATGGATACAGAAAATAGAACGCACTTACAGATTACATATGCAGCAAGTGTGAGAGTTAATAATTAAACTCCATCTGATCTAAATCAACATTCTAAAAAACACAATCATTGTTTTATGTTTAAGTATCTAAACTCATTAAATTATGAGCATAAGAAAAGTCACTTAATGTTTATTGAAAAATCCACTGACTGCACTCTCAGTAACTCTCCGTTTACTCTCAGTAACATGTTAAAAGGAGCCAATTTTAATTGCATATTTAGTAGGAATACATCCCTAAATTACTCACCAGTGCACACATGGATTCATTCTACATTTAAGGAATGTATATACATTTCTATTTTTTTATTTTTTGTCTTTTTACTAAGATCTCAAGTTTTATATCTGAAGTATAATTTCTCAGGCCTTACTGATTATTTATTTCTGGTTATACTTTCCTTTTGGATGTTTAAGGCCACACAGTTATCCCAGATTAACCAAGATTTTTGTTTTCTCAAGGTCACTTGAGGATCTGGTCCTCAGGGGTCACTCGGGTTGGTTTTTTTTTTGGGGGGGGGAGGATGGGAGCCCCTGGATCCTTTTGGTTTTTAATTTACCAGTTACATCCACTCAAGGACAAAGTCAGGTCTTGCTAGACCAGGCTTCCCTTTTTGAAGCATGAGCAGACTTTCCTCTTTATAGACTGGACATTGGCTGAAGTCCCATTAGTGGATCTCCAAAACCTCCCTGCACGGGAAGACTGGTGACTCACGTTTGCAGGACATTTCAAGAGATGCCCCCATGCATAGTCCCCTGGGACTTAGTTGACCTCTGAGGGCAAGGAACAAAGTTATCCCTTAAATCCCTTGGCCAAATTGGTATGGGCATTAAGTATGGTAATTAAACATCCAGAAAGACTAAGTTACACTAGCCTGATATTTCTAATTACTATACGATATTTTAGAAAAGGCTTGGACAAGAGCTCAAGCAGCCTTGTATAAGAAATACTAAGATAAATACTATGGTATATAACCATAAAATAAATACTATGGTTAGACACAATGTCATGACAAACTGGTTTTTTTTCCCTCATTCTTTTGATTTTATATTACTCTAAAATATGCATACATACCCTCTACCCATATACCAAAAATTCCAAAGTCTTAAAATAAATGGTAGGTTAATTCTAGAACCTATTAAGGGAATCACAATATAAGAGCACAGTTGTTTTCAGATCACGAGGAATATGACTTTAACGTTGCTCAGTTTGCCTTACAGCTAGGTACTTGGTTCTAGCATCCACACAAACATTCATTGTTTGTTTTTCTGGGACTGTGTCACTTCACTTAACATATCTTCTAGCTCCATCCATTTCCCTGCAAAGTTCATGATGTCATCTTTCTTTACCTCTGCATAGAGCTCCATTGTGGAGAGGGACCACATTTTCTCTATCCACCTGTCAGTTGAGGGGCACTTGGGTTGTTTCCAGCTCTTCGCTATTGTCAAGAGAGCTGTGCTTCAGGTGGTCCCATGAAATTCCCTGATCTGAGCTCTGAGCATTCCACATACATTTATTTTAATGCTACCATTTCTCTGAGAAAACTATCTGTATTCAAATTCAGCTATCACTAAATATGTTTACAAGGGAATTGTTTCCCTGGCAACAGTTACCATGTGTGCATAAAGTCCTCCCTATTCGTTTAGTTCCTTTTCTCAGTTGAAGAACATGTGGCATTAAGCTAGAAAAATTCAGATTTAACCCAGATTAACAAAACTGAAGTGAAAATATAATCATAATAAAATTAGTGTTTATACTAACACTCTGGCTAGAACACGTGAACAAACCAAGTGGAAAACATATACAAACACAGCTTAGAGGACTTAAAAAATAAAAACCTTTTAGATCATATGTGACAATGCCGTTGCCTAGATAGCTCTTGTTCCACTGTTGTGGAGACACATGATACCAGCTAAATTCTCTACACTTTCAAGTGTTTCTAAATATTGGATAATGACAATAACTAATTTAAGAAACAGGCTTGCACAAATACAGAGGCCTATGATTCACATACAATTTTAATGTTTCTTTTTAATTTTCCTGCATAACAAATTTATTTTTGAGACACAGTCTCATTATCTAGTCCAGACTGGCTTCAATCTCATGATCCTCTTGCCTCTGCCTCTGAAGCACTAGAATTATAGGCATGAACCACCACACCCACTGTAGTAGATTTCTTAAAGACAGTCACAATGAAAATAAAATTGCAAATTACTTTGTCACTTTCAATCTGTTAATTCTTATATTAGCCCCTGAAAAGGAAGCAAGCATCTTCAAGTAAAACAAAATAACAGTAATTTAAAGCTCAGCACATGTTACATTATAAATTGAAGAGATAAAAAAATCAAACACAAATTTCCATATTTGAAAAAAAATGTTAGCAGGTTGTGGTGGCACATGTCTTTTATCCCAGGATTTGGGAGGCAGAGGCAGGTGAAGCTTTGTGAGATCTAGGCTAGCCCGGTCTATACAGTGAGTTCTAGGCTAGCTGGGCTTCAGAGAAACCTTGTCTCAAAAAGAAAAATAAAACCAAAAGGAAAAAATGTTAAAATAAAGAAAAAAAGCAATCAATATTACCTATAAAATGTGTACTACTGTAAGGGTTGTGAGTGCTATATATAACAACCTCAGATATACATGTCTTGGGCATAGAACCACACGTACACACACATTCATTCTGTTTTTCAGTGAATATGTGTTTATTGAGCTACTATGTGTCATTGTGCTCAAATGTGTGTCATTAGCTCAAATGTGACAAGTGGATCTGCAGAAAGGAATAGCGTGCAAATATTCGAAGAAGCTTCTGCTGGAAATTGAGAGCTTACCCAAGACTTAAAATCTGAATGCTTCCTCTCTGAACTATTTAGAGTCCGTTAGATACTGCTCAAACGCTGACCTACTCACCTACCAATGTCTACAAAATAAAAATGAGCATCTGTCTGTGATTTTTGTGAATCACAAAAAGTGCCAGAATGTAATGAGTCTCCTGGAAACATCACTTGAAAAGATAACACGAAGCAAACCTCTTTTCCCACCACTGGATGCTACAAACCACTTGAGCTTGTTTTTTCTCTCCTCTTTGTTGAAAAGTGTATGTATGTCACAGAATCTGCCATGTGTTCAAATAACACTGTCAATAAGTTTCTTTTCCATCAATTAAAAATGGTGGCCTTTCCCATCACCATTACTTGTTGATTCAAATTTCTGTGATGAGAAAGAACTGATTTGATTTTTGTCTATTCAACCCTCTCCAGTGTCAGTTCTCTTCCTTTCCTCCACCCATACAACCTGGAGAAAGAGAGGCAAGAAGCAGGTCTCAGTGGCATTGTGTTGTGGGTCTAGAATTGGCCTCCCTGGACAATTCAGCACTGGTTTTTCTGTGGATAGACACTTCTACCAGTTCTTCAGGAACCCCTATTTGTCAGAATTCTCTAGTAAGCTATTTAGTCTGTCCCCTCAGATCCAGCTGATAGAAAAATGTGCTTTCTGTAATACTTTTCAGAGAACTCAAGGAACCCCTTTTTGTGTGACCCAGTTCTGGTCCACAGTAGATTTCCTGGGACACAATCCTTTATGAGCATAGCCTTTCTTATCTACCTACTGCAGCTGAGCCAGATATCACAACTTTTGCCACACAGCCTACCCACACTCATTGTGTACAGTTTATGTTGTATTGTCTTTACTGAAATTAGTAATAGATAATTACCTGGGTCCATAAATTTACTGAACTTATGTTTTCTGAACCCAGTCATGAAAAATTATTTCACTTATCATCATTATCAAGTTACCACAGATGGATTTAAATGTTTTCTTTTTCATTTTTGAAAAATTTATTGTTTTATGTGTATGAATATATTGCCTGCATGTGTATAAGTCCACCCATGCCGTGCAATGCCCTTGGAAGTCAGAAGAAGACATTGGATCCCCTCGAACTGGTACAGACACTTGTTACCCACAATGTGGGTGTTGGGAGTCAAACCCGGGTCCTCTGTAAAAACAATCAATGCTCTTAAACACTGAGCCATCTCTCCAGCCCCTAAATGTTTTTCTTATAAAACATAATATATATAATTTAAAAAACAGTGTGTGGCCAGGCCTGTTGGCACATGCCTTTAATTCCAGGATTCAGAAGCAGAGGCAGGAGGATCTCTGTGAAATTAAGTCCATATTCATAGCAAGTGTCAGGTATTCATAGCAAGTGTCAGGCTAGCTGAGGATAGAAGGAGACCCTGTCTTGCAAATAAATAAAATAAGATAAAAGTGCCAGTGGAAAGTATTATGAAATGAAACAATAAGTTTTTGCATTTTAATCATCAATATACAGAAATACATTTCTTTACTTCTCAGCTGGTCCCATTTGCTCCATAGATTGAAAAATGCCAGTTGTATTTGTATGCACACTGTCAAAGGAAGCCAAAATTCCAGTAACAATTTTGCCTGGCTTAACTACCATATAAAACTGCAAATATAATGGCACTCCAATCTAATATTATTTCACTAAAACTTAAGGCAGCTTCTTCAATTACAGGATGGAGTCTAGGTTGTCAAGTCTCATTTAATAAAATGAAAGCATCAAAGTAAGTTTTTCACCATCTGAAATGTTCATCTTAATTTAGCTAAACCAGAAAGCTAAAATATATTTGATTTATGAAATAAAATCTCCTGCTTTTACAGTGCTTTCATAGGTTGTTTTAAAATACCAGTTATTGGAAATAAAAGTACTTTTCCCAACACTATGTACTATAAAAATGGTCCCATGTTTGGTAAGAAAACTAAAACTTGGTATTCACAGACATCATTTTGGGTGCTATTTGCGGTACAAAAGTAAGTTTATAGAAAATATTTTCTTTGTATCTTTTATACAGATAAAAATAAGTACATGTAATCACATTATACAAGTACCATCCTTGAAAGATCAATATTTCTTGTGATTTCACATTATCTTAAACTACTCTTTAAAAATGCACTCTGCTTTCTTTATAACATGATTTTTCTTCAAACAAAAAGGTAGACATGTTCTGGATGCATTTCCTTGCATTATGCTATTCTCCATAAGCTTGTTTATAACTGTCTGATTATATGCAAAGAAGACTAGCAGGTATTAGACATGCAAGCCGAATTGTTTCCTTTTTACTACATGACAATTTTCTCTGTATACTGAAATGTTGTTTCACTGAGTATAGTCATGAGGTTTCAGTGAGCAGAGTTACATCAATTGTTAATCATCAAATATGAAATATTTTTACTTCTCATGAAAGATTACATTGTAACTGATGGATATTCTTGTAATAGCTGCAGCCCAAATGCCACAGGGTTGAACTATAGCTTAAACTGCATCTTGCAAAGGTGCAATAACTTACTTGTCCAATAAGTAACTAGTGCTAACAGACGTTTTAGTAAAAAAAGTAATCTCAGTTTGGAGGAGATTTTTTCTTCTTCCAAAATGTAGTCTGTGACAAAATAAGGGTCATATTTTCCTTTCCAGTGTATATAAAGTTTACAGAGAAAAAGAAAAATTCTGTTAGGAAAAACTCATTATCTTGATGATGTTTTCTTGTTTGAAATCTTCAGGTCCATATTTTACCAGTACAAACTTCAGCTTTGCAAACAATTTTTAAAGAGACTGGATGATATTGAGTAATAGCATGGCCTTTAATTCTTCCAAATCAGATCATAGATTTTGTTTTGTTTTTCTTTTTCTTAGCTCTATCCCCAGCCCTACTTCTGATTTCTGAATTCGCTGGGGCACTGAATGAATTGTTATTTATTGATACTATTGTGAGTCTTACAAGAGAATTTTCTGCTGTTCATCTTGTCTAGCATGAAACATGGGATCCAGCAACCCAGGAGCCCAATGTCAACGAGGTGTATTTCTATTGCAGAAAAAGTAAGAACACTGTCATGTCATAGGAAATGAAATGGAAACAGGAAAATCATAATCAGATGCCAAAATTAAACTGTCGTAGCCTACACAACTTAATATCAGGACATTTCAACATATCTTCTGAAAGACAGGAAGAGGACATAAGTATCTGGATCTGTTCAATCTCTCAAGAGAAGCTAAATTGTGGATAAAATTTTATGAATTATCACAATCACAATTGGGACCTTTAAAATAGGAAAATAAATTTAAACCACACAGTTATGGAACAACCTAACAGGAAACAATTGAATTAAAAACTCTCTATTGATTAATGGTTATTGAGGAATCTAATAAATTCCTAGCTTACTTTATTCTGAAAAAAGTTAAATTGACCTTAGAGTGAGTCAGGACATTTTAATAGACAAGTCCTGTGGTGGAGCACTTATCAATATTAATTCATAAAAGTAAAAGGAATTGTCTCTATTCTCAGATAATCCACCTGCTCTTTATTCGGGGTTTCAGATAGTCATTTAATAATATAAACTGATATGCAGCCTCGAGTTTTAGTAGCTAACAATTTTCAAAAATGCTCTTTAGTGCTCAACAGATAAAATTCTGAACAGAAAGTATTTGCAAGAGCAAATGAACCACAATTCCATTTCTTCAAAGCAACAACAACAAAATGCAGAAACAATAAAAACATTCATGAAAGCTCTCTATATTAGTGTCAATGAAATTCTTTTTCATCCTTTCAATTACTATGTTCACTAAAATCCAAGTATCCACTTGATTCTAAATGGAAAAAAAAACTGGTCATTTAGGGAAAACTCTTGATTTAAGACGAGCTGTTTTTCATGTTAGAAACAGATTGAAAGCTTTTCATGCTTCATGAATTCTGAGCTCCTTCAAGGAAAGAACTGTCTGTGCAGAGTATCAGGTGGAGGGTGCTTCTCTCATATACACCTGTTCTGCGTTTTGACTCACTGGCCCACAAGTCACCTCTTCATCTCTGTCAGCCTCAAAGCCTCTGCTCTTCTCCAGTGACCTGAGGTTGATGCAACAAAAGGAAGCGATTCCAAAGCAGTGTCAAAGGCTACTTTCTGCCAAAAATAGCACTCTTCTAAAACCTGATAGCTATAAAACTAAAAGGTATTTGTATTGGTTTTGATGTAGAGCATCTTAAAAGCAAGACAACTGAAGCATTGCTAATTCAAATCCATGTTTGTTAATCCAAAGAACGGGGTTATAAGTTGCTAAGCCCTGTGGACAAGACACAAGAGAAATAAAACTACAGAGCTTTTGGTTCCAGAAAGCAAAAGAACTGAGTGGGAAGGCCAGCAGGGCTTTAAAGCTGTTATTATGTTTCCTCTGTTTAGGCCAGTAGCCAGTGCTTGGACTTCAAGGCAACCATGAATACTTGTCGCTGCTGTTCTATACACTTAAATTCTTCTGCTTTTACAAAAAGTACAGAGCAGATGATATTTTATATTCTTGCATTGCTATGCATTTTCTCCTGCTGTCCCCAAGGTAGTTTATAATGATTTTAAAAACTGAAATGTAAATTGTAAGTATTCAAACCTCTTAAGGGTAAGAACTTTATCTGAATGACTTATCTACAGTGATGTCCAGTGTCTGTGGAAAATTATCTAGGATGCTCCCTAGTCCTCAGCAAATTCTAGTGGTTAGTCACCTTAAAACCTACAGAAATGATTTTCATAAATTAAAGTAATTTTAATTGGAGGAAGCCAGTCATATAGTAAATCTTTTGTTGTCTTTTGTTTGCTTTTTATTCTCTTTTTTTGCTATTTTAAGAAGTGAGGTACATTTTCTGGTCTTTAGATGTATAGAATCTGGAGAAAAAACAATTCACATCAAAATGTGGAATTAATATGCTCCACTCATAGAGACTGTGCATTAGAATTTGAAAGAAAACAGCTTCATGAAACTGTACAGCATTTATATAAGAAAAAGAGTTCACTCTATCTAGAGAAGAAATCTGTCTGATTAGACAGGAAACATTGAAATAAACAGAAGATGACTGAAAGAGGCTGCTAATGTAGTAGCCTTCAGACCTGGATACCCATTATAATCACCTGGGAAGCCGTGGAAAACAAGTTATGATGGAGCCTATCCCTGGAGATACTAATCTCATGCCATACCCAGGCATGGGCATTTTTGAACAGTTCTCAAAGTAAATTTATTAAGTAGACTATTAGACACTCATAAATTACTGAATTTCCTGGAAATACATTAATTCAACAAACAAGAATGGAGCCAGATGTGAAATGGGCCTATGATTACTGATTTAAAAGGTAGCTTTCATATTTTCATATTGAAAACATGTCTGCATATAATTGGGTCTACTTTTAGCATGGTCAGGAGATGAGAACTGTTAACTCTGTTGATTGAAAACTTCTATTAACATAAAAGTTAATCATGGGGCTGGAGAGATGGCCTAGCGGCTAAGGGCGCCGACCGCTCCTACAGAGGACCCGAGTTCAATCCCCAGCACCCACATGGCGGCCGAGAACCGTCTGAAACTCCAGTTCCAGGGGAACCCGACACCCTCTTCTGACCTCCGTGGCATTGCACGACACGGGTGCACACACTTGCATGCAGACAGTACATTCATACACATACAGAAATAAAAAAATAGTTAATCATATTACTTGATTAGGAATAGTTAGTAGAGACAATGCTTGCATTTGTTTTGCACACTAAATACAATAACTTATCTCCACATGCGCAGGCATGCATGGCTTCATGCATCAGAATTGATTTTTTTAATCAAATAAGGAAAGAGCACAAATTATCATCAGTAAAGTCCTTCTCCAAATTGAAACCCAAGGACATATATAAAGAGAAATGAACATCTTGAGTCCCTAATAGGGTAAGAAGACAACCTCTTAAATGCTACTCTTAGATTCTTTGGGTCTATAATGGACAAATGTTCTAATGTAGTGATTTCTCAGTGACCCATGTCAGTTGACTAGATAATGAACTCTTATAGTGGTAAAAAAAAATCAATATTTTAGGGAAACAAATGAACAAATAGGCATTCTTGATAAAACATTTTTAAACTAGATTGAGAAATACTGTTCCTACATTTAACAATTTCCTAAGTGAAACATTCCCCAAATCTGGAAACTCTCATAAAAAATGGTAATATGAGGTTGCTCAACGTGATTTATCTTTTAGGATACATACATAAAACCAGACAATTAATACTTGAGAGGCCAAAGGAAGAATGGTAAATCATGAATCTGTTCAACAGAAATGGTAAAAGGAAAGTGAAAATTTAAGTCAATTCTGAGAGAAGAAATTGAAATATTATTTTAGTCTCATACAGTGAATCAAGGATAGAAATTTAAATTTTATTGTCTCTGCTAACTGGCAAGTCATTTTATTGTTTTTTACTTTATATTTAGAAAGTTGACTTAAAAGGAAACAAACAAAACTTGCTATGGCCATTGTCCACAGTGGTTTAGCTTAATCAGGGCTATATATTTAATCATATTAACCAAGCAACCTAATTAAAATGAAAATTCTGAAGTGATAATCTAAGTTTACAAAATTGAGCATCCATTTCTCAAAGACTAATAATATTTAGGACAGTGGAAGCACCCAGCAAATCATGAATCCTTCTACTGTGGACCCATTGCAAGGTCTTGAAAAAACATGAAAATCATGAAAAACATGATGCAACAAAATATGGTCTACCATGACAACTATATTCCAAATTATGTGTCTAAATAAAATAAAATCTAATATTTATGTTCTTATTGTTGGGAGAATTTACACATTTACATTATATGTTTACATTCTGCCAGGTGATGTTTTGATATCTAGATATAAAATATTAATAAACACAGATGGGATAATGAACATATCCATTACCTAATATAGCTGCATGTGTATATGTGTGTGGTGAAAGCAATTAAGCTCTCCTGTTTTAATAAATTTCCCAAACATATAGTATTGTTTTCGCTCTGCAAATTTGAATTCTAGAATTTAGGGAACTTTAATAACCTATGTTTTGTAACATTTTAATTTTTATTAAAAGGCTTAAATATATATATATATACATATATATGATCTCAACTTTTGTATTCCTAGATACATTATAGCTAGTGGTTATTAGTAAAGAAAAAATGAGAATTTGAAAAATATTGTCATTTGTTCAATCACAATTTAGAGCAAAAACATAAACACTGTGCCAGATGCTACCTATCTCCAAATATAAGCAAGAAGTAGCTAGATGGATCTTGCTAAGAAAAGTTCTATATGCTAAAGAACAAAGAAACAAGAATGCACAATGCTGTTCAAGAAGAAAACCACAGAGGAGATGAAGAAAGGTTTCTAAGTCTTAAGTACCCACTTACGCTACCTCATTGAGAAAAAAGCATTTGCTTCTGTAATATTTTAATGCGTCCATGTTAATCTAATAGTCAGAAATTCCCATCCACTTTAAAATTTTCTTCTTGCTGATATTGATGCAAAGACACACAGGCACACTCCCACCCTGTCAAATACTGTCTAATCTACGTGTTCCAATCATGATTTTTCAATTCTAAACTTTAAACCAAATAAAAATGGGATTTTATAGTAAGTCACCTCACTTTTTGTGTGTGGTAGGACCACATAAACTTTCTTTTTCCCTGTTAATGAAGAAAATAAAGATATGCATATAATTTTACATACATGTATATTCTAGAAAATATCCTTCACACATGATTTGCTTCACACTTAAAATGAATATAAATAATTGAAAACCGTTGTTCTGAGCCTTTACCTTTGAGAGCACTTCATATTCACTGTCATCCCTTAATCTACTGCATGACCTTCAATGATAACAAAACCAGATGGTTACAAGATTCAGGAAACAAACAAATACAAGCAGAGAGGAAAGAGATTATTACTTGCCTAATGCATCAAAGTCAGTGAGCAAGAGAGACAGGTGGGTTAGCTTCCAGGTGTTTGAGCCCATTGCTCTTTTACTAAGCAACAGATTAAAGAGGGTCAGAGCAAATGGTATTTTACAGGGACTTTGTTTAATGTATCAAAGATAGTTACCTGCTAGAAATTGAAAGTTAAGAAGTCTTTACTGGCAATATTTTTTTAATATTTGAAGGGAATATTGAGGTTATAGATAAATCCAAATATTAATTTTTGAATTGATTTTTTACAGATTTCACTTGCACAAAACCTAATTTATTTTCATTTAAATAATGCATTTCTGGGGCCGGAGAGATGGCCTAGCAGTTAAGAGCGCCGACTGCTCCTGCAGACGACTTGGGTTCGATCCCCAGCACCCACATGACTGCTAAGAACCGTCTTTAACTCCAGTTCCAGGGGAATCTGACCCCATCTTCTGACCTCCGCGGCACTGCACGACACGGGTGCACAAACCTACATGTAGACAGTACATTCATACACATAAAAAAAAATTAATTAAAAAATAATGCATTTCCGTCTCTAAATTGGAAATACATGAAGTTCATGAAGAAAGATGTTAGCACTGCATGGGCACGCGCTGCACACACACACACACACACACACACGCACACGCACACGCGCACAGATATCTACAGCTCTTTGTACTGAGTAGAAATTTTAGTTAAGGCTTGTCGGATGATTATATGAATTTCTCAAGCCAATGCTTTAAATAAATATCTAAAATAATGTGTAGAAAATTTTCATCTAGGTTTACAAAAATTTGATCTATTTTGGGTCTATTTCTTTACATTGAATTTCCACTATTTTACTTACAAATGCAGTTTTGCGTTGCTGTAAAAATTTCTTACCTGCTAACCAAAGCATGAATCTTCTGTATTCATGGGTTTGAATTATGACAGTCATTCAATAAGCCAGCCAAAATAGGTAATGGACTGGGTAAAATCTGCTGCTTCCAGAACCCCAGGTTTTATTCCTGCTTCTCCCCCTACCTATCACAAGGAAGTACATTAGATGTTATATTGATAAAAAAAAAATTTCAGAGTTTATAAGAAGTCTGTCTGATTTACTTCGTTTCTCTACCAAGAGTTGATAATGCTGAATCCTTTGAAAAACAGGTGGCAAATCAAGCCAAACTAAGAGTGTCAGTTACTCATACAGCAACAAGTTGTACAGCATTATCTACATTTCAAGTAGAAGGATAACCACCTATGTTTATCATGGATATGTTGAACAACTGATACTTTGCACAATGTAGTATTTCCACTGAATCAACTTTATGCACTCGGTCCTTCATGAACTTTCACAAGAAAATCTTAACCACTTGATAAGTGATCTTTATAGATCTACCTGTATGCCTTTACCATGAAACTTCTGCTCTCTTTTAAACACCATGAAATCACAATATTTTAAAAATGTAGATCAGATCATCTGACATTGTCAGAGCTTTCCATTGCAAACAATAATCCTTAATATGAATTGGAAAGAGCTGCATTACCTAAGTTTCTATAATATCTTCTCCATGGTTTCCATTATCTATTGTTTCATAACAGGGCACCCAAACTTTTAGAGACTTAAATGACCCCATTTACTTATAATTTTGTAGAATAAATACAGATTAAATTCATTTTTGTTATTTGTGGCATAGGCTGGGGCCATTCAACTGGATGTAGAGGACCAGAAGTGTGACATTATGTGAGCAAGGGACTTTGCTGGCCCTTTAAATGGACGTCTTTAAGCCAGACATGCTGATGCATGCCTTTAATCCTAGCACTTGAGAGGTAGAGGCAGGGGGATCTCTGTGAGTTCAAGGCCAGCCTGGTCTGCAGAGTGAGTTCCAGGCCAGCTGGGACTATAGGGAGACCCTGTCTAAAAAAAAAAAAAAAAGTGGTAGAGGCCTTAAATGTCTTTAAATGCAAATATATATTATGAAATATATTACAATAGATATATATTACAAATTATATTTTAAAGCACAGAGATAATTTATCTTTTTAATATTTGAAATAAAGAGCTTCCCAGGAGAGCAATTATCCATACGAAAAATTGCACCCTGGAGCAAAGGTAAGTAGCTCTCTTTTTTAAATGTTTTCTATTTTCAAGCAAGTGTGCATGCGTGTGTGTGTGTGTGTGTATGTGTGTGTGTGTGTGTGTGTGTGTGTGTGTGTGGTGTGCACATGTGCATCCAGGTACCTGTGGGGGCCAGAGGGTGGGATTCCCCCAGGAGCTGGCATTATGAGTGCTTGTGACAGCATGACATGGGTCCCCTGGGAGAGTAGTATGTGCCCTAACCACTGAGTCACCCCTCCAATCCAAGTAAGCATCTCTGAAAATAACTTATATCCTCAAGCAATAGAAACCATGTGGTAGAAACAGAATTGAGACAAAGATCAAACAGATAATATCTTGACCATAATTGTGTAATCAAGTATATCTTGTTTTTAAAAAAGAACAATACACACACAAAAATTTAACTTAAAAACTCATGTTGGGGGGCTGGAGAAAAATAAATAAATAAATAAATAAATGGACGCTTGATTGTGGCTGGCTGAGTTTCCACACAAGGCAACAAGATATTTTAACGCACAGAATTGAAGTGTATTTTACATTTTAGGTTGGGAAGTGACACAATATTATTCCTGGCATATTTTCTTCACCAGAATAGTTAAAGAACAAGCCCATATTCAAGACAGTAACTCCTTAGAACTCTTCCTTACATGATGTAGAAAAAAGAATACGCAAATATTAATTCCTAAACACATCATACTCCTTTTTCTTTTTCCAACCTTCTTGCAACTGTCAGCAACATAATAGACTTTAGTATCAATAAATCACTAAAATGCATGCACAAATACATACACACCTATATATGTATACTTACATAAGATTATTTCCTAGAAAATTATATATATATACATATATATACATATATATATATATATATCCTTAGTTATCCAGTTTTGAATTGTTGCCATGGTAATATCCTAATGAAAGAGTTGTCTGTCAGATGTTAACCTAGTTTAAATTATTGTCTTTAAAATTAGTGATAAAGATACATGTGAAAATAAAAACCTGTGGCAATAAAAACCTGTGGCATAATTTAATTTTTTCCTCCTGCTTTTTCCTGCCCAAGTCATACTTTTGATGATCAGCTCATTATAATGTACCTGACAACATCTATCTATCAACCCTAAAATTAGAGATATGATGTTATGAAAATAGAGAAAAGAAGGGAGGAAGGGAACAAGAGAGAAATGAAGAGAGAAACAATAAATAGAAGAGGGCTTAAGAGTGATTAATTCTGTCAGGCATGATGATGCATGCCTTTAATCCTAGCACTCAGGAGGCAGAGGCAGGCGGAACTTTGTGAGTTCAAGGCCAGCCTGGTCTACAGAGGGAGTTCCAGGACAGCTGGGGCTACAGGGAAACCCTGTCACGAAAAGACCAAAAAAGAGAGAGAGAGAGAGAGAGAGAGAGAGAGAGAGAGAGAGAGAGATTAATTCTACAAAATCTCTTTCACTTTATATTCACTTACTGAACTAAACTAGCATATATTTTGACATTTTTACAAATAAAATCTCTAGAATATTTACACTGGTAAAACGAAATCATAATTGTCCATTTCAATGAATTAAATAAAGAAAAATTAGCATTAAAACTGTATTAAGCTGGATGTGACAGCACATGACTTTATTTTTTTTTTAATTTTATTTATTTCTGTATGTGTATGAATGTACTGTCTGCATGCAGGTCTGTGCACCTGTGTCATGCAATGCCGCGGAGGTCAGAAGAGGGCGTCGGGTTCCCCTGGAACTGGAGTTCTCCTGGAATTGGAGTTTCAGACGGTTCTCAGCCGCCATGTGGGTGCTGGGGATCGAACCCGGGTCCTCTGTAAGAGTGGTCGGCGCTCTTAACCGCTAGGCCATCTCTCCAGCCCAACAGCTCATGACTTTAATAATCCTAGAATTCATGAGGCTGAAGCAAGGACAATAGCATGAGTTTGAGGCCAGCCTGGGCTATAAAATGAGAACCTGTGTTGAAAAATTGTGTTTAGAAATTAATTTTAACATACTTGAATGATAAAAGTTTGAACTTAACTAGCTTAACTAGACAGATATTATATTAACCAGGCCAATTAGAGATCTAAATACAATATCAAATGAAATAAATAGTTAGTTTCCCCTTTGCATTAAAAAGTGGTCCAACTCGAAAGAAATATAACAATAATGTTGCTCAGCTGCCTTTCAATTGGGGGATTTGGAACTAGCATCCACAAATGAGGGAAACCATTCCCTGTTTGTTTCTTTGGGACTGTGTTACTTCACTTAGCATAATGGCTTTGAATTCCATCCATTTACCTGTAAAGTTCATGATGTTAACTTTCTTGAACTCCATTATGAGGATGGACCACATCTTTGTTATTCACTCGTCAGTTGACAGACATTTGGGTTGGTTCCAACTCTTTGATATTGTGAAAAGAGCTGCAATAAACATAGATGTGGATGTATCTTTGCAGTAGGGTGAGTGTGGGAATATAATCAGGAGCGGTATGGCTGGGTCAGCTGGTAAGCTCATTTTGAGTTTTTAAGGGTTCTTCACACTTGCTTTCCACAGTGGTTGTATGAGTTTACATTCCCACCAGCAGTGGATAATTGTTTCCCTTTCCCCAAAAACTCTCCAGTATTTGGTGTCTTTTGTTTTCTTGATCTTATCCAGTCTTATTGGAGTGAGATGATATCTCAGAGTAGTTTTAATTTGCATTTTCTTAGTTATTAATGATGTTGAAGACTTTTTATGATGTTTCTCAGCCATCTTTACTTCCTCACAGGTGAAGTCTCTGTTCAGCTCTTTACTCCGTCTTTTTTGACTGAGTCATTTGTGTTCTTCTTTGTTTGAGTAGTGTATATATTCTGGATGTTAATGCTCTGTCAGATGTATCACTGATGAAGATTTTCTCCCCACTCTGGGCTTTCTCTTCACTTCCTTGATTGTTTCTTTTGCTGTACAGAAGTTTTTATGTTATACTGTGAATCTCTTAACGAGCCCTAGAATTAACGTACCACTTTCAGATATGGTATGGGCACAAGGTATATATTCATATTTTAGAGTAATAAAAAATTAAAAGGAAAAATGTGAACTTCTTTTTTTTGGTCTTTTTTGAGACAGGGTCTCCCTGTAGCCCCAGCTGTCCAGGAACTCACTCTGTATACCAGGCTGGCCTTGAACTCACAAAGATCCGCCTGCCTCTGCCTCCCAAGTGCTAGGATTAAAGGTGTGCNTATATATCATATAGATATATATATAGATATATGACGTGTATATAGGCATAATTTGGAGCAATACAATTGGGAGGGAAGCACAATAACATAAGGACTGGGTCAAAGAATGGACTGATGTAGTTAAATTCTGCCCAAAACAATAAACCTTTGCAGAGAAAAACTTTAAAAAGACTGAGAGAAAGATGCAGGACATGTGTTGCAGAATGCATGAACTGGGGTGGGGTGGGAGGAAGGGAAAGAGGAATATGTCTAAATTGAACTGAAAAATTATATCCGAAATACACAAAACATCAATAAAAGTATTATATTTAAAAAGTGGCTCAACTCAAGAAACAAAATGTATGGAAAAATGTATCCAAGGATCAACAATTTTATTGGTAAAAATGTATAAACCTTGATTAAGGATATTTACATTTCAGGGATGATTTTTATATTGAATCAGTAATAATTTAAGCTGTATAAATACTTCATGAAAAATAAGTTAATTTTAAATAAAACTATATCATTTTTATCTTTTCACGGAGATTATAATTGAATATAAAAATAACTTGCATTTGTTATATACAGTTTTATTGTCCTAGAAAATTAACCATCCATACCATATTATATATGTATACATATATAAATTACATATTATATGCAGTTTAAAGGGAATCTTGTTGTATTACCTATGTTCAAATCCACAGGAAGGCAGAAATTATCACAAAAAGCTCAATCTGAATGTCCAGTTTCTATATCCTATGTACAGAATAAAGGAAGTGGGATTCTAACTGGACTCAAAAATAGTAAGGTTGCCCATGTAAATTTGAGTGTGTGTGTGTGTGTGTGTGTGTGTGTGTGTGTGTTTTAATCTTTAAACAATTTGGCTTCCATCATGGCACAATATGTAGAAATCATTAGAAAACCAGTGTACATTTTTCTTTCTTTTTTCTTTTTTTATCCATTTTTCCCTGGTTCTGGAGACCAAGCCCAGAGCCTAAGCTAGTTGTCTATTGCAGAGCTGCAAATCTGTTTTTCCTACAGTTTTCTACAGGATACATTCTTCAAATCAGTATTTTTCTTAACATGTTTATTGAACATTTGTGCAGTTTCCAACAGTTCTGAGGGTAGGGCTGGGCTGCCACCCACTTCCCTAGCACCACTGTGGGCCCTTGTCTGATTGAGTTGGCCTGGGTCTCCTGTCCACCATCACCATTGCCATAAGTTCACATGAGCAAGCTTCCAGTGATCTGGAAACCTCTATTTTCCTATGTTCATAGACCAACCCTCACTCTTGCAGTCCTTCTGCCCTCTCTTCTGAAACGGCCCCTGAGCTGTGGGTGGGTGAGGTTTAACTTAGGAGTCCTACCCAAAGACACACACTATGCAGTCTCTTATTCTCCAAAACTTGCCCAGTTACAATCTTCTGTGTGCACTGCATTCTGCTGTATAAGGAAGCTTCCCTGGTAAGAATTGAGGGATGCAAAGGTAACACTACATGGTGGCTACTAATATTCTCTCCACCCCCTGTTACACTATGATCGTTGAGGCTTAGGTGTAGAGGTTCCACTGTAGCTATGTCAGCTAGGGGTGGGCATCTCTCAGACATATATTCTGTCTGTGTGAGCAGTTATATAACTCTGCAGCACTAGTGAAGTGCTCTTGCCTTTGTGGAGAGAGAGTGAAGGAGACTGGACAGCCGGACAGGAGTAACATCAGAAATGAGTACTCAAAGCTTGCTGGAAAGAAAGGAGAAGAAAGTGGGAGTGTTCAGCTGGTGGAGGGGGGAAGGAGCATGCAGGATTCCATGGTGGCAGGGGAAGAGGGAACTCAGACAACAGTGGTTGGTGAGAGGCCGGTGGTATTGGGGAGAGAGTGTGGATAATGGAGGTGCTTGGAATGGAGGGTTTAAAAAGATATGGAAAATCCTGTGGTGGCCTTTGTCTTTGTTATTGGAAGCTTCTTCATAACGCTAATGCACAGTCATACATTTGGATGCCGTGAAGTTAAATAGCAAAAGTAAATAAGTAGACCAGCCGGGAAACTGAAAACCAAATAGCCAGTAATAATATAATGACTAAAATGTCAAAACTCACAGTAGGGGCAGCCTTTGCCTAGCATGAGTGAGGCCCTGGGTCTGACTCCTAGCACTGCAAACTAAATAAAAATAAAAAGTAATATACCAAATGAAATGTTTTATTTTAATTAAAATTTGTCACAAAACAAGCTTTAAGCTGTTTGTGGAGGTGCACACCACCTTTTATCTCAGTATTCAGGAGGCTGTGGTGTGAAGACAACTCTGAGATATAGAGAGAGGTTCAGGCCAGCCTGGACTACCAACTGAGCCCCTGTTTTAATCTTCTTCCCCAGTGCAAAAAATAAGTTAGGCTTTAGGTACAGTGAGAAAATAAATAAATAAGTAGATAAATAAATAAATAAACAAATAATAAATAAATACATTCTGATTAAGACCCTTATATGCATCCACATATAATAAATGCATGCACAAAATAAAACATATACAGTAACTGTATGCGGTGAAAATAGGTGAACATTGGTCTTATTATTTAAAGGAATTCAAAGCTAAATTATATTAATAAGACATATATAATAATAATGAGCATATAAATGATTATTTTTACAAAAAAATAAGAATGCCAAGCAGAGGCAAAGTACAGACGAGCACTTTAAACACAAACACTTTAAAAACAATCCACTTATCCATGACCCATTTGGAGGAAAACTAGGCAAACATTGAGGAAAAGTAAAGCAAAAGACTATGCAAATCATGCACAAAGGCATGGCCCTAAGCTGAGAAGAAATTAAACATGATCCTGGCCATGGTCTTATGCATTAGTGTATGGCTTTCTTTTTGTTTTTCATTATTTCCAAATCTTCTATGGTTGTAAATAGCTTGTAAGTGTTTCTATTCCGGTAAACTGAAACTTGTCAGTTTTCTTCTCCAATATCCACACTTCCAGCTCAGTCTCAGTTTCAGGACAAAGTGCTGACTTAGCAGAATTGTGATTCAGAGTAGCAGGATGACTTCCACCCCTAACCAAAGACAGTTACTGTTTATATTCATCAAGGAAGTATTCCATGGTCACCAAACAGTGCACCCACATCTCAGTCTGTTATTTCATTATCCAACTTAATCCCATTAGACACTGATCTTTTAAAAAAGCACCCGAAACTGCTGACAATATGCCTCTGTGAACGTTCAAAATCCCCTATGTGAGGAGCATATATCTAGTTTCACAATTAGCCCTAGTAAGCACTAGTGTACACATTTATTTAAGAATTAATCGAAGGGAATCTCAAGTGAGAATAAAAAAAATCTTTAATTGTCTTCAAAATAAAATCTTACAAGACAATGTAATTTAGTGAATTTAGTGAAGTCTGAGGTTTCTCAGTGAGTGCTTCCTCCATAAGATGGTCAAACAACTTAATCTCTTCAGAAACTTTAATTCGAAGTATATTCATGGAGTTCTATGAAGAACTTCCAGTTTCTGTGTATCATAAAACTAATATTTCAAAGGATATGTACACTAAATATAGTGGAATTAATTATAGTTCAAGATAGAAAAAAGGCAGGAAATTGAATGTCTCCTAATATATAGACATTTTTAATGTCTTAAGAAAGCAAAGAGGCGAGAAAAATACACACACACACACACACACACACACACTCGCACAAATATGTATGTATGAAACCACAAAAAAAAGCAATATAGAAGAAAAAGAAAAGATCTACAGATAATTTAAGTGATAGGTTGGGAACTAACCTAACCCTCAGTTGATGAGAGCCCTTAGCACCATATAAACCTGGCATGATGGTGCATACCAGGCCACAGAAGGTGGAAGAAAGAGAAGAAGTAGTTAAAGGTTTCCTCAGCTAACTAATGAATTTGAGGCTAGGCTAGGAAAAATGAATGACTCATTCTAAAAAAGATCAAAAATAGCTAAGGCTTCTGGCCCTGACAATCCCAGCACTTGGGAAGCAGGAACAGGCAAGATCTCTGTGAGATCAAGGCTAGCCTGGTCTACATAATGAGTTCCAGGCCAACTAGGGTTGCAGGGAGACCCTGTCTCAAAAAAAATAATAAAAACATAAATCTAGAAAAAAAATGTGACAATTAAACAAAAATGATTGCTGACAAGAATTAAATAGCTTTATGTTTTGATATTTAGTAAGTTAACAGAAGCTATACCTTTCACTTAAGCAACACAGGAGAATATGTATTGGGTAAGTATAATAAATTCTGTTTGTGATTTGTAGAAGTTGAGAAATCATGGGAGATCCATGAGAAGTTTGTATGTTAGACAATATGATAATGAATTTATACAAAAATTCAATTTATGCACCCTATCTTGTAGCTGTGACCAAGGAACAAAGTGGCATTCTTCAAACAGAATGTAGGAAAAGGGTAAGTATTGAAATGATAGATTAAATTTTGGAAAGAGAGAACTAAAGACAGCATCTGAGACATAGGAAAGAGTGAAGGACATTGAACTCTAGCCAGATTGACAATTTTCATCATATTCCTTTTATTTATTTTGGCAAGTTACCACTCTGATTCAGGATTCCTTTTGTACAATGTAAATAAGGAAAGAACATTATTTAGTTCCTAGCATTAAACTGTTTATTACATTGTCCTTTCTGAAAAATGTCTCATGTGTGCTTTTATAATGATGGACAATTTATTAAGGACTGTGTGTATAGCCCAGGGGTAGAGCAGAAGCTTAGCATGAGTTCTGAGATTTATTCACGGCACCTAAACAGAAGGCTTCTGGGCATAGTTCTGTATTTAGTGTCAGAAATAATGCACATATGCTTTGATTTTAATATTAATATATGAGTCCTATTAATTACATCAGAAATCCCCTAATTGTGACTCAATTTTCAAGCTACAATATTAGATAAGTCTTAAAATGTAACTATTGAATGATGAATTGTACAAAGAGTAGCTTTTGTTTATAACAGAGAAAGAAATTCTTTCCTAGGAAAATATTTTGAGAACTGAGAGAGAGAGAGAGAGAGAGAGAGAGAGAGAGAGAGATGACACAGAGTGAGAAAGTAAAAGAATGAGATTCTAGAAAAACTGGGCTAAGGTGAACACACCAATCTTCGATTTTGATGGAACTAATTCTTCATGACTTTAAAGATTTAGTGACCGATATTTTTCCATCATAACAACAAAGAATCACATTAGTATTGGACTCCAATTTCGCCTCTGTGGACTGTGATAAGAATCTATACAGAATGCTTGTCCTAGTGTCTACATATAATATATGCTCAGTAAATGTCTACAATGGATGTGTTTCTGGCTCTGCACAGCTTCCCAATAACTACCAGTCATCCTACCCTATTCAAGCCTGCTGTGGTCACACAATTGACAACAGTTACTTGTGAGGGATTTCTATGCTGGGTTATAAAATGTAGTTTAAAAGGAATAAAGGTGCTGAGGAGTGTCTGCCATTGACCCGAAGATCTGCCATTGCTGTGCGTGCAGCGCTTACTGTATGTAGAGTCTGATAGTCTGACCTAAAGATTTTTTTTACCATATCTGATAACAAAACAAAGATATTTTAGAAATCAAATTTCAAAAAAGGAAAGAGTACATGAGTTTAAAAGTTGTAAAGGTCAGGCTGGAGAAATGGCTCAGGTCCTGGCTGCTCTTACACAGGACCCGGGTTCAATTCCCAGCACCCACATGGTGGCTAACAACCATCTGTAACTCCAGTTCTAGGGGATCCAGTGCATTCTGACCTCGCTAAATACAGGCAATATACTCATACATTTAAAAATAAAAAACAATAAATAAATTAAAAGTTGGAAAGGTACAAATTTGAAATGAAATCAGCAATAAAAGTGTTACTTTGTGGTAAATTCATCATTTTATTAGCATTATAATTTGTATCTGCATGAAGCAACATTGTCATAAAGACCGAATACTTCTGCACAATTCTCTGTCTTTTCAGCCTATTTTTTTTCTCTCACCCATCTTCAAATTTCCAGGGAATCGCAATAGAGTTCATCTCACTTCTCACAACCTCAAAGCTCTCATTTGCCTATTTCTCATTCATTTCAAAATCCAAAACTGAAAAGTTGTATAATTACATGTATGATATTTTAGTAGCAGCCATTCTACAACACTAGAAGGGAAGCTCTTAAAATATCTGAAGAATGGGAGTTTGACTTATAAATTGTGTAAGTAAATTTCTGAAAAAGAAAACAGTAACCTGCTGCTTCCTCTTTGGGTTCCTGTTCAGGTCTGATTTCTCCTCTTAGAAGAAACTCAGCATACTGCAGGACAAACACGCTACCCAGAAGCAAATCAGCATCACACCAAGCATTCAAGACACAGAAATATTTGACCTAAAAACATAATTGATTTATCAGTCAAAAGTTTTCCTTATTTTCTATTATAAAAATTATATTCACCCTGATGAAAAATGCAGAACTTTTGATAACTGATAATGTAGATGCTTTAAATATAATCAGATTAACTTTGCAGTGATTTTGTATCTTAGTGATAAGAAAATTAAGTAAATAAAATAAAGACTATGTCTGTTTTAATTGAATTATTGAATTTTTAAATGAAACAAAGACAATGACAGCATAGAGAAACTTTTGTCCTTTGGCATATTACATTTTCTGCTTTAGTAAGAAGTTTTGGTTTTCTAAAAGTTTACACAACAAACTTCTTTTTTATTTGTCATGTACTTATTTGCATTTTGTATTTTGAGAAGTGGAAAGTAATGTATGATATTAAAACAGGATTGGGTTACTCAGAAAAGAAATGAAAAGAAGAAAAAATCCACTGACCAGAATATGTCAACACCCATCAGATTAGTATAAACCAGACTTATGCTGCCCTCTTTTGGAATAAGTAAGTGAAGAGTATCCTAGTCTCATTCTAGGCATTTTACTGTTGTTTATATCTTACCATTGCACCATGCTAAGGAAAGAAAAGGAGAAGATACAGTCACTAAATTCTTATTACAAAAATAAAGAAGAGGGATCATTTTACAAATAATATGATATTATACATAAAAGAGACCCAAAAATTCTACTAGAAAATTCCAAGAAATTATTAAAATGTTCAGCAGAGTGGCAGGTTACAAGAGCTACAAAAATCAGTAGCCTTTCCATAATACCAGTAGCAAGCAATCAGAGGAGGAGTACATGGAAACCCCCATATTCACAATTGCCTCAAAAAATTATCTAGGAAAAAATATGACCAACGACGTTAAAGATTTCAACGGTGAAATTATTAAATCTTTGAAGAAAGAGATTGAGGGAGCCACCTGGAGATAGAAGAAACTTCCATGATCATGGGTTGGAAGAAATATTATGAAAATGACCATCCTATCAAAAGCAATCTATAAATTCAATGTAATCAGAATCAATAGAATAAAATTAGAAAAAAGTCCTAAAATTCATATGGAATCACAAAAGACCCCAGATAGCCAAAGCAATCCTGAGCACAAAGAGCAATGCAGGGGGGGATCACCATACAAGATCTCAAATTATACTACAGCCCTATAGTCATAAAAACCGCATGGTACTGGCACAAAAAAAAAACAGACACATAGATCAATAGAACATAATTGAAGACCCAAACATGATTGCATGCAATTTCAGATCACTTATAAATGACAATGCTGCCAAAGACATACAATGGAAGAAAGACAATATTTTTAACCAATAGTGCTTCCAAAACTGAATCTCCAAATGGATCAAAGACCCTAATGTGAAACCTGAAACTCTGAAACTGTTAGAAGAAATCATAAGCAGTACCCTACAAGTATAGGAAAGGACTTTCTAAATCAGACATCGGTTGCTCCGGAATTAATGTCAAAAATCAAAAGGTGGGACCTAATTAAACTAAAAAGCTTCTCTATAACAAAAGAAACAACCAATTGAAGTAAACAGAAAACACACAGATGGGAGAAGATCTTCACCAGTGACACATCTGACAACAGTTTAACATCCAGAATATATAAAGAACTTTAAAAAACAAAGAATCAGAGGTGGGACTATATGAGACAAGTATTACTAAGAGAGAAATGGGAAAATGAGGATACATTAAATAGGGAAGGCAAGCAGGGAGGATTAGCTAGGGAGAGAGGGAGGGGGATAAATGATCCCTAGGTAGTGTAAAAAAAAAAAACAGAGGTGAAAATATACAATATCTCTACATGAGCCCATGTGTACATCTGAAGGCTACATAAGAAGAAAAAATGCTAGACAGGAGAAACCTTCATTCAAGTTGTTGGACAGGGTAATCTAAGAGAATCCAAAACTTACACAGGCTATTGCCACAGCCCTTGGTGGCCTCCCATAACTTGAAGGTAAGACCCTGTTGCTGAAACTTCTGACACAGGATTTGGAGCATTGGAGCTAGAACTGACCTGGAAGCTACCTCGCCTGAAGGCTAGCTCCTACAGCTTTGGAGAGCACTATGAAAGCTGCAAAGGGAAAACGTCAATGTGAAGAAACTCATCTATGACCAAACACACATGGCTGGAGAACTCATGGATCTTAGACAAAGCCCCAAGTCTGTCACATTCCAAGAAAAATATAATTTCTTACTGTGATGATTGTTGACTGGGATACTCATCTGTAAACATAAAGATTCATATTTAGTTTCTTCAGTTAGTGTTGACTGGGATACTTGTCTGTAAATATAAGGATCCAAATTTAGCACAAAGAAGCTTCTTTATAACAGATGGAGATTATTACAGAATTCCACAACTGATCATACACAGAGATTGTCTGTGAATTGTCCAAGCCTAAGTGGCACATCGACAATGCAAAGTCTGCACCTCAGGTTCGCATAACATGGTGGAACAAGTGGTAGAGAGAACACTAATGTCTCTCTCAATTCTCAATAATGAAGATCCCTCATACAACAGAGGGCCAGGAACATAAAAGGTCACAAATGGCGAAAGTGTAGAAAATATGAGTCTCCAGAGTGTGGGTCCTTGGGCAGGAATCCTGTATTAAACTCCACTCATCCTGGCTCAGAGATCATTGTGGAAAAGGGGGCAGAAATATTGTAAAAGCAAGGGAGGAGATGCATGGCCATATGGAAGCAGAGTCCTATGAGCTCCTGGAATCTTGCTCATATTGAACCCACAGCAATGGTGTTGGCATGCACAAGACCCATCCAAACTCAAGCAGACAAAATTCCAGTGTAGAACTAGGTAAAAGGGTAGCAAGACCCAATCTTAGCCGAAGAGCTATTGGTAGCTGACTACTGCTGGGTGAGGGAAAATTGATCTTCTTTAATGTGGTGACTCTAGATAGGGTGACTAGACCCAAGTAATGGAAATGCACTGAGGCACATGGGGACATTAACTTGACTTAAATAAGTTAACATAAATTATGGAAATCATGAAGTCTGGTAGCAGGTCTATGGGAGAATGCAGATGAGGAAGGGGGTATAAAAATTATTAAGATGCTGTGCAAGAAATACACAAAAATTCAATAAAGATATGCAAAATGTGAAAATCTTTTTAATTTGATGTATTCAAACAAATTAAAATGGCATTTAACACAGGATTCTTTGTTGCCACACTAAAGAAAAGTGTGACTGCTTTGAATATTACAAATCCATATTAGAAGATAACTCAACAAAGCACTAATCTTCTAATGAATAATGCAGGATACATGTAGCCTTTTAAATAGTTAAAATTTGTTGTACAGAATGAAATGTATTTATAACTATTTTAAAAATTTTGTATTGAATTATGAAAAATATTGAGAGACCCTTTAATCTTCCATAATTAAGAGAAGCAATTGACTGTATTTTAATTTCTATTATGGTTTACCCATTTGGGAAACAATATCAATACTTACCAGTATTATCAATGTCAATACCAGTATTATCAATGTTGATACCAGTATTATCAATGTCAATACTTACTAGTATCATCCAAAGGTAGTAAGTAAATGTTCAGTGAACCTTCAGGGAATTTAAATGCTTAGCAAGTTCTGACATAGCCTAGATGACCCTACTACTAATATGTTACCTTTCCTTCTGCCATCAGAAAGGCTAATGCTAACAAAAATGCATGAAAACTTCTGAAATGCTAATTATAAATTACATCAAGCAGTAACCAGAATAAAATAAAATGAACAAATATTTGCATATGCTTTTGCTGAGATGTACAAAGTCGACCAAACATGGTGTATGTGAAAAATCTCAAGAGACTGAGATCTCATTAGCAGCATAATCCCAGGTAGTGAGAAATGCATTGTAACTCTGATAAAATAAGTCATTGTAGTTTATAATTTTAGCTAGGAATAACCCAAATGCAAAGAACTGCCAAACCCTCCAACGGAGCTCAAAACAGCTAATAAGGATCTTAAATGCTCTTTAAACAATTCAAACATGTGTCCCAAACCCTCCTTATTGAAAAGAATCAGTGCTAAAAAAAATCTGGTTTTTAAGATCATTTTAAAAGAACTCTTAGACTAGCTTATTCACAAAATCAAACATGCACAAAGTACTGACAGCTACCTCATGTATGGAAAAAATGTTAAATTCTTGACTTCATTTAAAAAATGTCAGGGGTAACTGTCAATAATTCCAGCTAATACCAAGAGTTGATACATTTTTTGCCAATGGATATAAACATTATAATAATTAAAATCCATACTTATCTTCATAGTAGAATTTTAAAATCAATAATACTAAGTAATATTGCATACCAAATTTTGTATTTTTAAATGGCTACATCAAAACAACTTATCACCTGAATGAACGTTGATAATTTTATTCATCATCATTAAATCTCCATCTTTTTTAAATGATATATATTTTTATATGCAAATATGTATCTTGTAAATATATTTATGCACAATTAAGTTATGGTTATTTTTCATAACACAATATAGGAGCATAGGTTCAAAAAATTATCAATTAATTGACAAGAGTTATATTATCAGAAGTAGTAAATTTCTAGATAACACAGATATTGGCAAGAAGGCCATCATGACAAGATGTTAAAGATGAAGTTAAATTATGTGATCATGGAGTCAAAACACCCAGATGCAACTAACCATATTGGATATTGTAAAATGAACCTAGATCTTTAGATAAGTAATTTCTTTGATTTAGGATAAGAAAATTAAATACACTTTGTCTAGACAGAATGATCTCATTTATATATTTGTTTCCACAGAAGCCAAAATCTAATGAAAATTCCAAATTACTTTATTGAATAAATGTCTTTAGTTATGTATATATGTTGCTTTCTATGAATCTCTGACAATCTACCCATAGTAAATTCCCTACTGCACAACAAAATACAGCAGGAAGACCTATTAAGTGAATGTAAGAAATTGTATAGAAGTCATAGCATTTTTATTCTTTTTTTCTGTTTATTTCACTTGAATTTACTCATCAATATGTAGCATATAAAATGTGTAGGCTCAGACTACATTAGTTTCAATACATTTTAGTACTTTTTTCTTTTTTTAATTTTTTCTTCTTTATTTTTTTTCATTTTTTGACAATAAGTAATAATTTATGAGTACAAGCATCGTTCATGTAAAACCAATTTGCAAGCAGTTGCACCCAAACCCACACAGCCCAAGGGTCCCACCATCCAGCTGGGGGGGGGCTTGTATGTACAATCAAGTTGATCAAATAAGTCTCCAGTCTATATTGCTGTAGTTTCACCATTCACCCCAATTGGAGCCCTTACATTCTACCACACCCCCTCTTCCGCAGATTGTTCCCTAGGCTTAGAAAAGGGGCATAGTCTACTTTCTCTTGAGCTGTCGTTTTGGACTCTGGTCAATTCTGGCTGTTTCCTTTCATGGGCTGACAGTTTGTCCAGGAATTACCTTTCAGTCCTACTAATGAAGCACAAGCAATTAGATATATAGGTATTTCAACAGTACTAATTGTTGTGGTAGGTTACTTTGGTGTAGATGCAGATGTTTGGATGGTATGTTAATCCATGAATTACTTTTTTTCTGGAAAATATGACTGGGTCTTACTGTGGCTAATATCATCTCCTAACCACTAGAGGATGTAAGCTTGTGGCATCAGTCGTGGGTTATTCCTCCAAGGAGAGAGCTAATAGCCAATTAGATTTGGGATATACAGACATATGGCTGCCACTGATGCACAGAATTTCCAGGCAGGTGAGGTATAGCTGGTGCTGACGGAGGAGTCTTGCTTGACTCAAGGAGACCTATATTAGTTTTATTGGTTTAGTGGCCTTTGGTAACACTCTTTGGTATTCCAGAGACCAACTGTACACTTGCAAGTGTAGTCTCAATACATATTTCCCATGCTTACATCAGGTCCTCAACAACAGGGCCTTATCGCCTCTCTTCTTGCAGGTATTCCAGTTTACAGGCAAGAAGCCTTTACCTTTTGGGGGTGGCTTGGATTCCCTGGCCAACATCTCCTTGGTAGACTAAATCATTGCTGATATCAGGACTCTCCTGTATTAATATATTTTGCTTAAATGCACAGCTTAAGGAGACTTTAGTATTATATTTGGTTCTGAATAGAGAATAATCCTTTTTACAGTTCCTATGTCTATTAGTCAATTAAAGAAGGCAGTTTTACCGGTTTTATAAGGGATTACCTCTATAACAGTTGGCTGCAATTTACAGTTAGAGAATGATCTCCTCATATTCCTCCTTGTTCTATGAAGGGGAAGTAAGAAAGTCTCGTATTAAAACTTTGCAGCACCTAAAAGCTAAGTTTCGTTAGGACTCAGTATAAACAGTTGTTACAAGTAGGATCCACAGAGGGGTTTGATGCCTGTAGCAGTCTGAGGCTTTTCTTCTTTTCAATGTTCATATGGGCCAACCTTTCTGCTGGCACTTCCTGGTACATCCTACAAAATGCAAAGCTGTATCTTTTCTTTCTTGGCCATTAAGTTGGTGACAATTTGACCTGTGGAACATACAAATCTTTTCCCATAGTTAGTTTTAAGATTTAAATTGCAAATTTTTTGACAAAAATGTTTCTTATATATCTGTATCCCCCATTTTTATTTTAGGTTTTTACTTTTTGACTCATGAGTCTCGAAAAGGAAGTTGTAGTACACATACCTAAGGCAGGAATCAAGGTGCAGATTTCATCAAATTCACCCAAGCTGATTTGGGTGACTGTATGTCGTTAACTTGGGAAGCAAACTTAATTCCTTAAGTTAAATCATCCTACAGGTAAAAGAGAATGCTACAAGATGATACTGTACAACAGAAAAATTATAGAGAACATTTGTATGTGCCAATCCCAAAGTTATTGTTATACAGATTTTAAGTAAAACAAATGTGGGCAACAACAATTTATATTTCCAATTAACTCAGATGCATTACCGTTTTTATCAAAACCTTTAAACCAATGTTGTTTAATATACACATATTTACTTTTACTAAGTCCTAAAACACCATGTAACCTGTGGAGAGAGTCTGGGCAAAATTGGATACTTGTTGAACTCATGTCAATTAAATATACATTAGTCAAATATAGAACCATGTCCCTCTCCTGCCCCTCCCACCCCTCCCAATTCACCATTTCAGTCACTTTTCTGATACAGTCTTTCTGTTGTCGTTCTTTTATTTTTTTTATAAACAAACATTTTTTTTAATTTTTTTATTAATTTTATTTATTTCTGTATGTATATGAATGTACTGTCTGCATGCAAGTTTGTGCACCCCTGTCGTGCAATGCCTCGGAGGTCAGAAGAGGGTGTCGGATTCCCCTGGAACTGGAGTTCTCCTGGAATTGGAGCTTCAGACAGCTCTCGGCCGCCATGTGGGTGCTGGGGATCGAACCCGGGTCCTCTTCAAGAGCGTCAGCACTCCTAACCGCTAGGCCATCTCTCCAGCCCTGTTGTTGTTCTTTTAATATGCATCCCTCTCCACAAGAAATATTTACAAATGGGTTATTAGCACTAGCATCCACAGATGAGAGATACCATTAGTTGTTTGTTTTTCTGGGACTGTGTTACTTCACTTAATATAATATCTTCTAGCTCCATCCATTTACCTGCAAAGTTCAAAATGTTGTCTTTCTTTACTGCTGCATAGAACTTTATTGTGTACATGTACCAAATGTTCCGTATCCATTTGTCAGTTGAGGGGCATTTCGGTTGGTTCCAGCTTTTTGCTACTGTGAACAGAGCTGCAATAAACATAGCTGTGCATGTATTTCTGCAGTAAGATGAGTCTTGTGGGTATATACCCAGGAGTGGTATGACTGGATCAAACAGCAAGCTCATTTTCAGTCTTCCAAGGGTTCTCCACACTGCTTTCCATAGTGACTGTACAATTTTACATTCCCACCAGCAATGGATGAGTGTGTTCCCCTTTCCCCACAACCTATCCAGCACTTGATATCATTTGTTTTCTTGCTCCTGGCCAGTCTTATCGGAATGAGATGATATCTTAAAGTGGCTTTAATTTGCGTTTCCCTAATTATTAGTGACGTTGAACAGTTTTTAAGATGTTTCTCAGCCATCTCTAATTCCTCCTCTGTGAAGTCTCTATTCAGTTCTTTGCTCCATCTTTTGAGTGACTCATTTGTTTTCTTTCTTCTTTGTTTTTTGAGTACCTTGTATACTCTGGAAATTAATGCTTTGTCAGATGTATCTGCAGTGAAGGTTTCCTCCCACTCTGTGGGTCTTCTCCTCACTTCCTTTATTGCTTCCTTTGATGTACAGAAGCTTTTGAGTTTAATGAGGTCCCATTTGTCAATTGTCGATCTTATTTCTTGTGCAGCTGCTGTCTGATTTAGGAAGTCTTTTCCTACACCTATGTCTTGTAGTCTGCTGCCAAGCTTCTCTTCTATCACCTCCAGAGTTTGGGGTTTCACGTTGAGGTCTTTGGTCCATCTGGAGTTGACCTTTGTACAAGGTGAGAGGTAGGGGTTTAATTTCATTCTTCTACAAGTGGTGATCCAGTTTTGCCAGCACCACTTGCTGAAGATGCTGTCTTTCTTCCATTGTGTCTTCTTGGCCCCCTTGTCAAATATGAGGTGGCTGAAATTGTATGAGCTCAGGTTTGGATCTTCAGTTTTATTCCATTGGTCAACTGGTCTGTTTTTGTGCCAGTACCAGGCTGTCTTTATGACTATAGCCCTATAGTATAGTTTGATGTCTGGTATAGCGATCCCCCCTGTATTGCTCTTTTCACTCAGGGTTGCTTTGGCTATTCGGGGTCTTTTGTTTTTCCAAATGAAATTGAGGATTTTTTTTTCCAGGCCTGTGAAGAAACTCTTGGGGATTCTGATTGGGATCGCATTAAATCTGTACACTAGTTTGGGTAGGATGGACATTTTTACTATATTTATTTTCCCAATCCATGAGCATGGGAGGTTTGTCCATCTTCTGATGTCTTCCTCAATTTCCTTTTTCAGGGGTTTAAAATTTTTGTTGTAGAGATCCTTGGTGTCTTTGGTTAGGTTTGTTCCTAGGTATTTTATTGTTTTTGAGGCTATTGTGAGTGGGAAGGTCTCCTTGTAGTCCTTCTTCAATTGCTTGTTGTTGGTGTACAGAAAGGCTACTGATTTTTCTAGGTTTATTTTGTATCCTGCCACTTTACCAAAGCTCTTAATCGTTTCTAGGAGTTTTCTGGTGGAGTTCTTAGCATCCCTTAGGTAGACAATCATATCATCAGCAAAAAGGGATAGCTTGACTTCCTCTTTTCCAATTAGAACTCCTTTAATTTCCTTTTCTTGCCTTATTGCCCTAGCTAGGGTTTCTAGCACTATATTGAAGAGGAGTGGTGACAGGGGGCAGCCTTGCCGAGTTCCTACCTTTAAGGGGAATGCTTCTGTCATTTCCCCATTTAGGATGATATTGGCTGTGGGTTTTCTGTATATGGCTTTGATTACATTGAGGAATGATCCCTCCAGACCAATTCCCTCCAGGACTTTAAACATGAAAGGATGCTGGATTTTGTCAAAGGCTTTCTCCGCATCAATTGAGATGATGGTGTGGTTTTTGTCCTTCAGTCCATTGATATGTTTGATGATGTTTATTGATTTTCGTATGTTGAACCATCCCTGCATGTCTGGTATGAATCCAACTTGGTCATGGTGGATGATTTTCTTGATGTGAGTCTGTATGCGATTTGCCAGAATCCTGTTTAGAATTTTGGCATCTGTGTTCATTAGGGAGATGGGTCTATAGTTCTCCTTTTTGGTTGTATCTTTCCCTGGTTTTGGTAGTAGCGTAATGCTGGCTTCATAGAAGGAATTTGGGAGAAGTCCCTCCATTTGTATCCTTCTAAACAATTTAAGTAGTAATGGTTGTAAGTCTTTACGAAATATTTTATAGAATTCTGCCGTGAATCCATCCGGGCCTGGGCATTTTTTGGTTGGGAGGCTACTTATTACATCTTCGATTTCTTCCTGTACTATTGGTCTGTTTAGGCTGTCGATCTCTTCTTGGTTGAGCTTTGGTGATTCCCAGGATTTCAGATATTCATCCATTTCTTCTAGGTTTTCAAACTTAGTAGAATATAAGTTTTTGAAGTAGTCCCGTATGATTGTCTGGATCTTTTCATTGTCTGTTGTGATATTTCCCCTTTCATCACAGATTCTATTGATTTGGAGTTGTTCCCTCTTTCTTTTGGTTAACTGGGCTAGAGGTCTGTCTATCTTGTTTATTCTCTCAAAGAACCAGCTTTTGGATTCATTGATTTTTTGTATGGTTTTCTTTGTTTCTATTTCATTGATCTCTGCTCTGATTTTTGTTATTTCTTCTTGTCTGCTCCGTTTAGGGTTCATTTGTTGTTGTTTCTCAAGTATTTTTAGCTGCAGTGTTAGGTCATTCACTTGTGTTCTTTCTGTTTTTTTAATGTAGGCACTTAGAGCTATAAACTTCCCTCTTAGGACTGCTTTTAAAGTGTCCCATAGATTTTGCTGTGTTGTTTTATCATTGTCATTCAGTTCCAGGAATGTTTTTATTTCTTTCTTTATTTCTTCCTTGACCCACTCATTATTCAGGAGAGTGTTGTTTAGTCTCCATGTGTTCCTGTAGGTTGTAGGGTTTATTCTGGTGTTGATATTGAGTTTTATTGCACTGTGGTCTGATAGAATGCATGAGATTATTTCAATCTTTTTATATTTGTTGAGTTTTTCCCTGTGTCCCAGTATATGGTCTATTTTGGAGAATGTTCCATGAGGTGCTGAGTAGAAAGTGTATTCTCTGGTGTTTGGGTGAAATATTCGATAGATGTCTGTGAGGTCCATTTGGTGTATTGTGTCATTTAGTTCAGATGTCTCTCTGTTTATCCTTTGTCCTGTTGATCTGTCTAGGGGACTTAATGGGGTATTGAAGTCCCCTAGTATTAGTGTGCTGGGGTTAATCTGTGCCTTGAGATCCTGAAGAATTGTCTTTATAAAGTTTGGTGCACTGGTGTTTGGTGCATATATATTTATGATTGTGAAATCTTCATCGTCAATTGTTCCTTTAATAAAGATGTAATGGCCCTCTTTGTCTCTTTTGATTTCTTTTGCTTTGAAGTCTATTTTGTCTGATATTAGAATAGCCACACCTGCTTTCTTTTTGGTACCATTTGCTTGGAATACTTTCTTCCATCCCTTCACCTTAAGTTGGTGCCTATCATTGAAATTGAGATGGGTTTCTTGTAGACAGCATATAGATGGGTTTTGTTTCCTAATCCATTCTCCCAGTCTATGCCTTTTGATTGGGGAGTTTAGCCCATTAATATTTAAGGTTATAATTGAAAGATGGATGTTGCTTCCTTTCACTTTATTATCCATTTGGACTTCTAGCCTCTGATTTTGCTCCTATGGTTATGTTTTTATTAGTTTCTTTTCCTAGGTGTTTGAGGATTGTTGCTCCTCTCTTCTGCCCTTTGAATTGCTTCAAGTATTTTATGAAGAGTTGGTTTTCCAGACATGTATTCCATCATCTTGTTTATGTCATGGAAGATTTTTCTCTCTCCTTCAAGTATAGTCGACATTTTTGCTGGGTAAAGTATTCTGGGTTGGCATCCATAGTCCCTTAACACTGGGAATGCTTTGCTCCATGTTCTTCTTGCTTTCATGGTTTGAGGCGAGAAGTCAGTTGTAATTCTGATGGGTTTCCCTTTGTATGTGACTTGTTTTTCTTTTGTGGCCCTCAGAATTTTGTCTTTGTTTTGGGCATCTAGCATTTTAACTATGATATGGCGTGGGGTGTTTCTTTTCTGATCTTGTCTATTTGGGGTCCTATGTGCTTCTTGTATTTGTATGGGTTTGTCTATTTTTAGTTTGGGGAAATTTTCATCTATTATTCTGTTGAAGATCTGATCAATACTATCCACTTGAGATTCTTCTCCTTCCTCTATTCCTATGATGTGGAGGTTTGATCTTTTCATAGTGTCCCATATTTCCTGGTTGTTTCACTTTTGTGTATTTTTAAATTTTTCATAATCTTTATTTGAGCTTTTTAGTTGCTCTGTGTTATCTTCCAGACCTGATATTCTTTGTTCTGCTTCCTCCATTCTACTTCTGAGGCTTTTTCCTTTCCTTTCTTCTTGAATGGATGAGTGTTCTATTTCCTTTTTTATTTCATCCTGCATTTTCTTTAGTATTTCCATTTCCTTTTTGAGCTTCTCAATCTCTTCTTGGAAGTGTTATACATGCTACCAGAAGAGAAAAGTAATCATGAACTTTACCTAGCTACATCCTGGGAGCTACAGTAACCACTGGCCTAGCAAGATGTGCCCACTGGTGCAATAGTGAAGTAAAGGTTTGGGGAGCACCCAACCACTTTTTTAATTGAATTTTTATTTATCTCACACATAAATTTTCAGTCAGTCTTAACCATTATACCTGCTTCTCTCCTGATACCCTCCCAAACCCTTGAGAGTTCACACCTTCTGTCATTTATGCTAGGGTCCATTGCACCAAATTACTCTCTCCGCTCACTCCTCAGTTCCAGCTCATCCCCTGAGCTCTAGTCAGTCTATCCAGAGTCTCTTTTCTAAAGAAGGCCAAGTCTTCCTCACCCTACCTCCATCTGCTGCCAATATTCCTCAGCCCAGGTTGGGCTCTGCTACCCATTTCTGCAGTTCTGTGCTGGGTTTTTGTCCAGTTGAGCTTGCATGTGTCTTGTGTACTGTAGGTTCACATGAACAGGGTCCCAGGAGCTTGTAGGATCCAGTTCCATTTGGTATTGCAAAACCTCCCTGGCTCTTAAAATCTTTCTACCCTCTCTTCTGAAATATTCCCTGAGCCCAGGGTGGGTGAAGCTGAATCTGACCTGGAAGTCACCATCCCTGAAGGATAGCTCTCATAGCTGTGGGAAGCATTATGCAAGCCACTAAAGGAAAATATCAATCAATGGTCCAGCATCAGCCTCAAGACTAAATATCTATGTCAATGACCAGAACAGCATATGACATTGGTACAATACCAAGACTTCTATCTTATGAGAAATCAATGACTAACCAACTGGACCTAAACACCAGTGAGTGGGAAGAAATGCATGTCTGATATTGTTAACATAGCCAGATGCATACAACTGGAGAGGTCATAGATCTTTGACAACTCCCCAAGGTTGACACATCCCTAGGTAAAGTAACATTTTACTAACTACAAAAGAAGTACCTTTATATTTACAAACAAATATCCCAGACACCACTCAGAAAAGAAGCTTCTTTTGCTCCAAGTTAGAATAGTACAGAGTCCCAAAAATGGACACACATGGTCTGTAAATAGCTCATGCCTAGGTGACACATCTGCAATGCAACCTCTACACATAAGCCCTAAGCATCATAGAGAAAGGATCCAAGAAGACTTTAACCACCTCTTAACTTTTAAGGAAGCTCTTCCGTGCAACAAGAGACCAACCCAAAAGGGCCTAAATGGCCAAACCGTAAAGATTAAGAGTCAATAGAGTGTGGTTCCATGGACTGGCTTCCTATATTTACCAACCACTTACTAATTGTATTCTAAGACCATTTCACAAGATGGAGTCCATATCTGGCACTGTTATCAGGCCCAAAAACCCTGGGTCTAGACAAGTCATAGGCCATAGGAGAGAATCTACTACTGCTTTATATATCTTTATATATATATATATATATATATATATGTAATTGACTCTTAATGATTCTTTTTATACCCATGTATTAATACATCTCTCATGAAAATAGTTTCTTCTTTCAGCAGCTAGTGAGTCACACAGAGGCCCAGTTAAGTAAATGTGTACAGAATAAGAAAAGGCAGAGTGTTGGGCCCTAAATGGGACTCTTATATTATTCCCTTTCCTCCTACATCTCAGGGATCATTGCAGAAGAAAGGGTGAAAAGACTGCAAACCCATAGGTAGTGGATGAATGCAGGAAAACATATTTTCCAGCATGACAAGCCAGTTGCACATCAGAGAAGTTTCCTCATGCAGCACAAATTAACCCAGAGACCCACAGCTGGCTAACATGCAGAGAATAAGAGAATGCAGAATTTTTATCCAGGAAAAGGATGCTTGTACCAACAACCCTGCTGCAAGGCCCAGGGATCATTACATAAGAGGAGATGGAAAGACTGTAAGAGCCAAACCATGAATGACTGCAAGGAAACCATTTTCTATACAGCTGTGAACTTACATGAACCCCCAGCAATGGTGACAACATGCACAAGAACTACATAAGCTCAAACAAGATAAAATCCCAGCATAGAAATGGGGAAGTAGTTAGGAAACGAAACCCAAAGTCTTGAGGAACTATCCCCAACTGATAGCTGCTGAGATGAAGAGAGTCAATCTTTTTTAAAGGTGTGACTCTGGGTAGATTAACCATACTCCAGTGGATTAACTCACAGGGAAGGAACCTTGAGCATACAATTTTACTAAATAGGCAGAGTGCATGAAATCAGAAAGGGGTGGCAATGGTGGTGTACTTGTACATTTCATAATCTAAATATATGAAATTCACAAAAAGAACAATAAAGATAAACTCATACAACCACTATGGAAAGCAGAATGGAGAACTCAGAAAAGACTCAAAATGAGCCTACCACCTGACCTAGTCATACCACTCCTGGGTATATACCTACAAAAGTCATCCTACCTCAGAGATACATGCACATCAATGTTTTTTGCAGCTCACTTCACAATAGCAAAGATCTGGAACCAATCCAAGTGTCTCTCAACTGACAAGTGGATAAATTTTTAAAAAGTAATAAAATTGTGAAAAACTATGAATGAAAGCAGGAATAGGTATACTTCCATAATGAGTAGCCTTTGGTAAAAATATAACACACTGGGGCTATAGAAGATATGTAGATTGGGAGGTATCGTTTTTGTAAAGCAATTCCATATTCTTAGAGTAATACTTAAACAACTTTCAATGCTTTTTAGTTTGGAGAAACAAAATGAGCAGACATGTTAATAGACTATTCCGTAATTAAGAATATACAATAAACCCACACCTAACATCATCCTAAATAAAGAAAAATAACAAGTATTCCCCTTAAAGGCAGGAACATGGCAAGTCTGCCCCCATCACATTTCCTCTTCAATATAGTGCTCGAAATGCTTGCTAGGTTAATAAGACAAGAAAGGGAAATTAAAGGAGTACTAATTGAAAAAGAGGAAGTCAAGCTATTCCTTTTCACAGATGATATGATAGTTTACCTAAGGGATGCTAAAAACTCCACCAGAAAACTCCTAGAAATAATTAAGAGTCTCAGTAAAGTGGCAGGATACAAAATTAGTCTAGAAAAATGAGTAGCAGTCTTTCTTCACACCAACAACAAGCAAATGAAGAAGGAATATAAGGAGACCTTCCCATTCACAATAGCCTCAAAAACAATAACATACCTAGGAAAAATCCTAATGAAAGACACCAAAGATCTCTACAACAAAAATCTTAAACCCCTGAAGAAGGAGATTGAAGAAGACATCAGAAGATGGAAAGACCCCATGCTCATGGATTAGAAAAATTAATATAGTAAAAATGTCCATTCTACCCAAATTAATATACAGATTCAGTGCAATCCGAATTAAAATCCCCATGAGTTTATTCACAGACTTGGGAAAAAATTCTTAAATTCATATGGAAAAACAAAAGATCCTGAATAGCCAAAGCTGAGCAAAAAATGCAATACGGGGGGGGGGGGCGATCATTGCAACAAAATTGAAGATCCAAAATTGAGCTCATACAATTTCAGTCACCTCATATTTGAAAAGGGGGTAAAAATGACTCAATGGAGGAAAGATAGCATCTTCAGTAAATGGTGTTGGCAAAACTGGATCACAATTTGTAGAAGAGTATAATTAAATCCTTACTTCTCACCCTGTACAAAAATCAACTCCAAATGGATCAAAGACCTCAAAATGAAACCCAAAACTCTGAAGGTGATAGAAAAAAAAAAAAAACGTTGGCAGAAACCTACAAGACATGGGCATAGGAAAAGACTTTCTAAACCAAACAGGAGCTGCGCAGGAAATAAGGTCAACAATTGACAAGTGGGATCTCATTAAATTCAAAAGCTTCTGAACAGGGAAAGAAACAATCAATGAAGTAAAGAGAAAAACCACAGAGTGGGAGGAAACCTTCACCAATGACACATCCAACAGAGCATTAACATCCAAAATATATAAACTACTCAAAAAGCAAAGAAGTAAGAAAACAAACAACTCACTCAAATAATGGCATAAAGAGCTGAACAGAGACTTCACAAGTGAAGAAAATGGCTGAGAAACATCTTAAAAAGTGCTCAACATCACTAATAATTAGGGAAATGCAAATTAAAACCACTCTAAGATATCATTTCACTCCAATAAGACTGGCTAAGATCAAGAAAACAAAAGACACTAAATGCTGGAGAGGTTGAGGGGAAAGGGGAACATTCATTCACTGCTGGTGGGAATGTAAACTCCTACAACCACTATGGAAAGCAATGTGGAGAACCTTTAAAAGACTCAAAATGAGTTTACCACCTGACCCAGTCATACACTCCTGGGTATATATCCACAAGACTCAACCTACCACAACGATACATGCACATCTATGTTTATTGCAGCTCTCTTCACAATAGTGAAGAGCTGGAAGCAACCCAAGTGTTCCTCAACAGACGACTGGATAATAAAAATGTGGTACATCTACACAATGGAATTCTACGCAGTGGTAAAGAAAGATGACATCATGAACTTTGCAGGTAAATGGATGGAGCTAGAGGACATTATGCTAAGCGAAGTAACACAGTCCCAGAAAAACAAACAACGAATGGTATCCCTCATTTGTGGATGCTAGCACCAAATACCTACTAGTAAGGCAAACTGAACACCATATTTTTTTGCCTGAAAGCAACTGTGCCATTATAATATGAATCCCTTAACAGGATCTAGAATTTAACCTACCACTTATTTTCCCAAACTTTGTAATTGTAGTATATGGGTGAAGAGTATGTATACATACTTTAGAGTAATATAAAATTAAAGGGGAAAAATGTAAATTCCCAAACATGTTTTGGAATTAACATATAGTTTACTTACAGACATCATAATTTTGGTATATGTGTGAAGAACATATATGCATGTTTGGAACAATACAAATTGGAGGGAAAAACAAAAGGACTCCATCAAAGATCTGACTGAAACAGTAAAAACTTCTTCAGCCCCAAACAGTAAACCTCTGCATAGGAAAACTTTAAAAAGACTGAAAAAAAGATGCAAGACATGTATAGCAAAATGCATGAACTTGGGTGGGGTGGTGGTCTGGAAAGGGGAATGAGTCTAAATTGGACTGAGAAATCTTGTATGAATTTCACAAAATTTTATCAGACTTCTGATGTGAAAGGGAAAATGCAGAGACCAGCCCGGGAATCAGAGACAGAAATGGTCTGAAGATCCAGCTTGGGAAAGGATGCTTGTTACTGTTTCATGAACATAGAGCATCAGAGAGTAACATGTGAAAGGTACAGACGTGATGGATATTATACATGTCACACCCATATGCAATACGTACAGGGCCTGACAAGTGTATCTTCTTCTGTGTGAAAACAGTTTTCCCATCTTGCTAAATAGGACTGATTACATGAGTTAATGGTAGAAGGCACAGGTTTAGTAGGAATGAAAGTTTTAAAGAACGGAAACAATACATGGAGGACAACAGCTGTAGAAAATATAGTAGAGCTCGGGGAGTCTGTCCTCAGAAGCACTTAAGATTAGGGTCTTCCTGGAACGAACATGGCTCAATGGAGGCTATGCATTAGGAAAACAATGTAATACACTGGCCATTTTGTACAATTTTTTATCTTGCTTGAGGCCCATGAACGTGTCTTGGAAGGTTTGCTTCCTCAAAAGAAATTTCTCCAGAAGTCGTTCATCACCAGCATCAGTCAGGTACTCATTGTGAAAACTCAAAAAGCATTTTCTCCTCTTCCTTGCTAAGTCAAGCCCAGTGTAAATTGTGGAGTGACGTAATATCCCCAGAGAATAATCATGCTTAGTACACCTATTCTCTTTTACCCAGAGATTTATTGTCCTCTTTTCTCATTACTCCCCAGAGTCCTGTCCAAGATGCAGGACGTTTACGATTTGAAATGGTAAGAATAGACAATGAATGGATTTTGAGGGGGCTGAGTTTCTTGTGTTTGTACTAAAATACATTTTCTTGCATTAAAATTTGTTGCTTTGATTCTTTGTTTTATGTGCTCAAGAGTGTGGGGGGGGTGATGGTAGGAGACAAACATTATTATCAAGGGTAAAGTGGGAAAAATGGGGGAACTATAACTAGGGAGTGAAAGGGATGGTTATACAGAGGGAAGAGAAAGGAAACATAAATAATGCTTAGGTGGTATAAAAAAAGAGAGAAAAGAGAGATGCAGTAGTTCAAAAACCTACTGAAAATATACATATTATACATACATATATATCTGTGTGTGCAGATGTATATATCTGATGGTGAGATATATAATATTATATATCTATATCTAACTACTATCATCTCTATACTACGATCTAGATCCTCCCAATGTCAAACAGGAGAAACCTACCCTCTAGTTGTTGATCAGGGTAGTACCAGAGACTCCAAAATCAATACAGGATATTGCCACAGCCCTTGATTTCCTCCTAGAACTTGAAGGTAAGATCCTAGGCCTAAAGATAGGACATACTTTGGAAACACAACTTGGAGCAATAAAGCTTTTACTGACCTGGAAACCTTCCTGAAGACTAGCTCTCATAGTTTCAGAGGATACTATGCAAGCTACTATGGGAGAAAACCAATAAATGGCCCAACCCAGCTGTAAAGACTAATAAATACAACAATGACTGGCCCAGGAAACTATCTCTAAAGTAGGAGCCCTTTATCTTGGGCAAAACCATCAGCAGTCTAATGGGACTTAAAGTCCAATAAATGGGAGGAAACACGTATGCAGTACCATAAACGCAGCCAAATACACAGGGCTGGAGATGGTATAGATCCTAGAGAAAAACCCATACTTGTTGCATCCTGAACTAATAAGCCTCAAAAAACACAGCAGAACAGGAAGCAGAAAGAATATTAATCCATCTCTTAACTCTCACCAGGGAAATTTTCTCGTACAACAGATGGTGAAAGTCTAACCCAGAAAGTCACAACTGGCCAAAGTGCAGAGTAAAAGAAACTGCAGTGTACTTATCTCTGAGTAGGACACCTCAGCCTTCCAGGTCTCAGGAACCATTACAGAAGAGGATGTGGAAAGATTCTAGATCCAGGGCTGGTGGATGACACAAGGAAGCAGAGTTTTCCAGGAAGTTGGCAAGTTATTAATATGAACCTACATGCATGCACAAGGCCCATACAAGCTCAAACAAACAAGAAAACAACATCAAAGTTAGGAAAAACTCTAACCTTGGCTGAGGAACTAGTCACAACCAGTGACGAGAGAGAGAGACAGACAGACAAACAGACAGACAGAGAAACAGAGACAGAGAGACAGAGAGGTACCCATATATTAAGGCTCTATAGGCCTTAATATGTTTAACAGTATGCACAAAATATAGTAAGGGGCACCATAGAAGAGTCCAGATGGGATGACTAAACATGATCAAGATGTATGAAAGTGGCAGAAATTCAATAAAAGTATTGTAAAAATGATTCTATAATTCACATCATAAAAGAGAAATATATCATTTACAAGTTTTGTGTGTGATGTTGTGCATGTCTGCAAGTTTCTTTATATTCTATACTTTCTAATAGAACTATTCTGCAATAAGTATTAAAGGCCCCTCTCCACCCCTGAATCCGCTGTCACCCAATTTAATATTCTAATATTCTCTCTCTCCATATACATATATATATATATATATATATNGCTTTTACTGACCTGGAAACCTTCCTGAAGACTAGCTCTCATAGTTTCAGAGGATACTATGCAAGCTACTATGGGAGAAAACCAATAAATGGCCCAACCCAGCTGTAAAGACTAATAAATACAACAATGACTGGCCCAGGAAACTATCTCTAAAGTAGGAGCCCTTTATCTTGGGCAAAACCATCAGCAGTCTAATGGGACTTAAAGTCCAATAAATGGGAGGAAACACGTATGCAGTACCATAAACGCAGCCAAATACACAGGGCTGGAGATGGTATAGATCCTAGAGAAAAACCCATACTTGTTGCATCCTGAACTAATAAGCCTCAAAAAACACAGCAGAACAGGAAGCAGAAAGAATATTAATCCATCTCTTAACTCTCACCAGGGAAATTTTCTCGTACAACAGATGGTGAAAGTCTAACCCAGAAAGTCACAACTGGCCAAAGTGCAGAGTAAAAGAAACTGCAGTGTACTTATCTCTGAGTAGGACACCTCAGCCTTCCAGGTCTCAGGAACCATTACAGAAGAGGATGTGGAAAGATTCTAGATCCAGGGCTGGTGGATGACACAAGGAAGCAGAGTTTTCCAGGAAGTTGGCAAGTTATTAATATGAACCTACATGCATGCACAAGGCCCATACAAGCTCAAACAAACAAGAAAACAACATCAAAGTTAGGAAAAACTCTAACCTTGGCTGAGGAACTAGTCACAACCAGTGACGAGAGAGAGAGACAGACAGACAAACAGACAGACAGAGAAACAGAGACAGAGAGACAGAGAGGTACCCATATATTAAGGCTCTATAGGCCTTAATATGTTTAACAGTATGCACAAAATATAGTAAGGGGCACCATAGAAGAGTCCAGATGGGATGACTAAACATGATCAAGATGTATGAAAGTGGCAGAAATTCAATAAAAGTATTGTAAAAATGATTCTATAATTCACATCATAAAAGAGAAATATATCATTTACAAGTTTTGTGTGTGATGTTGTGCATGTCTGCAAGTTTCTTTATATTCTATACTTTCTAATAGAACTATTCTGCAATAAGTATTAAAGGCCCCTCTCCACCCCTGAATCCGCTGTCACCCAATTTAATATTCTAATATTCTCTCTCTCCATATACATATATATATATATATATATATATATATGTATATATATGAAATTAATGGGCAAATAGAGGATAAAAACAAACCAAAAATATAGAAAACACCCAGAAAAGTAGCAGATATAAGTTCTGCTTTGTCAATATTTAGACCGAATATAAGTAGAATATACACTCTAACTAGTTTTAATTTGCATTCCCCTATTAAAAGCCTGAGCTGGGCGTGGTGGTGCATGCCTTTAATCCCAGCTCTCGGGAGGCAGAGGCAGGAGGATCTCTGTGAGTTCAAAGCCAGCCTGGTCTACATAGGAGAGCTCCAGGCCAGCTGGGACTAAACGGAGATCCTGTCTCAAAAAGACCAAAAAATAAAAAGTAATAAAATAATAAAAGCCTGAACATATTTTAATTCTAATAGTGAGAGAGGCCATTATTCTCAGGTCCCCAAATTTAGGTGAAAATTGTGAAGTTGTTACCATTAAGTATCATGCTTGTTATCTTTATGGAGCTCAGGAAATTCCATGATATAATTTCCATCAGTAGGTTAAGTTTACCGATGGCTATTTCTTGTATTTATTGAAATGGTCACATAGTTTCTGGTCTTCTGTCAATATAGAAGAAAACATTAATCAGTTTTGAATGTTACATTGAGTTGGAACTCCTGGGATTTATCCTGCTTGATCTTGAAGTATTGTTTTAAGTGCTACTATTATATGACATTGTCTACCATATATTAATTTCCACCCTGAATTTTTTTTCTTCTGCCCCTCTTGACTTAATTTCTTTGTTTCTTATTTCTCAAAATGGCTGATTGGGTTACTAGTTTGAAACTTTTTTATTTTCTCTCATACAGCCTTTGGGGACTATAAATACACAGTAAGTGCTGCCTTGGCTCTGTGCAATAAATTTTGGTATGTGTTGCCATTTGCATTCCATTCAAAATATTTTTAGCCTTCTGTATTGATTTCTTCTTTGACTTATGGGTTTTAGACATATACTTTAAAAATACCAGATATGTAAATATTTCTTAAATAAGTTTTGGGTTTGTATTTCTAGCTTGATTTGTGTGATATATTTTTAAATGATTTAATGTTTCAATCTTTTTTAACATATTGAGAATTTTTTTGTTTGTCTTACGTTCTATTTTTGAGAAAGTTTTATTTTAAGAAGAATGTGACATACTATTTAATGGAATGTTTCTGTAAATATGAAGTTGGTCATTTGATTGACTGTACTTTTTAAAGATTCTTATATCCTTACGGATTTTCATTCTAATTTCCCCAAGCTTTTCATGTCTTCTCTCAACTTGATGTATTTTTGTCTCATAACTTTGGGGTCTGCTGATATATATATATATATATATATATATATCATATATATTAATGGTTACACCTGTCTGATTGGGTAGTTTGCTGGTTCTGAATTAAGCTTCTTTATCTCCAACATTTTCCATATTGACCTTGGCACAATCTTTGCTCTATATTATTTTAATCCAAGCTCAAATTTGATGCATTTCTTACCTAACTTTTAGCTTTGCATGTTGCTCCTTTTGACACATGGACTCTGTCTTTCATTTTGAACATGGCAGACTTTATCCTGGTTTGATTATTATCTTTGTAAATAGCCTGACATGTGGTTATTTGATTTTCCATGTTTTCTTTCATGTGTGTGGTTTTTCTTCTAGGAAACATGATTTTTATTTTCTATTCTTCACATAGGTTTAGCTTTTAAGTATATTTTTATACCACTACTACATATTTAGTTCGTCTTGCAATCCCTGTGACAAAAGACTCTGACCAACAACAAATTGGGGAGGAAGGGTTTATTAAAGCTCACATCTCCTGGGTCCACAGTTCATCACTTAGGGAGCCCAAGGTAGGACCTCAGGGCCGGAACCTGGAGACACAGCTGAAGCACAGGCCATGGAGGAATCCTGCTCAAGGCTTGCTCCCCTGGCCCATGCCCAGTCCGCCTCTTATACTGTACACAACACCTGCCCAGGGGTGGCACCAACTCTTGGGGGCTGTGGGCCCTCCCACACTGCTTGCCAATCCAAGACAATACTCCACAGATGTGGCCACAGGACCATCTAATGGAGCCAATTTCCCCAATTGAGGCTTCCTCAACCCAGGTGGTGTCAAGTTGACACTCAAGCGATTTCCAGCACAATTGACCCCTTGTCAACTTGACTCACAAAACACCTCACTATTAAACCACCACCTTCAGTTCTATCCACCAACGTATGATGGATCCCCCCCCACGCCCACTTAATCACAACTTAAGACATTACAACCTTAAAGCCCCACAGTCCTTAAATGTCCAAACACTTCTAAAAGTTCACCGTCTATTAAAAGTCTCTTAACTGTGGGCTGCTGTAAAATTTAAAACAAGTACTGTCTTATTTTCAAAGGGAAGAACTAGGCACACCCAAGCAAAACCCAAGTCCAGCAAAATAGCTCAAAGCTGGACACTAGGATTCAATCATGATCTTCTGGGCTTCATAGGGTTTTGGCAGCTCCCCATCTCCGAATCTGCCATCCGTTGCACACACAGCTATCTCGCAGGCCAAGGCCGACTCCGTCTACACCCTGCTGCTTTTGGTGGTTGTCCCACAGTCCCGGCATCTCAAAAAAGCTGGCGTCTCCACTGAAACTGAGGGTTAGCACCTTCACCAAATGGTCTCTTTGACCTCTCCTGGTGCAAACCCTCAGATTCTCTCCATGACACCTGAACTCCTGTTCTGGTGTCTTCACTGCAACCGAGGTTGCACTTCCACCAATGGTTTTTTCTGACCTCTCACAGTGCCAACCTCCGGGCCTGCTATCATGTGACCCCCTCAAATTTCAACACCGGAACCCTATCTAGCGGCGACTCTTACCACATTACCAAGTCCTGCTTCTGGCACAAGAAAGATGGAGGCTCAGGACCCTTATGGATCACAGCTTCTTTGTGGACCCTTGAAGAAATTTTTCCCATAAGATTTCACCACAATGATGCTGGTTATCTTTTTACTTACAGCTGATTCTCAGCCCCCAGCTAACCAGCATCAATTGTCCCATTACAACAAAGATTTCTCTTCAGTTTCTGGTCTTCTTGTTACTTACAGGTGATCTTCAGCCCCAGCTGACCAGAACCACAGATTACATCCTGATGATCTCTGTTCCCCTTTGAAATCAGAGAGAAACGTCACAATCCAGGCCTCCATCTTCTACACTCCTTCAGCAAAACGATCCAAGCTCCACAGCAAAAAAACAATCTTTAGGCATTTCAATGATTTTCCCCAGGCCAAATTTCCAAATGTTTCCACAATCCTTCCCCAAACACCTAAGGTCAGGTCAGTCACAGCAATGCCCCACTCTCTGGTACCAATTTCTACTTCAGTTTGTCCTTCAATTGCTGTGACAAAGACCTCTGACCAACACCCAACTTGGGGGAGGAAGGTGTTTATTCAGCTCACATCGCCGGGGTCACAGTTCATCCTTTAGGGAGCCCAAGGTAGGAACTTCAGGGCAGGAACCTCGAGGCAGGAGCTGGGTGAAGCACAGGCCATGGCGGAATGCTGTTTCACTGGCGTGCTCCCCTGGCCCAGCCTCAGCCTACTTCGGATACTGTACACAACAACCTGCCCAGTGTGGGCACCACTCATTGTGGGCTGGGCCTTCCCACACTGCTGGACCCATCAGGACAATATTCCACAGATGTGCCACAGGCCAATCCAATGGACCGAATTCCCCAATTGAGGCTCCCTCAACCCAGGTGTGTCAAGAGATGACACTAAAGCTATCCAGGCACACTAAATTAACTTACATAAATATATTCTTTAAGTGTATTCAACTATTATAAGTGAATGACTGGTATAAAAAACAAACATGAAATTTAACTGTACTTATCTTCAAGGAAAAGGGCCAAAGGAATACTATCTCTGTCTGTATATACATATTTACACACATGAATACATATATAAACTAAGAGAATGTACTTCTTTCATAATTTAAATGATAGCATTTGAGGTGAGGGAAAATCAGTCCATATAAGAGAGTACATTATTAAACTTGTCTCTAAGAATAAGTCAAGTGAGGAACTAGGAAAAGTACCAAAATAGTTTGAACATAAAGACCTTGGAAATGACAAGACTTTCAACACTAAGGTTCATTGAGGGTTTGTAATATCCAGCTGGTCAGGTCTGAAGCTTGATTTCCCTAAAACTCTTCTCTACTATTCTAAGCAATTTAGATCCAGAGGCATGTCTCAGACTCTAGCACTATCTTGCCTCTCTTAAAACAACAGCCAGTTGTGCAGAATGACTTTGCAAAGGACTGATAAATAAACCAATGTCACTCATGACGAGGAAAAGGCCAGCAAAGTCATTTTCAGTTGGCTAAAGTCTTATTGGCCAGCTACACCAAGGCTAACGGCTCTAGTAACCATAATCCAATGCATGGCTGCACATCCATGAGTACATTGGCAACACAAATTAGACCTTGTAGATTATTTTTTTATTAATCCATTTTTTTCTGTAGGTCGAATGTACTGTCTGCATCAAGTCTGTGCACCCTGTGCAATGCCGCCCGAGGTCACGAAGAGGGGGTGTCGGATTCCCCTGGGAACTGGAGGTTCTCTGGGAATTGGCGTCAGACGGTTCTAGCCGCCATGTGGGTGCTGGGGATCGAACCCGGGGTCCTCTGCAAGAGCGGTCAGCGCTCTTAACCGCTAGGCCATCTCTCCAGCCGTAGATTATTTTTTTAAAAAAAGGACATGAATTTAGAAGGGGACAAGGAAGTAGGTGAGGAATAGAGGTGAATATGGTCAAACATATTGTATGAAATTCTCAAGGAATTTATAACATATATTTTTAAGATTTTTATGACTTTTGCAATTTCATCATAATAACTTGATGGTATTTAAACACGTCCCCTCTCTCATCCCTTCCACTGTCCCCACCTAACTAATAACCTCAAGTGTTGTGTGTGTGTGTGTTGTGTGTTGTGTATGTGTGTGTCTATAGGGATGCTTTGTGTTGCCCCCAGTGGTGGAACCGGGTTTCCGTGGGTCCATCACTGGGCCACCAAGTGTCCCAAGACTGTAGGGACACTTCCCATCTCCCAAAAGCCATCAATTGCCCAAAGTTCCTTAGTTGCTGGATTTTCTTATCTCACTTCCCCAATGTCATATGTGAGGATTTTGTCTGGGTTGAGCTTGCATGGGATTGTGCATGCTGTTTGTTGGAATGGAATCTTTAAAAATGTAAAAAAAAAAAAAAAAAAAAAAAAAAAAAAAGGAAAACATGAGTTTAGTTCAAAAGCCTAATTTCAAAGAAACTTTTCCATTTAATGCTATTTATGCAGACATTTAACCGTGGGATCTTTATATTCTAAAACCTTTCCCATAAGAAATAAAATATTTCTGCATAGAGAAGAAAATGTGAAATGGAGGATGGCATTTGTCATACTGCACAGCATGGCAGGTTCTTTATCTGGGTAAGATCCAACTGTGGACTCCGAGCTTGTCTGCTGTCAGTCAGGGGGAAAACAGCAAAGTATCAATGTCTTTCTACCCAGGGGTCCCAACCACCTGCCACTGCATCGCAGTGTGGGGCTTGTGCTCTGACTGTCTCTGGGAATGCCTGAGGCATCAGCATAACAGGACGATGAAGTCAAGGCCAAGGGTGGGAGGAGTGACCCA
>VZQC01009372.1:3948924-4005554 GCA_009823505.1 Rhizomys pruinosus
GAGGAGTCTTGCTTGACTCAAGGAGACCTATATTTGCTTTATTGGTTTAGTGGCCTTTGGTAACACTCTCTGGCATTCCAGAGACCATCTGTATACTTGCAAGTGCGGTCTCCATACATCTTTCCCATGTTTATATCAGGTCTTCAACAGCAGGGCCTTATCGCCTCTCTTCCTGCAGATATCCCAGTTTGGAGGCAAGGAGCCTTTACCTTTTGTGGGGGCTTGGATCCCCTGGCCAACATCTCCTTGGTAGAATAATCCATTGTTGATGTCAGAGCTCCTGTATTAATATGTTTTGCTTAAGTGCATAGCTTAAGGAGACTTTAGCATTATATTTGGTTCTGAATAGAGAATAATCCTTTTCACAGTTTCTATGTCCATTAGTCAATCAAAGAAGGCAGTTTACTGATTTTACAAGAGAATACCTCTATAACAGCTGGTTCCAATCTACAGCTGGAGAACGTCCTCACCATCATCATATTTCTCCTTATTCTATGGGGGGGGGGGAGTTGAGACTGTCATTTTGTTCTAAGTTTAAGCAGTGGAAGAGAGGCTGGTGCAGCCCAGAGGAGACGGACTTACTCTAATCCTGTGGCAGCATTCCCAATGCACAATGAGCTGAGCTCTTCTGGGTTTCCAGTCTATTTGGACACAAATGCCTGTGCTCAAACTATATCGATGCTTCCCCAGTTATTAAAATATGACATGATTTTCCACATTTGGAAATGTTCTTTTCCTCATCCCCTTCATGATGGTGACCTTGGCCTTTTCTTTCTTTCTTTTGTTTAAAATAAAAGCAAATAGAATAGAGTTCCATTTGTGAAATATCTTAACATTACTTAGGAAATTATAGAATAATGAAGGTCCTAAATATGAAGATAAATCACATGTCCTAAGACACTATAAAACTTTAAACTCTATAATATATTTTTCATTCCATAAGAATTATCCATTATAAATCTTCATATGAACATAAGAATGCCTTCACTAATTGAATGAAACAAACCTGCCTAAATATTCACATTCCCCTTCAAGGAGTTTTATTATTTCAAATATAAATAATCAGATACATACTGCTGCTTTTATTTAATACTTACAAGCAGTAGGCATTAATAACAGCATATTTTCTGATTAGTCTATGTTTCCTTTAGAAATGAAAACATTAAAAGTAAAATACACATTTCCAAATGAATTATAGTTCATCTCAAAACAGAGATCAAACATAAAACCACTTGGAACAACGTATTTCTCCAATGATTGGTGCAACTTCCTGAATACAGCAGTGATACTACAAATCCTTGTTTGATAATCTGTCAAGTGTGTCTTGTGTTCAGTGAGAGAAATATTTGTAAAACAGGGCCAAAAGCATGAAGAAAATGGCATGTTATTACCTGGAGCTGCCCCATTGTGGCTCTTGCAAAAAGCTCATCTATACCTTGAAAGGAAAATGCTCAATGACAATGGAATAAATTAATTATTAAGGAACTTTGTCTTTAAATGAAGTAATAAATACATGTCAGCATCTCTCTTGTCCAACATTAACCATGATGACTTCAATATAATAAACACAATAATTTTTTGAATCAATACTGCTAAATATTATGCTTTCTTTTAAGTTAAAGGCTAGTGGTTCTATAGGATATGAACTTAGTTTTGTAGTCAAAATTTTTCTTTAATATATTTTCCTAGTCTTTACAATAATTTAAGCCAATCTACCTGAGGGGTAGTCTCTGTAAGAGCCTTTACAAAGAGTGTGTAGATTCAAGTAAATTATTACCAAGATTCAGCTTCTTAAATCTCAAAATTTAAGAGTAGAGTTAAAAGAAAGATATGGCTCCTAAAGAGTGCAAGCTACTTTTCCTTCATTATCTAAACCCTCTCAGGTAATCCTCATCCGTGAATAAAGTGCCATTAGTCATAGTTTATATTGCTCTTTATAATGTACAGTGCAGGCTTAAGAACTTCTGTTACGGGGCTAGAGAGATGGCCTAGCGGTTAAGAGCACCGACCGCCCTTGCAGAGGACCCGGGTTCGATCCGCAGCACCCACATGGTGGCTGAGAACCATCTGAAACTCCAAGTCCAGGAGAATTCCAGTTCCAGGGGAATCCGACACCCTCTTTTGACCTCTGCAGCATTGCACGACACAGGTGCACAAACCTACATGCAGACAGTACATTCATACACATAAAAAATAAATAAATAAAATTTAAAAATAAAGAACTTCTGTTACTTCTTTCTCCAAACCATACTATGTCGCAGAGTCCTGCAGAGGCACTGAAGAAGACTCTAGCCAGGTTTATTTAATTTAAACCTGCTCTCCAAGTGAGGCCCTTTTATTTTTTTCGATATGCCTATGTCGTTTATTTTTAGTTGTTTTTTCATAAGTTAGTGTACAAATTAGTGGGTTTCAGTGTGGTATTTCCATGCACACGTTCTTCTTGTTCATCCCCCTTTCCCACTGCCCTTCCTTACCCCCTGTCCAACCCCCACTCCAATCACCGCCCCCCCCCTTTCTGCTTTCTAGCCACATCAAAGAACGTCTTTGAACAAGTTTCAGATTGTTATTGCCATGAAAGTGAAAATGGATAACTGAAAGCTGAATTTGCTCACCAAATAAGCTTTGGTCTTGTTCATCAGATAAAATTTATTATTGGTTAGCTTCTGCTCAAACTTCCAAAAAAGCTTAAACCATGTGCTTTTTCACTCCTTGTGTCCAATAATTTCCTAATGGTGTTTTTAAGTCATTAGGAAAAATGTGACCGAACCTGTTTGATTGCCATGGCTCTAAAGATCTCCAGGGAAAGATATTAATTAGGAGCACAGTTGTGTGAGAAGGTCAGTGGCTTGGAATCTCACAGTGGAGAACATTCAGCTTTGAGTCTCAACGCTTCCACTTCTTCCATGTGACCTTGGGAGTAATTAACTTTGCTAAGCTTCTCTTTTGAGTGCCTAAATCAAGAGCTCCTGTGGGAATTGAAAGAGTTCATCTATTCAAAATGTTTAGAATTGTGTTAAGTCAAAGTTCTCAAAAGTTGGGTTTTTATTTCTGTTCTTTTGACCTGAGATCTGGCCCAGGCTGGCCTCCAAGCCAAGAATAAACTTGAATTTCTAACCATTCTGCCTCCACATTCAGAGTGTGGGCACTACAGGCATGTAAATACACCCAGTTTGGGAGGTACTAGGAATCAAACCAGGGCTTCATGCATGCAGGATAAGCACACTAGTATCTGAGCTACATCTTCATCCCCTCCAAATGATCTTAGTGATCACTTTGTCTTTAATAATAGCTATGTAAGTAAGCAGGTATATCAATTAATGTACCCAGCTTCTGCCCTAAGAGATAAGCAGGAAAGACAAGTTTTATAAAACAATTTTTTTAAACAAGGTGGTTTAACACTTTAGTCCTTCAAAAGATACTTCAAAGAAAATGAATAGGTATTCTGTAAACTAGGAATATATTTTCTAAACATTTATCTTTTTAAACACTCTATATTCAGAATCTGTAAGGTGCCTTTACAATTCCGCAATAAGAAGAAAATTAACCCATAAAACATGCTCAAAAGATAAGAACACTTCACCAAAGAATGGCTGATACGAATTTAAAATTGAAACTCACCAGCAGGAGTGATCAGGGACATGCACATTTAAACCACAAGGAGGTATTATTTCATGCACATCAGTTATAAAGAGAAGGCAAGTAATAACCCATGCTGTGAAGGATGCAGAAACCGAACTTCCATACCTTGTTCGAATGAATGTAAAATGCTTCAGCCACTTTTCAGAATAGTTTAATAGTTTCTTAAAAACATTTGCATAAGCCAGACGTGGTGGTGCATGCCTTTAATCTTAGGACTTGGGAAGCAGAGGCAGGCGGATCTTTGTGAGTTCAAAGCCAGCCTGGTCTACAGAGTGAGTTCCAGGAGAGCCAGAGCTACAGGGAGACCCTGTCTCAAAAAAGACCAAAAAAAAAAAAAAAAAAAGCATATGCATAAATTTACCCGCAGCCCAGAAATTTTCTGATATGTCCGCCCATGAGAAATAACAGCATCTATCCTACCCAAAGATTGAAATATGAAAGTCCTTAATAACATTATTCATAATAGCAGGCATCGGAGTGGAAACAAAATGTGGTACGATTACATAAAGGAATATTATATTCCAATACAAGGAACAAGCTATTGATATATGATACAATGTGGAAAATATAAAAAAAATTGCTGAACAGACTGATGCAAATACTTGATAATATATGACTTTGTGCATGTGAAAGGCAGAAACTGATCAGTTTGGGCTGAGCATAAGTGACTAACAGAACCAGGGAGCTATGTTATTTTGGGAGTCTCTTAGACTATGCTGACCAATAACTTGAAGGGAGGTTTCTCCTGTATAGCACTGTGTTTATTGTTATACAGCTTCAGGTATACACATGCACTCATGTTCAGATATGGTTCGTGCATTTTTTTCAGGTGGTGGTGAGTTAGTATGTTTCCCTCTGGGCTTTTTACAGCACTTAAGCTTGATTTCTCTTTCCTTTCTCCAAGTCTAACCTGCTTCCCTTCCCAGTTAAAGTACCCACATTTTCCCCTTCATGTACATACTAATATTTATTTTCTTCTGAAATTTTATTTTAATTCACAATAATTCTATTGAGGTAAGATGAGATACTTTGTTCCGTGTTCTTTCTAATTCCATGCTATGTATAACTATAGTAATAATTCAAAATTATTGAGCTGTGACAACAAAAAAATGAACACTCCCTAACCAGATATCTAGCTAACTCTTCCTTGACCCTGAGATTCCCTGTGATGGCAGATATTTCACCAAGACCTCATGAGTACTGGAAGTCCATGAAGAACCTTGGTTAATGTTTGTTTTTGTTATTGTTGTTGTTGCTGCTGTTAAATGCATAGCCAGTTGGTGAGTTGTTGAATAAATATGTTTCACTCAAGGCAGTGGATTGTTATTGTAAACACATTTAGAGTATGTTGGGAATTTCCTGACCTGTTTTAATAAAATAAATATTTGGGAAAATATAAAAGGTAAGGCTGGAAAGATGGCTCAGTGGTTAAAAACACTTGCTGTTCTTATAAGGGGTCCAAGTTTTCTTCTCAGCATTCAAATGGAAGCTAATAACTATCTTTAACTCTGCTGAAGGGGATCTGATACATTATTCTGGCCTATGTGGGCATTGCATGCTTTGGGTGTACTCCAAACTCCATGGCCAGGTGAGGTACAAGTGCACAGCCTTGCTGCCCTGCCAGGGGCTCGACTTCCCACCTTGGGGACCAGAGAAAAGAGTTGTGTGCATGGATAGAAGAACAGATAGGCATCTTGCAAACTCAGAGGCCAGGTGAGGTAGGGGGAGTGCAGGCTGAAGGAGGAGTAACCCACCCCCCGCAACACACACACACCCCGCTCAAGCTACTGTTACTGTGGTGGAGATAATAAGCTACTGGTTCTGTGGTTGGGACAATCCAGCAGGCGCAGGGTCAGTGATTCTAGGGTGCAGAGCCAAGGCTGAGGAAGAAACCATCAGGAAGCAGAATGACCAAGCAGTCCTCCATATTAATTTGAGATTAGCACCAGAATCCAAACAAACAAACAAAAACAAATCCACATGCCAAAATCACAATGGAAAAACAACAATATGGGGAAAAGCACATAATAAATCCCCACTGAACTCTACTAGTCCTGTAGAAGATCCTGACAACCAGATCTTCCTGGAAAGAAACCAAGACACTGACCTTAGAAAAACAGTTTTAGACATATTCAAAGAAATCAAAGAATAAAAACACTTTAGAAAATATTGAAAGCAATTCAAAGAACAGAGGAAAGGAGCAACTATCCCCAAGCAACCAAAGAGAGAAATTAACAAAAGCATAACAGAGTAAATAAATATACAGACCAAGAAGGCAAATAAAAAATAAGTTGAAAGGAAACAACACATCTCTCAATAATAACCTTAAATATTAATGGTCTAAACTCCCCCAATGAAAAGACATAGACTGGGAGAATGGATTAGGAAACAGTCTCCAAATATAAGCTGTCTAAAAGAAACCCATCTCACCCTCAGGGACAGACACCACCTTAGAGTGAAAGGATGGAAAAAATATTCCAAGCAAATGGTACCAAAAAGCAAGGAGGAGTTACTATTTTAATATCAGATAAAATAGACCTCAGAGTAAAATTAATCAGAAGAGACAAAGAGGGCCATTATATCCTTACTCATGGAACAATCAACCAGGAAGATTTCACAACCTTAAATGTTTATGCAACAAACTCTGGTGCACTGAACTTTATAAACACAATCCTTCATGATCACAAGACACAGATTAATCCCAGCACACTCATAGTGGAGGACTTCAATATCCCACTGAATGCCTTGGATAGGTCAACTGGACAAAAAGTAAAGAGAAACATTGGAACTGAACAATACAATGCACCAAAGGGACCTCACAGATATCCACAGAATATTCCACCCAACACCAGAGAATATACTTTCTACTCAGCAACCCAATGGAAGATTCTCCAAAATCAACCACATACTGGGACACAAAAGAAATCTCAACAAATACAAAAGGATTAAAATTATTTCATGCATTCTATCAGAACACAGTGCATTAACACTCAGGATGACCACCAGGATAACCCTACTAGCTATAGGAACACATGGAGACTAAAGAACATAATCCTGAATAATGGGTGCATCAGGGAAGAAATAAAGAACAAAATAAAAGCATTCATGGAATTAAATGAAAAAGACAATACAACACAACAAAACCTGTGGAGTACATTAAAAGCAGTCCTAAGAGGGAAATTTATAGCCCTAAGTGCCCACATTAAAAAAACAGAAAGGGAACAAATAAATGATCTTACAATGCACCTAAAAACACTTGTAGAGATAACAACAAATGAACCCTACACCCAACAGACAGAAAGAGATAACAAAAATCAGAGCAGAAATCAATGAAATAGAAACAAAGAAAACAATACAAAAAAAATCAATGAATCCAAAAACTAGTTCTTTGAAAAGAGAAACAAAATACACAGATGTCTAGCCCAGTTAACCAAAACAAAGAAAAAACAACTCCAAATCAATAGCATTCACGATGAAAGGGGAAACATCACAACAGATAAAGAAAAGATCCAGACACTCATATGAGAATACTTCAAAAACCTATACTCTACTAAATTTGAAAACCTAAGAGAAATGTATAAATATCTGAAATCTTGGGAACCAAAAAGCTTAACCAAGAAGAGATTGACAGTTTAAACAGACCCATAATTTTTGAGGAAATTGAAAATGTAATAAAAAGCCTCCCAACTAAAAAAAAAAAAAAAACCAAAGCCCAGATGGTTTCACAGCAGAATTCTATGAAATATTTAGAGAGGTCTTACAGCCACTAATACTCAAACTGTTCAGAAGGATACAAAAAGAAGAAAATCTCCCATATTCCTCCTATGAAGCCAGCATCACTCTAATACCAAAACCAGGCAAAGACACAACCAAAAAAGAAAACTATAGACCTATCTCATTAATGAACATAGATGCAAAAATTCTCAACAAAATACTTGCAAATCATATAAAAACCCACATCAAAAAGATCACCAGTCATGATCAAGTTTGATTCATACCAGAGATGCAAGGATGTTCGACATGCATAAATCAATAAATATCATAAAACGCACAAATGGACTGAAAGAAAAAAAAAAACACATGATCATCTCAATTGATGCAGAAAAAGCCTTCAACAAACTCCAGCATCCCTTCATGCTTAAAGTCCTAGAGGGAATTGGACTGGAGGGAACATTCCTCAACGTAATTAAAATCATATACAACAAACCCACTGCCAACATCATCCTAAAAGGAAAAAATTTAGAAGCATTCCACTTAAAGGAGGGAACCCAGCAAGGCTGTCCCTATCGCCACTCCTCTTCAATACAGTGCTTGAAATGCTTGCTAGGGCAATAAGGCAAGAAAGGGAAATTAAAGGAGTACTAATCAGAAAAGAGGAAGTAAAACTATCACTTTTTGCAGTGGATATGATAGTTTACCTAAGAGATGATAAAAACTCCACCGGAAAACTCCTAGAAACAATTAAGAGTTTCAGTAAACTGGCAGGATACAAAATAAACCTAGAAAAATCAGTAACCTTTCTTTACACCAACAATAAGTAACTGGAGAAGAAATATAAGGAGACCTTCCCAATCATAATAGTCTAAAAAATAAAATAAAATATAAAATAAAACAAAATACCTGGGAATAAAACTAACCAAAGGCACTAAAGACCTCTACAACAAAAATTTCAAAACCCTGAAGAAGGAGCTTGAAGATGGCATCGAATTTGGAAAGACCTCCAATGCTCATGGTTGTATAGTAAAAATGTCCTTTCTACCCAAATTAATATACAGATTTAATGCAATCCCAATCAAAATCCCCATGAGCTTCTTCACAGACTTGGAATAAAAAAATCCTGAAATTCTTATGGAAAGCAAAAAACCCCAAATAGCTAAAGCAACCCTGAGTGAAAAGGGCAACATAAGGGGAGATTACTTTACCAGACTTCTGTGGGTTGTTTCTATTGTCTGATGTTCTTTAATCATGTGTGGCTGCAATCCACACAATATTCTTCCCTCGTAGAACCTGGCTGACAGTCCCACAGGACTGCAAGCTTCAAAGCTGTCTCCTCCCTGCAGGAACAGTCTCTAGGCTTAGCTCTGGCAAGGAGGGGGGAGGGGACCATGTTACCTGACAGAATAAGAGAAAGAAAGACAGACACCGACTCAGAGAAAGTCTGGGAGATAAAACTCTCTCATTTATGCCAGGCGTGGTGGCACGTGCCTTTAATCCTAGCACTCTGGAGGCAGAGGCAGGCGGATCTTTGTGAGTTCAAGGCCAGCTTGGTCTACAGAGCGAGTTCCAGGCCAGCTGGGGCTACAGGGAGACCCTGTCTCGAAAAGACCAAACCAAACAAAACAAAACAAACAAACAAAAAAAAAAACCCAGCTTCTTGAGGATCTCCAGGGAACTTATCCAACCTCCATCAGGGAGATACACAGGGATTCCTGAGTGGGAGAAGGGAAGGGAATGGATAATAGGGTCAGGGTGCCCTGGCATGAATGTTCCTGTCGTCCCCTAAACAATGTAATCAGAGAAGCAGAGAAGGAGCCTCACCACAACTGCTTTTCTTAAGTGTTTAGAGATTCTGCCACGAAGGCACACTGTGTAAGACTGAACATGAAGCCCCTTTGGGAGGCTTAACAGCAAGAGCAGATGTACTACAGGAGCTAGTGCCTGGAGTGTGGAGAGATGGCCTGGGCGATCTTACCTTCCACCTCATGAAGACATAATCCCCATTTTTCAGCTCTTCATAATCAAAGTCATCTGAATTAAATGATTTTGCATACTGATAAAAAGCCAGAAATTTTCCCTAAAAGCAAAAAATAGAGTTTCAGTGATACATATGAGGAAAGGCTGGTATATGAGCTCATGACTCCTGGAAGGAGCTGCTGAGGTCATGCAGTGGACCCAGACCTTAACTACAGCTGAGGTACTACTGGAGTGTGTGTCCAGCAAGCACAGCCAGAGGAAAAGGTCAAAGGGTGGAAATAAGCACAGTTCTAGAACATAAAAGCTAAGGCAAATTTGTGAGCTCTCTGTAAGGAAATATAGAGGAGCACATAGAGTGAGCCTGGAGTTGACTGTAGTGGTGCCTGCCTCAAGTCCCAGCACTTGGAAGGTGTAGACAGGAGGATTAGGAGTTCCTTCTCCTAAAAAACCAAAATGGACTGGAGAGATAGCTTAGTTGGTAAGGTACCTTTTTAAAAAAATTTATTTATGGGGCTGGAGAGATAGCCTAGCGGTTAAGAGCACCGACGCTCTTGCAGAGGACCCGGGTTCGATCCCCAGCACCCACATGGCGGCTAAGAACCGTCTGTATTATTTTCAATTGATATAAAAACAAGAAGGAATCAGGAGGAGGCTGGTGATGTAGACTGCGCACCTGAGGTAAAGGCAATCGCACGAAGCCACACACAACTTAAGTTCAGATTCTCTTAACTAAACTACCTGGCTTTATAGCAGGGATCGAGGTAAGAGGATTCCCAGAGCTTGCTGGCCAGCGTTTCCGAGCTATGAGACCCACTATTTGGTTAACGACACCAGACTCAATTTGAGAGAGTCTTGTCTCCAAGATACTGTAAGGTAAAGAGCAGTAAACGGAAAAGTTATCTAACTGTGCTGTCGACACCAATATATGACATGCACCATACACACAGGAACAGAAGCTGAAAAAAAAGAACAAAGGTCTAGGCGTGTAGCTCAGTGGTAAAGAAAAACAACATGATCGGTAAATGAGACCGCCACTCGTGGAATTTCTCTGCGGCACTGCAAGGCATTACACAACTAATATTTTTGAAAGCACACCTCAGAAGAATCACACAGCAAGCCTCCTCAGGGAGCTTGGGCTTGATAAAATGTTTCCTAATGCCCCTGAGGTTTGTGCAGCGTCTCTCAGGAGGGCTCTGAGCTGAGAGAAGTGGCAAAGTTACCAGAATAGGTCATTTTAAATAAGCGTGCATTCAGAATAAGAAGTCTGCAGTGCAAAAGAAGGAATTGGATCTCATCTGCTGCTTTGATTAGTAGAAGTAATTCTGATTCTAACCATTCCTGGCCTATACTACCACAAACCAACCACCGTAAAGAGATCACCGCCCCAGGATGTCCGAGCCTACATGAGGTAAAGATGATTTGGAGTTGAATTGAGGTTGGGGCTTTTGCAAATTTTGGTCCTGGTGTTGTTATAACATTTTGTTTTGGTTGTAATAGTATACCTGAACCCTTTAAAGGTGTTATATAACCTGCAGGCAATATGTACTGTGTCATGCAAGTGCCCTAGCGAGGAACCAAGAAGAGAGTCACCAATTACCCTCGGTACAAAGCTGGAGTTATGGATGGGTTTTATAGCTGCTATGTAGGGTGCAGGAATAAACTTGGGTCCTCGCGAAGGTGGCCAGTGCCTAAACTGCTTAACCATCTCGGCAGTCCCTGATTCTTTTTGTTTTGAAGAAACAAACAGAACAATGGTAGCATTCCTTACCTGGGTCACAACCTTATCTTCCTTTACTTTCGATGTCAAACAACTCTATACGCACTTTTTTATTTTATTTTATTGTTAATTATATATAATTATTTTCTCAGTCGTCTCTGTATGAGAGCGAGAATGGGTCTACAACTGGTATGCGCATCCCCAGCGTCCTGAACTTGAGCTGAATCATGTAAACGCAGCGATAGCCTGAACTCACATAAGATTGCTCTCTCTCTTGCCGCAAAGAGTGCTAGGAATAAAGGGCGTGCGCTCACTCCTTACCAGGCTGGGCATACGACTGGCTCTACTCCCATTTTAATGTGACGTGTGAGTAAACCGGGAACGAGAACTACACGGATAATTCCTTTTTTCTTATGTATATTTATCCTTAATTCATCAGACAGAATCAAATGCTCTACTTTTTTTAAAGTTGTTAAATTTATTGAGTTATTAATGCTAGTAATGAACTGAGTATTGTCTGCATGCAGGTCTTGCATGCCGTGTCGTGCAATGCCCATGAAGGTCGAAGGAGTTGTTGGATTCCCTGGAACTGGAGTTAAAGACGTTTCAGTCACTATGTGGGTCGCTGGGTATCGAACCTGCGGGAGGGTCTCTTCGTGTGCCAACAGCTCAGTACTTGGCAGCGCAAGTGTTCAGGCGTGAACCCACTATGGGCCTAAGCTACCACCTTCGCGTCAGCGTCCCAGAAATGCTTTTCTGTCACATCGTAGGTATTTCTTCCATGCATATGGATGCCAGAGTTATACTCCATCTACTAGCTCTTCCGACTTGGAAAAGTGGAAGAGATAGAGCACATAATAAGGGGGGGTAAGAGAGCAAAAGGGATTAGGGAGCCCACGAGTGTGACAAGGAGTGGAAAAAGTGGCCTAGGAGGCACAAACTGCGATACACATAACTTTTGTGAGCCTCCTTTGAATATCGTCCGCACTAAAGAGAGAGACTAGAAAATCGTCCGTAGAGTCGAATTTTTGCTCTGCTAAGGTAATGGTAAGAGGAAGCGGTAAGTCCAAGTTTATTTGTGGTAGAAAACACATAAATCCTTTTCCAAGACATCAGAACGTAGCTAGTTGAAAGAGGACCTGTCTGCTCTGACAAAGTCCGGAGCACTGTAGCGCCTCAAAATTATCAAAAGCATGGCTTCTATGACAAAATCAAAAGGAGTCTCCACCGGGCATAGCTTTTCTTCACGATCAGAATGCGGTAACATGAGGTTTGAGGGGATCCTATGGGAAAGCTCTAAGTGTAGATATTGAGCCACTTGTCAATGTCAATCGAGGAATTATAGCGACAGTGTCACTACTGGAGCAAGTAAGTGAATTCTCTCCCAATACAGGCTTGGATAAGATGGGCAGGGGAGCACGGGTCTCCAAGCAGGCAGAGAGCGATTTTGTGGTCATCGGCACAAGGCCTTGAGGGGAGTTCCACCAACCTAAGTAAATACTCGTCTCATCCGTCATGTGCAAGTGGCTAGTTCCCTATTGGAGTGCAAGAGGCGACTTCGGTCATTTCTGTGTCCATATGGCATTCAAAGCTCTGTGAAAACTAAGAGAGTTTCCAGCATCCGCAGCAGCACTTTATTCAATATCATGTTATACCAGCACAACAATATACAAGAACATTCGTCATTAACATGCATTCATTAATTAATTGAAAAAACCCTTTTTGCCTGTAGGAGTACCAACCCTTACCGACCTTCTTTGAAAGGGAAAATATCAAGCAAGGACAAGACACTCACTGATGTATTCTTAACTCTGAAAGGTGGAATGCACGATCAAAAGAAGGAAGGAAAAAGTCCATATGGAGGGTGAAGTAAAGCTGGTAACTTCTGCCTCTGCCGGTCAGCAACCTGTATAAGCCTTTAACTGGAGACTGGCAGACATGGAGCCAGACACTTTCCCCTCACTGGGAATTAGTTGTCTCACTGTCAGGTTCTGCTGATCCTCCTTTTTGTCTTCTGTAAAAATCAGACTTAATTTATGATTTTAGAAAGTTTTCACGATGTGAGTCTCTCACATCGCTTGTCCATATTCATAAAAGGCTGTCAGACCTCGTGTGTCTTGTATGGCTCACTTGGCCTTCATTAGAATATGCAAGAGCCGGGATGATTTATTATCGAATCTCACCTGAACTGAGGGTGTAGCATGTGGGGACTCAGTTGTTAGCTTCCATGTGTGCAGCGGTACGGCGTCGGGGAACTGGCACAACTGTCTAGTCCTCTCTGCCCTTTATGATGCTTTTTGAATGCTGAGGCCCAACGCGCGCACGTGCGCGCTCGGCACCAAACACGGGGACATTTATTTGTCTATTACTCATTTCTGTAGTTGTTGTTTGAAGTTGCCATGTTTTAACAGTGTTAATGAAACCTCGGCCACGTGGCAGTGATGTGAGTCCCAGTTATAACAGTGTGATGCTGGATGCTGGGTTATATTCCTAATGTTTGTGTGACTTTTATCACTTTCGTCTAAGATGTCATGCCAAGCCCACTATGCTCATATAGTCATTGCGTGAGGAAGGTGCACCCATCTACTCTAACAGCATCCCTGGATCGCTCCATTCTACAACTAGCCGACTATGATGTGAACAATCCCTGGAAGTCATGCAGCTCATTGTGGCTGTTAGAGTTAGCCACTGTCCTTTTTCCTGCCCACCTGTCTGTCCATCTTCTCTCTGCTATTCCTGTCATCTCTGTATGGGGAAACCCTGTGACATAGGTAGCAGTTGTCGCTCATGTTCAGGCTGGCCCAGGATGGAGATGTTGTTCGTGGAAGCCTAGTGAGGAACAAAACTTCCTTGTTTGTTGGTTTTGTTTTATCCCATCCTAATAGACTTAACCTACAAACAGTCTGGACACTGCTGAGAAATTCAGATTCCCTGTCCTCATTCCCCAGTGGCGAGCACTTAAAGATAATTTAGTGCTACTGCCCTGGGGTCTCTCTCCTGGCAATTACCCAAGTTGTGTGTCTTCAGAAATTTTGTTTGCCTTATTTTTAATTTATTATTTTATTTTATGTGTACGACTACATTGCCTGCATCGCATGTAGGTATAGATGTATCATGCAATGCCTGTGGAGGTCAGTAAGAGGAGCATTGGATTCCCTTGGAACTGGATGTTATGGAAGGTTGTTAAATGCCATGTGGGTACGGGGAACCAATTTTACCCGTCCTCTTCAGATGCACCCATGCCAGAACAATGATGTTATTCTCTAGCCTCGTTGTTTTATTTATTTGTTTTGGTTTTTGGTGTTGAGACAGTCCCCTGTAGCCCCACTGCCTGGAACTCACTAGGGTAGACCAGGCTGACCTCAAAATATAGCAGTCTTGCCTTAAGTCTTCAGATAGCTTCTCAGTGCTGGGATTAAAGGTGTATATCACCATGCCCAGCCCTGTTGTTTGATTTTTAAGGGCTTTTTGGCAAAAATCCGTTTTTGTCCTGTCATAACAATCCTTTGCTTAGTGTAACCTATGGTGAACATGACTGTTTGTGGGGGTTGTTTGTTTTTTTTGTTTGCTTGAGTTTTGTTCATGTGTGGTGTGTACTTGTTCATTTGTTTGAAGAAACGGTTTCCAGGGCTGGAGAGATGGCTCAGCAATTAAATAGCCAACAGACTCGCTCTGTAGAGGACCCTGGGTTCAATTCGCGACCCACACGGCGGCTAAGAACCTCTTTAACTCAGTTCCAGGAATCGACACCCCCTTTTCTGAACCTCCGCAGCATTGCAGCCGACAAGGGTCACAAACCTACATGCAGACAGTATAACCTAACACATGGAAAGAAGAAAAGAGAGAGAGAGAGAGGGGGAATGGGAAGGAAGGAACGGAAGGAAGGAAGGGGAGGGAGGGAGGGAGGAAGGAGGGAGGAGGGAGGGGAAGGAGGGAAGGGAAGGAAGAAGGAAGGAAAGGAAGGAGAAAGAGAGAAAGAAAGAGAAAGGAAAGAAAGAAGAAAGAAAAAAGGGTTTTCTTCTATAACCCAGACTAAAACTCAATTTTTTTTTTGCCTCAGCCTCCCAACTACTAGAATCACAGTTGTGGGCCACCATGCCCATGTTTTTGTTTTTCTGGACAGGGTTTTGCCTTGAGTTTACACTATGAGACAAACTGTACCTGTCCTAGAATCAGATCTGTAGTCTAGAATCAGATCTGGTCTTGCAGCCTCAACTTACCTAGTGTTGTGGTCATCAGATCAAGATTCCATATGTTTCATAGCTGCAGGACAATATCGAGGACTCTTAGTATGTCAAGCTATAATGCAATACTTTGATTTTTATGCACCTTTAAACTTCTACCACTGCCCTTTATTTCAGATGATTTTTGTTTTGATTTGGTTTGGCTTTTTTTTTTTTTTTTTTTTTGAGATCAGGTCCCCGTGTTAAACCCAGGTGGCCCCAGTCGTAGACCAGACTGGCTTATACATGAAAATCCACCTGCCTCTTCCTCCCAAGTGTTGGGATTTAAGTGCAACACCATGCCCAACTCAGATGTTTGTTTTTTTGTTTTGTTGTGTATTTTTTGTATGTTACGCAATGTACTGTCTGCATGTAAGGTTTTGTGCATCCGTGCCGTGCTATGCCGCGGAGGTCAAAGAGGGTCTTGGATTCCCCTGAACTGGAGTTCTCCTGGAATGAGTACAGACGTTCTTAGCCAGCCAGGTGGGTGTGCGGGATTTGAACCTTGGTCTTTTGCAAGAACAGTCGGTGCTACCACTAGGCTATCTCTCCAGCCCCATCAGATGTTTTCTTATAAAGTACAGGGGCTGGAGAGATAGGCCTAGTCGGTTAAAGAACACCTGCTTCTCTTGCAGAGGACCCGGGGCCCGGGTTCGATCCCCAGACCACATGGTGGCCGAGAACCCTGTTCTACAATCCAGAAACTAGTTCCAGGGGAATCCGACAAGCCCTCTTCTAGACCTCCGCAGCATCTGCACGACACAATGGTGCACCAAACTCATTGCAGACAGTACATCTAACAGCAAAAAAAAATAATAGTTTAATAAAAATGGAGCAAAAAAAAAAAAAAAAAAAAAAATTTTAAAAATAAATTAAGTAATAAGAGTACTGCTTATTAAAAAGGTGTAAGTCCCAGCCAGGGCGTGGTCGCACGCTTTTATCCTAGCATTTGGGAGGCAGAGAGCAGGGGATCTTTGGAGTTCAAGGCCAGCCTGCTACAGAGTGAGTCCAGGACAGCTGGGGGCTACCAGGGAGACCCTGCTCGAAAAGACCAAAAAAAAAAAATACTTAGGGGGCTGGAGAGATGGCTTAGGGGTCTGGAGAGATGGCCTAGCTGTTAAGCAGCGCCAACTGCTCTTCAGAGGACCAGGTTCAGTCCCCAGCACCTAAATGGCCACGAATCATCTTTAACTCCGTTCCAGGGAATCAGAAGCCCTCTTCTGAGCTCCGCTGCATTGCACTACATGGGTGCACAAACATACGCAGACCAGTACAATTTATAAACACAATAAAAAAAATAAAAATTAAAAAAAATACTAATTGGCTGGCCGAGATATGGCTCAAGTGGTTAAGAGGACTGACCCTTCTTGCAAAGGACCTGGGGTTGAATTTCCCAACAACCCACACATGGTGCTAACAACCATGTGTAACTCAGTTGACCAGGGGATCCAATCCCCCCTCTACCTTCAATGGCACTGCCAACACACATAGTGCACTACATACATGCAGGCAGAGACAAATTCATACACATAAAAAAATAATTTTTTTTTTTTTTTTTTTTTTTTTTTTTTTTTGGTCTTTTGAGACAGGTCCCCCTAGTAGCCCCAGCTGCCGGAACTCCTCTGTACGCAGCTGGCCTTGAACTCACAAAGATACGCCTGCCTCTGCCTCTCCAAGTGCTAGGAATTAAAGGCATGTGCACCACATACACCTACTAAAAAAATTAAATAAATTTTTTTTTTTTTTTTTTTTTTTTTTGTATGTGTATGAATGTAACTGGCTGAATGTAGGTTTGTGCACACCGTGCTGTGCAATGGCCGTGGAGGCGAGGGTTTCGATTCCCCTGGAACTGGGAGTTCTCCTGAAGGAGTTAANCACTGCGGCATGCAAAAATGAGAGGAGTTTTTTTTTTTTTTTTTTTTTTTGTCTTTTAGGACAGGGTCTCTGGTAGCCCCAGCTGGCTGGAACTCGCTCTGTAGACCAGCTGGCCTTGAACTCACAAAGATCTGCTGCCTCTGCCTCCAGAGTGCTAGGATTAAGGCACGTGCCACCACGCCTGGCATAAAATGAGAGAGTTTTATCTCCCAGACTTATCTTGAGTCGGTCATGTCTTTCTTTTCCATCGTTATTACTTTCTAACATGGTCCCCTCACCCCTCCTTGCCAGAAGCCTCACCTAGGACTGTTCTCTGCAGGGCAGGGGACAGCCTTGAAGCTGCAGTCCTGTGGGACTGCCAGAGCCGGTTCTAGAAGAGGGAAGAATCATTTGTGGATTGTGGCCAACATGATTAAAAGGAACATCAGACAATAGAAACAACAACACAGAAGTCTGGGTAAAGATTAATTCCCCTGTATGGTTGCCCCGTTTCACTTTGGGTTGCTCTAGCTATTGTGGGGTATTTTTTTTAGATTTCTTTTTTTATTTTTTCCCAAGTCTGTGAAAAGCTCATTGGGATGTTTATTGGATTTGCAATTAATCTTCTGTATCATTAATTTGGGTAGAAAGGACATATTTTTACTATACAACCATGAGCATTGGAGGTCTTTCCAAATTCGATGCCATCTTCAAGCTCCTTCTTCAGAGGTTTGAAATTTTTGTTGTAGAGTCTTAGTCATTCGCCTTGGTAGTTTATTCCAGGGTATTTGTTTATTTTATATTTTAATTTATTTTTTAGGACTATTAGATGGGAAGGTCTCCTTATATTTCTTCTCCAGTTACTTTTGTTGGTGTTAAAGAAAGGTTACTGTTTTTTGTTATTTTGTATTTGTTTTTTTTTATCTTTTTATTGTTTCTTTAGGTGTTTTTTTTTTTTTTCGGTGGAGTTTTTATGCATTCTTTGGTAAACTATCATATCCACTGCAAAAAGGTGATAGTTTGTTACTTCCTCTTCTTTCCTGATTAGAGTACTCCCTTTAATTTCCCTTTCTTGCCCTTATTGCCCTAGCAAAGTCATTCAAGGCACTGTATTGAAGAGGAGTGGTGACAGGCGCAAAAGCCTTGCTGGGTTCCCTCCTTTAAGTGGGAATGGCTTCTAAATTTTTTCCTTTTAGGGCTGATGTTGGCAGTGGGTTTGTTGTATATGATTTTAATTACGTTGAGGAATGTTCCCTCCCTCCCAATTCCCTGCTCGGACTTTAAGCATGAAGGAAATGCTGGAGTTTTGTGAAAGGCTTTTTCTGCATCAATGAGTGCTCATGTGTTTTTTTTTTTTTCTTTCATCCTTTGGTGCGTTTATATGATATTTCATTGATTTATGGCCATGTCAACATCCTTGCATTCATGGGTAATGAATCAAACCTTGATCATGGATGGTGATCGTTTTGATGTGGGTTTTTTATATGATTGCAAGTATTTTGTTGAGAATTTTGCCATACTATGTTCATATTGAGCATAGGTCTCATAGTTTGTTTCTTTTTTGGTTTGTGTCTTTGCCTGGTTTTGGGTATTAGAGTGATGTGGCGTTCATGGAAGCAAGTGGAGATTTCTTCTTTTTTGTATCCTTCTGAAACCGTTTGAGTATTAGTGGCTGTAAGACCTCTCTAAATATTTCATAGAATTCTGCTGTGAAACCATCTGGGCTTTGGTTTTTTTTTTTTGTTTAGTTGGGGCTTTTTATACATTTTCAATTTCTCAAAAATTATGGTCTGTTAACACTGTCACATCTCCTTCTGGTTAAGCTTTTTGTTCCCAAGGATTTCAAGATCATTTTATAATTTCTCTTAGGTTTTTCAAATTTAGTAGAGTATAGGTTTTTTGAAGTATTCTCCATATGAAGTTGTCTGATCTTTTCTTTATCTGTTGTGATTTTCCCTTTTCATCGTGAAATGCTATTGATGTGGAGTTTTTTTTCTTTGTTTTGGTTAACTGGGCAAGACAACTGTTGTATGTTGTTTCTCTTTTCAAAGAACTAGTTTTTGGATTCATTGATTTTTTTTGTATTGTTTTCTGTTGTTTCTATTTCATTGATTTCTGCTCTGATTTTGTTATCTTTTCCTGTCTGTTGGGTTAGGGTCATTTGTTGTTATTTCAAAGTTTTCTAGGTGCTGTTAGAATCATTTATTTGTTCCCTTTCTTTTTTTTCAAGTGGGACTTAGGGGGCTATAAATTTCCATCTTAGGACTGCTTTTAATTACTCACAGGTTTTGTTGTTGTGTTTATTCGCTTTTTCATTAATTTCCATGGAATGCGTTTTATTTTGTTCTTTTATTTCTTCCCTGATTGACCCATTATTCAGGATATGTTATTAGTTCTCCATGTGTTCCCTATAGGCTAGTAGGGTTATCCTGGTGTCATCCGAGTGTTAATGCACTGTGTTCTGATAGAATGCATGAAATAATTTTATCTTTTGGTATTTGTTGCAGATTTCTTTTTGTGTCCCCAGTATGTGGTTGCATTTTGGAGAATCTTCCATTGGGTGCTGAGTAGAAAGATATTCTCTGGTGTGGGTGGAATATTCTGTGGATATCTGTGAGGTCCCTTTGAGTGATTGTATTGTTCAGTTCCAATGTTTCTCTTTACTTTTTGGCATTTGACCTCATCCAAGGCCCATTCAGTGGGAATTTTATTGAATCCTCCACTATGAGTGTGCTGGGATTAAACTGTGCCTTGTGTTCCATGAAGGATTGTGTTTATAAAGTTCAGTGCACAGATTTGTTGCATCAACATTTAATATCTGTTAATTCTTCCTGGTTGATTGTTCCATGAGTAAGGATATAATGGCCCCTTTGTCTCTTCTGATTAATTTTACTTCTGAGGTCTATTTTACTCGATATAAAATAGCAACTACTGCTCTTGCTTTTGGTACCATTTGCTTGGATATTTTTTCACATCCTTTACTCTAAGGATGGTGCGCACGTCCTGAGGGTGAATGGGTTTCTTTTAGACAGCTTATATTTGGAGACTGTTTCCTAATCCTTCTCACCCAGTCTCTGTCTTTTAATTGGGGGAGTTTAGACCATTAATATTTAAGGTTATTATTGAGAGATGTTTGTTCTTCCTTTCAACTGTTATTTTTTATTTGCCTTCTTGGTCTGTAATATTTATTTACTCTGTTCTGCCTTTTGTTTATTTCTCTCTTTGGTTGCTTGGGAGAGTTGCTCCTTTCCTCTGTTTCTTTGAATTGCTTTCATATTTTCCTAAAGGTGTTTTTATTCTTTGATTCTTTGAATATGTCTAAAACTGTTTTTCTAAGGTCAGTGTCTGGCTTTTTTCCAAGGAGATCTCAGTTGTCAGGATCTTCTACAGGACTAGTAGTAGTTTCAGGGGGATGTATTATGAGGTTGTCCCCATAAATTGTTGTTTTTCCATTGTGATTTTGGCATGTGGATTGTTTTGGTTTTGTCTTTGTTTGGATTCTGGTGCTTAAATCTCAAATTAATATGGAGGACTGGTTGGACTCACTTGCTTCCTGAATTTTCTTCCTCAGCCTTGGCTACTGCACCCTAGAATCACCGACACTGCACATGCTGGATGCGTCCCAACCACAGACCAACACCAGTAGCTTATATCTTTCCACCACAGTAACAGTAGCTTGAGCGGGGGGTGTGTGTGTTGCGGGGGTGTGGGTTCTCCTCCTTCAGCCTGCACTCCCCCTACCTCACCTGGCCTCTGAGTTTGCAAGATCCTATCTGTTCTTCTACCATGCACCAACTCTTTTCTTCGGTCCCAAGGTGGGGAAGGTGAGCCCCCTGGCAGGGCAGCACAGGCTTGTGCACTTGTACCTCACCTGGCCATTGAGTTTGGAGTGACACCCAAAGCATGCAATGCCCACATAGCCCAGAATAAGTATCGATCCCCTATCGACAGAGTTAAAACAAGTATGTAGCTCCATTTGAATGTGCTGAAGAACTGAACCCGGTCCTGTCATAAAACAGCCAAGTGCTTTTTAACTGAGCCCATCTTTCCAGCTTATGTTTATATACCAAAAGTTACTGTGCTCTGGGAAAGGAAGTGGGGAGCAGGCAAAAGGGAGGGGCAAGCTACCTTGGCTCTTACCAGGGGGCTGCAGAGCTCCTGTCTGTGCAACCAGTAAACTAGAGGTGCAACATTTTACTCAATACCTCAAGGGAAGGGTCCATCTGTTTCTGGAACTTTGCAGAGCTAGGCAAGGCAAGAAATCACTTCAATATCCCAGAACTTCTGGAGCTATAGATAACTCACAGAGACAATGGAATGCCCACAGAGATATCAGATAACTCTCGGAGGTTTTGCAGGACAGGTCTCATAGGTCCTTGCCTTGAGCCAACCAAAGTTTCATTACCACAGACTTCAAGCTATATTACAGGGCTATAGTCATAAAGACAGCCTGGTACTGTCACAAAAACTGACCCATTGACCAACAGAACAAAATTGAAGGTCCATATAAAAAAAAAGTCAGGCCTGGTGGTGCACACCTTTAATCCTAATCCTAGCACTTGGGAGGCAGAGGCAGGCGGATCTCTGTGAGTTCAAGCCCAGCCTGCTCTACAGAGTAAGCTCCAGGCCAGCTGGGACTAAAGCGAGACCTGTCTCAAAAACACCAAAAAAAAAAAAAAATTGAAGATCCAAACTTGAGCTCATATAATTTCAGCCACCTCATATTCAATAAAGGGGCCAAAAAAATCTCAGTGGAGGAAAGATAGCATCTTCAGCAAATGGTGTTGGCAAAACTGGATGAACATTTGTAGATGAACAAAATTAAACCCCTATGTCTCACCCTGTACAAAAATCTACTCCAAAAGGATCAAAGATCTCAACCTGAAACCCGAAACTGTGAAGGTGATAGAAAAAAAATGTTGGAAGTAACTTGTAGAAAGATGAAGTTGAATCCTGACATTTCACTATGCACAAAAATCAACTCCAAATGGATCAAAGACCTCGGTGTGAAACCAGAAACTCTGAAAATGATAGAAGAAAATGTTGGCAACAAACTACAAGACATAGGTGTAGGAAAAGACTTTCTAAGTCAGACAGCCACTGCATTGGAAAGGTCAACAATAGACAAATGGAACCCCATTAAACTCAAAAGATTCTGTACAGCAAAAGAAACAATCAATGAAGTGAAGAGAAAACTCACAGAGTGGGAGGAAATCTTCACCAATGATACATCAGAAGAAACATTAACATCCAGAATATATATACTCAAAAGCCAAAGGATCAAGAAAACAAATGACACTATCAAAAGATGGAGTAAAGAGCTGAATAGAGAATTCACAAATGAAGAAGTGAAGATGGCTGAGCAACACCTCAAAAAGTGTTGATGCTGCAAATATTTAAGGAGATGCAAATTAAGGCCAACTTAAGGTTTTACCTTACCTGGTAAGAATAGCCAAGATTAGGAAAACAAATGACACCAAATGCTGGAGAGGTTGTAGAGAAAGGGAAACACTCACCCACTGCTGGTGGGAATGGAAACTCATGCAACCCCATGGAAAGCAGTGTGGAGAACTCTTAAAAGACTCAAAATGAGCCTACCACCTGACCCAGTCATACCACTCCTGGGTATGTACCCACAAGACTCATCCTACCACAAAGATATATGCACATCTATGTTTATTCCAGCTCTTTTCGCAATAGCAAAGAGCTGGAACCAACCCAAATGCCCCTCAACATATGACTGGAAAATAAATATGCTACATTTATATAGTGGAATTCTATGAAGCAGCAAAGAAAGATGACATCATGAACTTTGAAGGTAAATGGTTGGAACAAGAAGCCATTATGCTAAGTGAAGCAACACAGTCCCAGAAAAAAAAAAGTGAATGGTCTCCCTCATTTGTGGATGCTAACACCAAATGGCCAGTTGGCAGGCAAGCTGAGCAACCTTATTATTATATTTCTTTGTATCTGAAAGCAACTGTGCTGCTTTATTATGTGAATCTCTTAAAGGGCTCTAGAATTGACCTACCACTTATGTTCAGACATTGTAATTACCATATATGGGTGGAAGATATGTACTCGTATTCTAGAATAATATAAAATTAAAGTGAAAAATGTGAAACTCAAAACATATTTTGGAATTAACATACAGTTTATTCCTGGAGGTCATAATTTTGATACATTTGTGTTGTTTATATAGGCATCATTTGGAGTACTACAAAGGGAAGGGAACAACAACAACATAAGGACTGGGACAAAGAACTGACTGATACAGCTAAATTTTGCTCAAACCAACAAGCCTCTGCAGAAAAAAAATCTTTGGAAAAACTGAGAGAAAGATGCAAGACATATATGTCAGAATGCATAATCCGGGGTGGGGGGAGGGCCAGAGAGGGGGAAATGTATCCAAATTGGACTAAAAAATGATGTATGAAATATACAAAATGTCAATTAAAAAGAACATAAAAATATTGTCTATGTTATATAATGAAATTTCCTATTTCTGTCTAAAAGCTACCAAAGAGGAAACTCACACCATGACTATCAAAAGTACCTAAAAAGCAGATCCTGAGCCCAGCCATCATGGCCAAATGAAGAGAGAAAGAGAGAGAGAGAGAGAGAGAGAATAAATGGATGCTTTGGAACCCCTCATTGAGGAATTCTAATGGACTTTTAAGTTGGACATTTAATTCACCCTGTTGTTACTTCTCCTGGTTCCCTATTTAGAAAATGTAACCAACTATTCATGTCTTCACTTCTCCTTCACAGGCACCTGTCAAAGACTTTGTTCTCCCTATAGCTGTAATTTTGGGGGTTCTTTAGATAGATCCTGTGCCCTTTTTCAGCATGGAAGAAGTCAGAGCAGTCAGTGCCCCTATTCCCTCTGAGCAACCGGAGTAACCTCTTCAAAAGATAAAGTAATAAAAATGGAGCTAAGGGGCTGGAGAGATGGCCTAGCGGTTAAAAGCGCTGACCACTCTTGCAGAGGACCCGGGTTTGATCCCCAGCACCAACATGGTGGCCGAGAACCGTCTGAAACTCCAATTCCAGGAGAACTCCAGTTCCAGGGGAATCCGACGCCCTCTTCTGACCTCCGCGGCATTGCACGACACGGGTGCACAAACCTGCATGCAGACAGTACATTCATAAACATACAGAAATGAATAAAAAAATGTTTTTTAAATAAAAATGGAGCTAAAAATTGGCTAGGAGGTTTAGGGTCAAGACTCCCCCCAAAGAGCCAGTTTCTTTCTTAGCTAAGAGCTGAAGACTTCCTGGATCTGCCAGTAATCTTGTCTTTCTGGTTGCTCAGACGTGTGGCCCATGCATCCTTAACTCCCTTGTCAGATTTATCAATCACTAGGTAAATTCTATTAAACTCGTGGTACTAAATACCCGATGCACCCCCCTCCCTAGTGGAGAGTACACTCCCCCTTGGAGAGACCAACCAGGGTCAATTCTTATGACTTCCTTCAAGGATTTGAAAATCTCACAACAATAGGGATGGGGGAAATGAGATAGAGGATTATAAAAACTCAGGGTTCGTGCTCTCAGATGCCATTAAACTTCATTTTCCCTGAATCATCCTAGGAAGCACCCAAGTAGTCTTGATTGGTTCGCTTGTTTTGTGCACTTCCCCTTGACTGGTGGCTTTAACTACCCTATTAAACTCTGATTGGCTGTTGTACTCATAAAAAAGCTGTGTAATGCCAGGCTTGGTGGTGTTTGCCTTTAATCCCAGCACTCGGGAGGCAGAGGCAGGCGGATTTCTGTGAGTTCGAAACCACCCTGGTCTACATAGTGAGCTCCAGGACAGCTGGGACTAAAGGGAGACCCTGTCTCAAAAAGACAAAAAAGAAGAAAGAAAGAGAGAAAGAGAGAAAGAGAGAAAGAAAGAAAGAAAGAAAGAAAGAAAGAAAGAAAGAAAGAAAGAAAGAAAGAGAGAGAGAGAGAGAGAGAGAGAGAGAAAGAGAGAAAGAGAGAAAGAGAGAAAGAGAGAAAGAAAGAGAAAGAAAAAGAGAAAAATGCTTTGTAACCCATTCCTCAGGGTCTCCAATCCTCCTGAGCCTGGTGTCATAATTAAATTAAACTTCATTTAAACTCCACATAGTCAAGTGAGTGGTCTCTCCATTGGGACACTACAACAGCCTACATCCTCCAACTAAACTCCACTTCCCACAGGTTCCATCATCCCACAGTAAATTATAAATTATACATTAAATTATAAATCCACCAGTTGATTAATCCAGTGAGGAGCTCCTCATTATCCAATCACATTTTTTTTATTTATTTATTTATTTTTTTAAGGGATTCTACAATACAATGACACAGTTGTTTGCAGATAGCATTGACGTCACTCATTATGTCATACAATCAGGTAATTGGTGCATTTTGCAAGTATCTATGTCCAAATTTTGAACAACCCAAGGTTCCCATAGGCTAGTTGGAGAAGCTTGTATGCACAGGCATGTTGATCAATCAGGAGTCCAGACTATATTCCTGTAGTCTCATGATTCACCCCTATCTCTCCACAGCCCTTACAATCTACCACGCCTCCTCTTCCGCAGTTTGTTCCCTGGGCTTTGGGAAAGGGGCACAAGTGGGTGAGAAGAAAACAGTCTAATTTCTTTGGAGTTGTCATTTTCCTATCTCTGAACAATACTGCAGGGAGACTCAAGCCTTCAACACTTGAACTTTAAAGGAACATTTACAAAGAAATTATAACAAGTAGGGAGGAAATACAGACCACACATATAATTAGTAATTTGTTTGGGATAAAATCCAAGTCAGAGACCCACAATGGGACAAGTTCTACAAAACTTTTCATGAAACCTCTCTGCTCTCTGTTGAACCAATAAGCATCTTGGAACTTTCAGTTCCACTCCTGTCCCCTCAGGACTTGCCTTTAATCCATCCACACCCTCAGTTTCTTACTTCACTCTTACTGTTTTCTCTAGAATCAAGAATTCTTTAGACTTGCAAGCAAAGAAGCCAAATTTCAGAGTCTTGGTCCCAGAACAGCATTCAAATCTTAGTTGGAGAACTGAAGTTCAGTTCTTCCCAGATGAGTGACTAGGGCAACAAAATCCAAAGCACACATGCTCAGATTAGGCACTGCAATCAGTCTCAGAGATCATTATTCAGATGATGCCATACACTAGCACGTCTTTGATCCTAGCACTTGGGAAGCAAAGGCAGGCAGATCTTCATGAGTTCAAGGCCAGCCTGGTCTACAGAGAGAGTTCCAGGACAGCTGGGGCTACAGGGAGACCCTGTCTGGAAAAGACAAAAAAAAAGTGTAATTCAACTGTGGAGAGGGAAAGCCCAGATTTCCCAGATGAGTCCTGTTCAGGAGGGAGATCCGGTCCTGTATCATCTCAGTTTTTGAAGCAACAGTTTTTGTAGACCATGAACACTTTGTCCATACAAGGACTAAGTGAATGGCAGGACTTGGCCCCCACTATGTGCAAGATATCTCCTAAGGTCACCTCTCTACTACCCACTGGGGAGAATCTGAAAAATAAAATCCCAATTCCTGTCTCAACTCAGAAGTATATACTGTACAAGACTCCCATTTGAGGGGAGGGCTCTTGTCTCTGCTTGTGATTGCTGTTGGTTTCAATAATTTGGAAAGTGTTCCAATAAACCAGAGTGCAGGCACATACATGCAGAGCTTATCTGAACCAATGCTCAGCTCGGAATGGTCCTTTAGGGTACTCAGTAATATTTTGGCCCTTATATTCTTTTCTGTTGTTGTTTTCTTTGTATTTTATATAAATAAATGGTATGATTTCTGGGGTATTTGCTAAATAAGTGACATTAGCAAGAAATAAAGTTTATCACATTTAGTTTTCCTAATAAATATATTGTGGTGATAATGTTTCCTCTATATCTCCTTCATAGAGATATGGAAGGATTAAAAGAAGTAAAAAATACAGAAATGGGAAATCATACCCATGGTGCATCAGGATGCACCAACGTGGTGGTTAAGTGTCGAAAACCTTGACAGCAAAAAACATTACTATACCTGGGTCCCAGCACATAGCCAAGCCCTATTTTCTCAAGTGAATAAAAGTATTAATATTAGCTCTGCAAAAAATAATAGTTTATGAAAATACACAGAAAAGAGCTTCATGATAGTTCAGTGGGTATTTGAATTTGTGGTGCAGCCCCAGTACCTTGAATTCAATCACTGGAACCCATTTAAATGGTCCTCTGGTCAACACACACACACACACACACACACACACAAGCACAGTCCACAATAATGGCATGTACCCCCACCTGTGTCATAATAAATAAATAAATAAAATTTTAAAAAGAAAGCATATAGAAAAGATGCTTTTATTCTGGAGAATCAGAACAAGTAACTAATTAGAACAACCAAGTATCTTCTGTCAATAAATGTGAGGAACTGTCCCTAATTCAAAACTTAAATATATTACAACACACATGCACTTTTGAATGTACGCACACGTACACACACACACACACACACACACACACACAATCCTGCCTTCTGCATTTTTCAGAAGGAAAGTTAGGGATGCATAGGAAATAGTGAGCAGAGAGAATTTTTCTGTGAACTAGATGGATTATTTTTCCGCTCTTAGGAAATACCGCAACCAGCCACCATAAAAGCCTCTGGCTGAGATGTTCAAAGGTGAGCAGTTCCAGCCTTCAGATAAGCAGTCTGGGGGAGGGGTGAGATGCTGTGCAAAAGAACAGGGAGTCATGTGGTCCAACTGTAAAATAGAAAAATTGCATGTAATTATTTTACAAGCAGAGTGCGACGATGTGAAAGGAAGAACTAATGATGATGCTCTCAGCTTGTTAGAAGCTTTTCCTTCTGGGAGCTCAAGGTTGTAAGAAGTACTGCTCACTGGATTTTTTTTTCCTTCTCTTCCCCTGTATACATAATGCTGCAATAAATCCTGCACGGAGGGGGTTAATGTTGCAAGGATGTTTTTAAATAATTTCTGTGACCAAAGCCAGAGATACAAGCCTGGCAATAATTCTCCCTGACTCCAAGCATCCTGTATTGATTGATTAATTATTCCACCAATGAACTAACAGGTATTGACCTTATCTGGTTGAGTAGCATTTAGCCAAAAGTCAGTAATCTACATCGATCACTTAATGGAACATCAAAGCTCAGCATTCTGACAGGTTTATGTCATTCAGCAAAAATCTGTCTACGTTTTGCTGATACTGTGACCTTTTGTATCAAGCAGTCTTTATAGAAAACGGAAAGCAATGACAAAATTAAATCTTGGAAATAATGCTTTGTTATGTAAAAGGAAGTTCTTGGTCTATTGCAAATAGCTTCAGCTATTGGGCTCTGTTTTGTTTCGATCTGAAGAACAGTTTTCTGCATGCTTGCAATACACCATACTCTGATGGGGCATGGAATTATCAAAACAATGAACTCTGAGATAATTAACACTCCAAAGAGGAATTCATGTAATTGATCTTGGTCAAAGATTCTGAAGGTGAAAAGACCAAATACTATGTGTCCTTGACCACCTGAATAAAGTCATGATTTAAATATTCAAGTAAAATATCCAGTTCCCAAAACTTACCTATATCCCTTAGACTACAAGCAATTTTCAGGAAAACAACAGAATGATTTGTTAATAAATCTGCATGGTAACTATATGGTTTATATATTGATATATAATGACTATGAAAATTTGGAGTATATTCTTATTGTAATTATGTTCCTTCTTCATTGAAGAACAGATAATGAAAGCTTTAATAGGCAAATTCTGGCAGTGGTCTCCTCATTACTCACCCTGAAGTCTTCATCCGTGGCTCAAGCATTAATCTTCTCACACAAGGTCTGACTGCATAAGGATGCCCAAATCTTGCTCCAGAACTCTCGTTTTAATTACTGCTCACTCACTTAACTCAAGTAGTTACTGGTTTGAAGACTTTTAAAAATTGTTTTCTATGTTCAGTGGGTAAGAATGCTGGCTGGTCTTTTAGAGGAGCTGGTTTCAATTCCCAGAACCCACATGGCAGCTAATGACCATCTGAAACTCCATTTCCAGAGGGATCTGAGACTCTTTTCTGACCTCCACAGTTATTGCACAGCGCATTTGCACATGCAGGCAGGCAATATATTCACACATAAAATAAAAGTAATAAATAAAAATGTTTAAAATTGTTTTTTAGGACAGTGCTCTTGTCCTTCAAAAGGTTGTGAGAGTGGGCCTGCCCAGCAGTATGTACCACAATGCAGGGTGCTCTCTGTCCATCCTGTTTTTCTAAAGGATCTTCTGTTGTTTATGACTGTTGTTATGGTCAGTGTTCAATAGGAAGTGGACACTTTTTCTATGAGTCTCATTTAAAATGGTCCTCTCCATTGAAAAACACTAATTTGCAATACTTAATATGACTTTTTTTTCTCTTCTTTGAACCCCAACCATGCACTATAGCTCCCTTACTGTGTCATAAGCTTAGTTTATGTTCACAAATTGTTTAACATATAAGATTAGAATTCTCCTCTATGGTAATGCTTTTCAATAAATGTATAATAGTTTACACACATAATCAAATAATTGCTACATATAATAAAAATGGAAAACAGATGTCAACATTGGCACTAATCACTCCGTTTGTATTTATTAGATCAATGGCTCTCAGTAAATGAGTTACTATTAGCTTGCTTAGCTGCAAAATGTGTGTCTTTGTCTGGGTTGATTGCCTACTTTCTATAATTCATCATTATCAATAATTTATTTCAGAAATTGTTGATGGCAATATTACAAAAAGAAAGTAATAAATATTAGCTTTTTATGCTGGCCTGGAATAAAATCATAAATATAGCAAAAATGGAAAGATAATCTTACCTTGGACACCCAGAGTGATTTGACTGATTGCTAGAAAACGCTTTTGAACTGAAAGTTGTTTTCATTAAGAATCTGACTTGCCGGGCATGGTGGCGCACGCCTTAATCCTAGCACTTGGGAGGCAGATGCAGGTGGATCTTTGTGAGTTCAAGGCCAGCCTGGTCTACAGAGTGAGTTCCAGGACAGCTGGGGCTACAGGGAGACCCTGTCTTGAAAAGACCAAAAAAAAATAAAAAAGAATCTGACTTAATAGATACATGTCACTGAGTGTCACAAACATCCAAAAAGAAAAAGGAAAAGGACTGGGAAAGAGAGGGAAGGGAACTGTAACACTCTTAGTGTCTCCCAGAAGGAAGCTGAGCACACACACATACTCTCCTCGGACTTATGAGTCCTTTGCTAGCACTAGCAAAGTTCAGAGAATTCATGAAAATTTGGAGTGGATAACTTTCATATAAGAGTTGTTTTCCTCTGAATATGAAGTAAATAAACTAAGTCAAGGTATCTAGAAAAATACACGGTCTCTTTTGTAATGACTTTTTGGATTGTATGATGTGTTCTGTCTAAAGATGGTTGTCTTGGCTGAAACACCCACATTAACACTGCTGAGTGACATGTGGGTTACCTGTTTAGATTTTATTTTTATTTTGTACAAATCAGACTACTTATAATACTTAACTGAATTTCCATTAATAACTATTAGTTTCCATAACAATGAAAAAAACGGTGAAAAGAAGAAACTGTCGTGCAAATGAGCACACTTTATATTATTTAGCATTCAAATAGTGAATAGTTACTATTTGTAAATTAAACAAATACATTTATAGTCTTTAATTTCCACAATTCCAAGTCATTGAAGTAAATATACAGTCTGTATTCTAAACATATGAAGTCAAGTGAAGGAAGTATTAAATTTGGCTGACACATAAGTCACTATTCTTTTACAGTTCCTTGCATGTAGAATGTTTTAGTCTCTGCTGCTCTTGCAGAGTGCCAGGTTCAGGGCTACTTCCAGGGCTACCAGGCAAACATGTGCTGCACATACATACATGTAACCAAAACACTCATACATATAAAAATAAATATTTTTTTCTTTTTCAATTTTTTATTGTTATTAAACTTTTCTATAAGTCATAGATCATTTCTCAATCAAATCTAGAGTCACTTCCCTTTCCATGCCCCCCACCCCATCTGAGTCCCTGCACTCTGCCATACATTTCCTGCATCTTTTTCTGAACTCTGAATAAATATTTTCAAAATCTTCTAGTCTAGGGGCTAGAGAGATGGCTCAGCAGTTAAGAACACTAGCTGTTCTTGGAAAGGACCCAAGTGTGATTTCCAGCACTCACCTAGTAGATAATAACCAACTCTAACTTCAATTTCAGGGGAATCTGATGCTCTCTTCTGACCTCAGCAGACATTTCAGCCATTGCATGACATAGGTACACTTACATACATGCAGGCAATACACTCAGGCACATAATATAAAAATTTTAAAAATCTTTAAAATGTTCCTGTCTAGGAAAACGTTTGTATATTGTAGAATCCAAAGATCTTTGGCTCATCTCATCTCAGTTCTATTAATTCATCTTGTCATTTCTGTTAATAGCAAAATTTGGACACTAAAATTTTACCTCAATTTGTAAAATGATAGCAAAACTTTATGCAAAGTATAAATACCAAATATAACTACACTCATCCTACAAAATAAAACACATGGCATTATCTTCCTCCTGTTCTCCAAATGATTTCAGGTGTCTTGGTTAAAGATGACTAGATTCTGACATCTACCTTCAATCTGTTACAATATGTTTTGGGTGAAGTAAATGAAGAAAATCAAATGTTACCCAAAGTTTTAGCTTGAAATGAAAAGAATGTTAGATTTTTAGGTAATTATAAATATCCCCTTTCATACCACAGTAAAAGTCAGTAGGCGGTTGTTTCCTGAATACTAGCTGCACCATTGTACCCAAACCACATCAATGACATTGGCAATGTGAAACTGAAATTTTTTGATCTACCTTTTGTTCTGTAGTTAAGTTTTACCTAGAAGTAATTTTTATTTATTTTTTCTCAGTGCATATTTTTATTGAAATTTGGTGCATTTTATATAAAACATTTTAATAATTTTTATGCCCTCTCCCCACCTGCACTCCCCATACCCCCCCATACCATTTACTTGCATTCTGTCATACACTTTAAGGTCTATCAAGTCAAGCATTGGTACCCACATGTGTCTCAGTGCAAGTTCATCTTGGAGTCTAGTCAGCCTGTCTAAAACCTCTCCCTCAAAGAAAATCAACTTTCCCTCATCCAGAAGTAATTAGCTGCCAGTAGTTCTTTTTTCTTTTCTTGCCAGTAGTTCTTGATATAAATAAAGGTCTCTCCTCCATCTGCACCCTGCCATAGCTCCCTTGCGGATTTCATGTACTTTATCATATGTTTTACAGCCTGCTGAGTCAGCGTTTGTACTCAGATGTCCCTCAGTGCAAGTTCATCCACTGTAGTCAAGTCAGCCCATCTAGAGTCACTCCCTTAAAGAAGATCTACTCTGTCTCACCCAGCAGTGGTCAGCTGCCAATAGTTCCTTGGCTAAGGTTGGGGCCTGTTGCCCATTTCCTTAGTTTTATGCTGGGTTTTTGTCTGATTGAGTCAGCAGGGGTTTTGTGTATGTTGTCACCATTATTGAAAGTCCATATGACCAAGTTCTCAGAGGCCTGAAAGTCTCTATTTCCTTATATGTTCACTCATCAACCTTGGCTCTTACAATCTTTCTCCCTCCCTGCTTCAGTATTGGTCCCTGAGCCATGGATAGGTGAGGTTTAATACAGGAGACTTAATCCAGAGACAGCCATTTTGTAGCCTCTTATTCTCTAAACTTGGCTAGTTGTGGCCTTCTGTGTGCATCACACTCTGTTGTAAAAGGAAGCTGTGCTGGCAAGAGTTGAGAGATGTATTAACATTCCTTCTACCATGCTCCACTCTGTTCCAGGAGCTTGACGTATCGAGGTTTTTAAAACACTTCATTTTAGAGCTGCAATAAACATAGCTGTGCATGTATCTTTGCAGTAAGTTGTGTCTTGTGGGTATATACCCAGGAGTGGTATGACTGGGTCAAATGGAAGGCTCATTTTGAGTCTTCTAAGGGTTCTCCACACTGCTTTCCATAGTGGCTGTACAAGTTTACATTCCCACCAGCAATGGATGAGTGTTCCCCTTTCCCCACAACCTCTCCAGCACTTGGTATCATTCGTGTTCCTGATCCTAGCCAGTCTTATTGGAGTAAGGTGATATCTCAAAGTGGTTTTAATTTGCATTTCCTTAATTATCAGAGATGTTGAACACTTCTTAAGATGTTTCTCGGCCATCTCTAATTCCTCCTCTGTGAAGTCTCTATTCAGATCTTTGCTCCATCTTTTGAGTGATTCATTTGTTTTCTTTCTTCTTTGTTTTTTGAGTAGCTTGTATACTCTGGAAATTAATGCTTTGTCAGATGTATCTGCTGTGAAGGTTTCCTCCCACTCTGTGGGTCTTCTCCTCACTTCCTTTATTGCTTCCTTTGATGTACAGAAGCTTTTGAGTTTAATGAGGTCCCATTTGTCAATTGTCGATCTTATTTCTTGTGCAGCTGCTGTCTGATTTAGGAAGTCTTTTCCTACACCTATGTCTTGTAGTCTGCTGCCAAGCTTCTCTTCTATCACCTCCAGAGTTTGGGGTTTCACTGAGGTCTTTGGTCATCTGGAGTTGACCTTTGTACAAGGTGAGAGGTAGGGGTTTAATTTCATTCTTCTACAAGTGGTGATCCAGTTTTGCCAGCACCACTTGCTGAAGATGCTGTCTTTCTTCCATTGTGTCTTCTTGGCCCCCTTGTCATATGAGGTGCTGAAATGGAATTATCACTATAGCTAAAAATGAAAAAAAAAAAACTGAGAGAAAGATGCAGGACAGTCATGGCAGAATGCATGATCTGGGATGGGTGGGTGGGGTGGGGGGGGGAAGGAAATAAGCCTGAACTGAATTGGAAAAAATGTATGAAATGCACAAGCATCAATAAAATTAATTAAAAAAAAAAAAAAAAAAAAATAAAACACTCATTTTAAGGCCGGGTGTGGTGGGCACGCCTTTAATCCTAGCACTTGGAGGCAGAGGCGGGTGGATCTCGTGAGTTCAAGGCAGCCTGGTCCTACAGAGTGAGTTCCAGGACAGCCAGAGCTACAGGGAGACCCTGTCTCAAAAAGACAAAAAAAAAAAAAAATTTTAAAACGGCTTTTAGGTCCACAAGAAAACTGTGAAAGTTTCTATAACGCCTGTCCCCACACATACCACATCTGAGTAGCAATGTGTAAATCACTGAGTGAATAGTGACATGTCATAATCAACTTGTATAATTGGCATCATGACTGACTAAATCTTGTTGTGCATTCAAGATGTTCAGACAAATAGAGAATGCCATATGTCTACTGTCATGGTATGCTACAAATAATTTCACTATCCTAAGATTATTCTGCTCTGCTCATTTCAACCTCTCCTTACTTGGGAAAGCCACCGATTTTCAGACTGTCACCGTTCTGGATTATTTTCTTCAAAGGCCATAGATGAATTGCACAATGCACATTTTTCCAAGATGGCATCTTTTAGTTTAGCCACAGTGTGTTTGGGAATTCTGACATTGAATAATACACATTCCATTGTGAATAAGCCACAGTTTACCTATCCATCTCCCTAGTGAAGGACATTGAAGGACAGTTTTTGGCTGGACCTGCACATTCCTTCCAATATTAGCTGACTTTAATGGTGGTGGTGGTGGTGGTGGTGGTGGTCATGTTGGTGTATGTGCATGTATGATTCTAATGTTTTCATTGTTATGTATCCTTCAATGACATGTGATTTAGAGAATTATTTTCCCATGTTTTTGTATATCATATTCTGTACAATATCTTTGGTGAGGTGATAATATTTCCACCCGAGAAATCTGTCTTTTGGAAGCTACTACTTCCTTGTGACATGCAGATACTCTAAATGTATACACATTACATTATATAATGTCAAATTTTCACATTTGTTAATATCACTACCAACCTTTTCATAAAATTTTTAAGCATTGTCAACTTCTTCATAGTAAATGTGAGTCTCTCAAAACTCTGGTTTCAATTTGAATGCTCAAATCTTCTTACTAGCAATCTATATTGTCAGCTATTCCCCCTTGACACTATTATTTCATTCACTTTCTCAAAATCATCTTCAATTATCCAAATATGAATAACTATAGTTTGTAATTCATTCTTTAAAGTGAAAGGGCATCTTGGAAGAAATGAAAATAAAAAAGCACCTTGTTCAGCTAGTCAAACACGGGACAGCTTTGCCTCAAAAGAATCATCATCCTTCCATATGCACAAATAAATACTAAAATTAACACATTAAATGTTCAAGGGTCAATCAGATAAACATTTGTGAACCTTATTAATTCAAATAGCCTTTGAAAAACAGGTTAGTGTATGGCAGTGAAAAGTATATAGACTGTACTGTGGTTACTTGCTGCAGCCTTCCTTTGTGCTGACAGGACATCAGTTTTATATAATACAAGTTATATACCATGTAAAACAAACAAAGAATTAGTGCTCTCAAATAGTTTGAACTTTAGATCCCACCCAAAGAGCCTAAGATCCCCCAGAGTTTCATAGACCACACTTTGGAAACTGTGTGTGTTGTTACCTACCTGTTACAAAAGTCTTGAGGAATTGTTGAAATGTGGATATTTCCATTTTGGGTAGGTTTGCATACTATTTCAGGGGTTTGTGTACAACCATGAGGCTACTGATGGACAATTACAACCTTGCCAATGGACTTTATCTAAAAGTCATGACTTTTATAAGGCATCCATGTAGAATGTCCTTCCACCAAACTCTAAGAAAGCTTCAGGGTTAAGGTAAATGTCTTCAAATGTATGATTCTGCCTTGATACCATGTAAGCTATATGGAAGATAGTAAATTAGAAGAAACTTATTTTGATGATGATGATGATGATGTTCATAAAACCAAGCTTTAAAAGCAGAATTTTATTACATTTTATTTTATTGAGGTGGAGCATGCACATACCATAGTGCTCATAAGAAGATCAGATGACAACTTGAAGAAGTCCATTCCTGGGGAGTCAAAATCAGTTGTCCTGCTTAGCAGCAAGCACCTTTACTCACTGAGCTATCTCACCATCTGAGAAACTTTTTTTTAAATCCTTACTTCTATCCCTTTAATCTCTTTCCTGTTAAGAAAACCAAACTAAAATGTTAATACTAACATTGTTTTAATTTAGATGCGATTGATCTTAAGTAAGCAGACTGAATGCTCATTATCCAGGGACCTCAGTTTTTGGCCTGACTCTATTCACATACAAAGGGCATAAATGGGATCTCTCTCTACATGTTAGCCTACTGGTAGCAGTTGATGAATTCAGGAGAGTATCCCATTTAGTACTTAGCCTAAAGTAGCAAGTTTCAAAGGCACACATGGACAAATAACCAAGTCAATGCTTCCCGCCTGGGCTCAGTAAAATTGTAGACCATTACTGGTATCTGAAAATTTTTAAAAACTATCAGCTTGGAACTAATCTTACTCATACAAACAGACACACATATCATACCTTAATAGATGCATTATCTAGGAAGAATGGAAGTAGCCTTTTAGTACATAAACTGTGCTTTATAGAGAGAAAGTTACTTTACACAGATAATGAACCTAAAGTAAAACGGTTATTTCTGGCAGCTAATTCACCTTTCTAGTATATAGAGGTTCCTTCTTTATAATGGTGCCTTCTGATTCTGCTTTCTGCGAGTCCAGTAATCAGTGCCAATTACTGTTGGTTTCCATAGAAACAAGACAACTAACAGTTTTTAAATCTTCATTCATGGAGTAGTTTTACAAGTAAAGTAGACTTAGGAATGACTTCTTCCAAAGAGCATAATTCTTGAAGAAGATGTCAATAAATTTAATCCCTTCAAATAATGTTTAAAGTTTGATGTATGGTTTCACTAATATTGGATATACATATTTAGACACAGTAATCTATATCTCAAACAGTCAGAGCAGATTAAGCCACCCTCCATTAAAGAGATGTTGAGTAATTTGGAAGCAGCTGTTGAGCAAATAGAAAATATGAGCCATTAAATAATTTATTACAGTATTTTAGGAACTTGTCATTCTTTCTAATGATAAGGATTAGGTTTTCCTTTATTGTCATTTAGAAAGACTTGGTATACCTACGATTTCTAACTTTTGTGCCACTGGGGAAAAAAATCCTGACAAACCAACTTGCAGGGTGAACAATTTATTTAAGCTCAGTTTCAAATACTTCAATCCGTAGTGCTTGACTCTAGTGAAGAGACTGAGAACATGTAAAGGAAGTGACGTTCTCCTCAGAAGGGAGCAGAGTGAGGCCCAGACCAGGGACAGGGGTAAGTTTTACACTCCCACTCCCAGCGAAGCACTTCCTCAGGGAAGGACCCATCTCCTGAAAATGCCAAAAGTTTAGAAGCTCTAGCACCACCAGCTGGAGATAACGAATCAATACTTTAGCTTTGGTAGAATATTCTACACAATGCCTCTCCAATTATTAAGGGCAAATAAAGAGTAATAAGGTAGACTGGATTAACCATATTGTTAACTGCATGGTTTGAAATATAGCCATGTTATTAAGTATTGATGCTCGTTACGTAAGTTATTGCTTTCTGTTTTGTTTCAAAGCATCCTTTTATAGCTAATATAAATAAATCTGATGTCTAGGATTGGTTGTTTTCTTTATGTATGCCACAGTGTTCTAAGGACAATGTGCATTGCATTTATGATACTACTTCAGTTAGTAACAAAAATATGGTTACAAAGAACTGTTCAAGTCAGTGTTACAGATTCTATCTCCTTTCATGGGATCTCCTTTCTATCTAACTTCTCAATGCTTTGCTAAGTTCCGGTGTTCTTCCCTTTCACTGCCTCACATTCCTGGGATTTCAGCCACCACAGTGGATTTTCACGCTGTCTCTCACATCCATCAGAAGCAGCAGTAGAATGCTGAACTTCAGAGTATTCAAGGGCTGGTCTGTTAGCTGAGTTTGTGCCTCATCTGAAGAGTAGAAGAGGGTTAGATTGTTTTCTTACTAAAATTCTGTATACATTTTTGTCTTGACTAAGAATAAACCATCTACTTCTCTTCATTTCTTAAAAGCATGCTATTACCTCATCCATGTTAGTACATAGTCTGCAGGAAGTCTTCTGATACAAGGGAACCCTCACACTTTGTTCCAGGATATAATTTGCAATCATCAAACATGCTTTATCTTTGACACTCAAGTTAAGCTAAACTTCATCTATGTCTCTATTTGTAGGTTTGGTTTTAAGGAAAATGTCTGCATCACTGTCATGTGCCTCAGTGGGGTTATTTGTTTGCCATAGATTGAGCTCACTTTTATCTAGCTTTTCAAAAGCAATTTAAAAAAAAAAAACAGCAGGGCCCAGTAGAAATATTCTCTTTCAATACAGCAAGCTGCAGGCATAAAACACAATAGTAAAATATACAATGGAACAAAGTAAAAGGCCTTTATAGCAGATCTTTGTCATGCCACTACAAGTATTTCATAACATCCGCTACTGCTTTTCTCAATTGACATCATATAGGACTCAGTTAATGAAAAGAGACATGGAGCATATCACATCAAATAAGTGCCAGACAGGAAACAGAAAATGGATCATGAATCCAGGCCCCCTAGCTAAAACAGTCAAACCTCTGAATAGCAAAATGACTAATATGCTTTAGCTGTTCTCCCTTCTAGACATAAACCCAAGAGCTGTACTAAAAGTGTTTTGTTTCCTAGGCTGCTCACTAGCCCCGTACTTTCCCCACACCACCATGAAATCCAGTCAGCAAGGATCAAAAACATTTCCTTTTAAATGAGTCATGGCAATCCAATAAAGATGCAATGTGCAGATTATGTTCAAATCAATGACAGAAACATAGCCAGTATCAGCAAGCCTCAAAGAATAAAAATTGCTCACAGTCAGGGGGTGTCCATCCAATAATGAGCTGGGGCCAAGTACAGAGCTCATGCCATGGTCTGGGCAAACTCCATCCAGCATTTACTGCTCCTATTTCTTTAAGTAATTTTGGGATATTGTGGTATTGCCTTACCTTTGTCCTCCATAGACAGGTTAGGTTAACAATCCTAAGAGGTATTCAATGGCACCATTGTAGCCACAGAAGAGCAGGCAATGCATTGCCAATGTCTAGAAATAAATGTTAAAATAAACAGAAGATAGGATTGATTTCAAAGAGTCAGTTACTATTGAGAGACCATTTGGAACCCTGAAAAATGAATGCAGAGGAGACTTTTTTAAATATCCAGAGCACTTTCCATCCACTGTCAATTGTTATGAGATGCTTCATGTCCTTGGTACATATTATTTTAACTACCTATAATATGTAGGAACCATAAAAGAGGAAAAGCGTGATGTTTGCCTTTCTGAAACTGACTTAATTTGCTTAATGTGATTATTTCCAACTGCATCTATTTTCCTGAAAATGATAAAAAAATATTTTTATGTTTGGGAAACAATGCTCTAAGGAGAATTTAGTTTATGTAACCACATGTCTACTATATTCTTCATTTTAAGTTCATTTGGGTTTTGTGGGGGTTCTTCTGTTGTTGTTGTTGTTGTTTGCCTGCTTTTTCAGTGCTTGGGATAGAATCCAGAGCATTGTGCTTGATAGACAGGTAGTCTGCCACTGGGCCAAATTTAATAGGACCCCAGCCTGGTGAAAATACTAGTTGTCTTGCTACTCAGGCAGCCAGAACAGGAGAATCACAGGTTTGAGGCTAACCTGAAGAACATACAGTTACATTGTTTCAAAAAATATTCAGTACCATCTGCAGACCTCCTTAATAGCCTTCTACATCTCTTGTCAGACATTTGCTATTGTTCTTTTCATGTAACACTGAATAACTTTCATATAGGCATAGCCAGGATACAGACAATGATATAAGGTCCAGTCTGCTACAGTAAGAATGAAAGGAAAGGAGAAAAGAATCAAACATAAATCAGCCAAATCAGAGAGCTTCATAAGAGCTGGGATTTGAGGCAGAGTTATGCCAACTACTTGGAAGATTTCAGACAAGTCATTTATCTTCCTGAAGTGCCAGTGCTTCAGCAGCCGCAACTTTTCATCTCTGAATTTTCAAATCTAAGAGTATGCTTCCAATTAAGAGAAAAGCAGTCCTGAGTCTTTCATACTTAATCAAAAGACAGTTTATGCCCTTCAGACCCATCCAAGAGCTTCTCGTGTGCTATATAAAGATTTGACAACAGTTGATCTACCACAGGCTATTTTTCTTCTTTCACATTAAAAAATTATATGACTATGAGTCCCCTCATTTAATCCATTACCTGCTAATAGCATCCTTTATATTAGTCTAGAGGTCTAAAATAATAGCTAATAATCAGCTGCTTATTAGAAAGCTATCTGCAGCTGAAGCTGGTCCTACTTCATCTAAACTCAACAGCCCATTATATTTCCTGGCTATACCCTCAGGCTTTGCTGATCTCTGGGTGCAGCCAGGGCATATGGCACAGTTATCCTCTCTGGGAGGTTAGAACCAATTTATTCCAAATAGAGAGGACTTATCAGATCTAGACAGATCTTTAAAACACCTGTAAGATAATTTGGATTAATGGCAGTAATAAAGCAGCAAACAAATTTCCCTCTCCTAAAATGATAAATTACTGTGTTTCATTGAGCAGACTTTTCCTTATCTGATTTGTTTTAAAATGATAAATAGGTTTCCATAAATCCGAAGGAAACTCAGGAGTCACCATCTACCTAATTGAATCAGAGCTTATATAATTCAAAGAGATAAGAACACATTAAACAAATGAGGAGATTTTACATGCCCAAAGTGGATATAAAATTCACCTTTGAAGAACACAGGATGAAAGATGAATAGCCAAAGCAGAAAAAGTATCAAAGTTAAAGAGACATTAGCAGAAACTGCATTTATGAGAAAACCTGACTCCCAACTCAGTTTTAATATTTGAAAATAATGTGACTAGTTTTATTCTGATTCCCTCAAATGTTGATATACCAATTACATGGTTCCTTGGGAGATGCAGTTAAAGATTTGTTAGTAAAGTTTTCTTTCTGTTAATGACATTTGTCAAAGACCACAGGTTCTATGCCTTTGAGTCTCACCTTGCAGGGAAAAGGCTTCTGAGACCTGTGCTTTTCTGACTTCTGTTGTCAGCACCTGGCTTGCTTCTGTCATTTTCTCTCCTGTGCTCTGCTCTCTCCTGGCTGCACTCTAATTGATGTTCTTGCTTTACATCTCATTTTTGTATTTGTTGTATTTGGTTTGTATTTGATGTTGCTTTTTTTTATTTTCTGCTTGATCTTCAAATCTCTTCACAGGAAGAACTCTAGCTGCTTTGCTGACATCTCTGGACAGATGTCTGTAATTCTGCATTGCAGACACCATCCATACAATGAGGCAAGTGGAAATCTGAAATGCCAATGACGACTTAAAGAAGAAGAAGAGCTTGGCTTCCTAGGCAGGCAAAGAATGAGTTTCCAGATGATTTTAATTAATAATGACATAAATACCTTTTGGAAACAGGGACTCTTGTCAGGTTGTCTTCAGACATAACAACAAAATCTGGCATGAGATTGGAAGATAATTATTTCATTTCTAACTGTAAGCCCTTCCAAACAAAATAATATTCATTTATTCTGAGATGGTTGAGATTGGTGGTTCCTTTTAAGCTTGTGTTTATATTCATGTACCACTTCATCTTATCAGAAAGAAAAGAATGAGTTGAAAATTTTCTGAATAAGCTAATAGATGCACGATATTCTCAGAGTTTCCTCAAAATAGCCCACTGTGTTTCTAACAAAGTGCTAGAAATATAACTCAGGATTGAATGCTAGTCTCCTACGCACCAAACTGCAGTATCAATCTGCAGGTCTTCAAAAGACGAAATTGAAATAAATGTTAACATACAACTCTTCTACTCAAAATTCCTTAAGAAATTTTATATTATTTATAATGATTCAAAAGTCATACAAGGTCCTTCATTGTTCGGACTTTGCCCCCACCTCCAGCTCCATGCTATCGCTACCACGTGACCAAACCTTTCCCCTCTCAATGACTCCATAGGAATATCACATGTATTCTGTTTCTTGAGCAAGAGAGAGTGATTTCCATCTCGGGATGGTAGCACTTGATGCTCTTCTTTTTAAAAGGTGCTGTCTCCAAATCCACCCAAGGCTCACTCTGTTTGGAGAAACATTCAGTATTTGTTAAACAGCCTTTCTTTACTCCAGGTACTAATCACTTTTTGGCTTCTTTTTCTATATAACAATATAGATTCTAGCTACTAGCATAAAATTATTATCGAAAGTTATTATAGGGCTGGGGAAGAGTCTCATCAGAAGAATGTCTTTGTGCAAATTCAGATCCCCAGCACTCATGTAAAAAGCTGGTTTTTTGGCAGAGATCCATAACTCATCTAGATCTGGAGTGGGGGAGTTGAGGCACATCGATCCTCATAGCTCAACAGTCTGACTGTCATAGTGAATCAGTGAGCTCTGAGCTCAGGGAGAGACCTTGTTTCAAAAAGTAAGCTAGAAAGCAATAAAGGAATACACCTGTCATTGACTTCCAACCTCCATAAATAGCCCTACATGTGTGAATGCAGGTTTGCATATATAACATACACACATAAACACACACTCATACAGATACTATACACAGACACACAAAAATTGTATGTGAATTAATATACAACTAAAATATTATTTTAAGAATAATTGGGCTATGTAGGTTGCTCTGTGTGTAAAATGTTTCCCACACAGTGTTAAGATTGCCATTAAGATTTCAGCACAGGGGCTGGAGGGATGGCCTGGTGGTTGGGAGCGCCAACCGCTCTTGCAGAGGACCCGGGTTCGGTCCCCAGCACCCACATGGCGGCTGAGAACCGTCTGAAGCTCCAATTCCAGGAGAACTCCAGTTCCAGGGGAATCCGAGACCCTATTCTGACCTCCGCGGTGTTGCATGACACGGGTGCACAGACTTGCATGCAGAAAGTACATTCATACACATATAGAAATAAATAAAATTAATTTAAAAAATTTAAAAAAAAAGATTTCAGCACAAACATCAATGTTCAGCAGGCGTGTAGGTTCACGTGTAATTCCAGTACTTGGGAGGAAGAGACAGGGTATCCCCAGAGCAAGCTGGCTAGCCAAACTGGGTTTGAATGGGAGGCCTTGCCTCAATATATACTATGGGTAATGATCAAGGAAGACAATTAACCTTCCTGGCTTCTGCAGGCATAGAAACATATGCATGCTTGCACCTACATATATGTGAGCATGCATGCATACGTAGATGCATACATGGGATAAGTAATTAAGTTAGATACGTGAAACATGCTTATTAGAGTAACTAGTATGTGATGAAATATCAAAACTTATCTACTTTTACCATTATAACTTACTACGACTGATCCCTCTGCCCCACTCCCCCACCCCAGATAATTCAGCTTCCATAAAACAATCAACACGTCTTTGAGATGGGAAATTTTTTTTCATGACCAATGACAGTTATAGTCTCTGAGGAAGTTCTTCCCACAAGTCTTTCCTTGAATATAGGGGAGAAACTGGATTGTATTTTATACAACAGTACAAGCAGCTGCTAATGATGAAGATCTTAATGCTCCAGTCTCAATCACCAAATGTGTAAAATTAACTGAGCAATTAACTTCATCTCAATAAGTTATGTTCCCTTCTATACATAAAATTTGATGCTAAATGCAGTAGGAAAACAAAGATAAATTGGAATAAACACAGTCCCTAGGAAGTTCAAGTTATGGCTAAGAAAATTTTATTTTATGGAAACAAGAATGCCATTAAGGAAAGAAAACAAAACTCTTCATGTGGATGACTTGGAAAACAGTGTGCCTGAATGCAAAAAGAAAAATAAAGCAAGTGGATATTCATTGATCTTGAATTTAAATAAGGAGAAATGATTTATAGCCCCTAGAGCTTATGTAATTAAGTTTAATGATGATAGCATTTATCTATCTAATTCAGGAAAATCTACAGTTTTAACAACTGTTGATGGAGTTGTTGCCATAGAGCAAGAAAAATACAATGATGTCACTTTCACTAACCTACTCTACATTTGACATCTTTAAACATGCCCACCAAAGCCTTGTAAGTAATCAACTTAGTCAAATGATTATCAGATCATGAAAAATGCAAGACTAAACTATTTCAATTAAATATTTTAAATATAAATCCATAATGAAAGACAGATAAATACAAGAAGAGGAATAATGATTATTTATTAAACACAGCAACAAGCTTCATGCTGATATTATCAGGGCCTTCTTCCAATTTTTATATTAAATTATGTTTATTAGGTAAACATAGCATAACCTAAACTGAAGATCTTCTTTACATAGCTTGGAATTGATATTTTTCTATAAGTGTCTTACCCTACTCTATACAGTTCTAGTTTACTGACCAACTGAAGTCATTAGTAGAAAACAGCTTTGTTTCTACATATTTCATTTTCTTTCCAGAAGACTCTTGTATTTGATATTATAATTTCATACTTATTCTACAAAATGTTGTATTTGCAAATATGGACCCATAACTTTCTTTCTTTGTTGATGACAGTTTTATTCCTTCTGCATATTTTGAAGGTGAACAGTTCGAACATGATCAGCACATCTGAAATGACTGGTAAACATTTTATGTATGTGCAACACTCATTTACTATGGCATATTTTCTGAGAAGAGAATATGTGAGAGTTCAGTAATAAGGTATATAAAAAGCGCTAATTTGTATTTACTCAGTCTTTTCTTTTCACTGTCACTTTATTTAGCATGAAATTGTGCATTTTTATTATTTTTATTGAAGTTTTGTGTCTTTGATAGAACATTTCTTAATCAAATTTATGTCTTAATCAAATTTATTTCTTAATCAAATTTATCCCTTCCATGTCCCTCTCCCTGCCAGAGTTCATGCATTCTGTCATACATGTTTTGCATCTTTTTCACAGTCTTTTCTTTTCTTTGATGTAAAACTTTACTGTTTTGGGCAGAAGTTCACTGTTTCAGTCAGTTCTTTGACCAAGTCTTTTTTTATTGATGTTTTATGTATTTCATACATCATTTTTCATTTCTGTTCAGGCATATTACCCTATCCCTTAACCCCACCCCACCCCAAACGATCCCAGATCATGTACTCTATTATAACTGTCCTGCATCTTTCTCTCAGTCTTTTTTTATGCTTAGGAATTCACATTTTCCTCCATTAATTTCATGTTATTCTAAAATATGGATACATGCTCTCCACCCATATACAGTAATTACAGAGTCTGAAAATAATTGGTGGGTGGATTCTAGAGCCCATTGAGGGATTCACATTATGACAGCATAGTTGCTTACAGATAAACCAAAAATATAACCATACCATCGTTCAGCTTGCCTTTCATCTGGGAGATTTGGTGTTAGCATCCACAAATGAGGGAAACCATTCTCCATTTGTCTTTCTGGGACTCTGTCACCTCACTCAGCATAATGGCTCCGAGCTCCATCCATTTACCTGCAAAGTTCATAATGCCATCCTTCTTTACCACTGAATAGTACTCCATTGTGTAGATGTATCACATTTTTGTCATCCCCTCATCTGTTGAGGGGCATATGGGTTGGTTCCAGCTCTTTGCTATTGTGAAGAGAGCTGCAATAAACATGGATGTGCATATATCTTTGTGGTAGGATGAGTCTTTGGGGTATATATCCAGGAGTGGTATGATTGGGTCAGATGGTAAGCTCATTCCAAGTCTTTTAAAATTCTCCACACTGCTTTCCATAGTGGTTGTACAAGTTTACATTCCCACCAGCAGTGATGAGTGTTCCCCTTTCCCCACAACCCCTCCAGCATCTATCGTCTTTTGTTTTCTTGATCTTAGCTAGCCATACTGGAGTGAGATAATATCTGAGAGTGATTTTAATTTGCATTTCCTTAATTATTAATGATGATGAACACTTTTTAAGATGTTTCTCAGCCATCTTCAATTCCTCACTGGTGAAGACTCTGTTCAGCTCTTTACTCCATCTTTTGAGTAGGTCGTTTGTCTTCTTCTTTGTTTTTTGAGTAGTTTATATATTCTTGACATTAATGCTCTGTCAGATGTGTCACTGGTAAAGATTTCTTCCCACTCTGTGGGTTTTCTCCTCACTTCCTTGATTGTTTCTTTTACTGTACAGAAGCTTTTGAGTTTTATGAGGTCCCACATGTCAGCTGTTGACCTTACTTCCCATGCGGCTGCTGTCTGGTTTAGAAAGTCTCCTCCTACACCTATGACTTGTAGGTTGTTGCCAACTTTTTCTTTTATCACCTTCAAGGTTTCAGGCTTCACATTGAGATCCTTGATCCACTTGGAGTTGATTTTTGTACGGGGTGAGAGGTAGGGGTTTAATTTTGTTCTTCTACAAATGGTGATCCAGTTTTGCCAACACCATTTGCTGAAGATGCTATCTTTCCTCCATTAAGCTTTTTTGGCCCCTTTGTCAAATATGAGGTAGCTGAAGTTATATGAGCTCAAGTTTGGATCTTTGATTTTGTTCCATTGGTCAATGGTTCTGTTTTTTTGCCAGTACCAGGGTGTCTTTATGACTATATCCCTGTAATACAGCTTGACGTCTGGTAATGTAATCCCCCAAGTATTGCACTTTTTGCTCAGGGTTGCTTTAGCTATTTGGGATCTTTTGTTTTTCCATATGAATTTAAGGATTTTTATTCTAAGTCTGTGAAAAAGCTCATGGGGATTTTGATTGGGATTGCATTGAATCTGTATATTAATTTTTACTATATTAATTTTTCCAATCCATGAGCATGGGAGGTCTTTCCATCTTTTGATGTCAATTTCAATCTCCTTCTTCAGGATTTTAAAATTTTTGTTGTAGAGGTCTTTTGTGTCTTTGGTTATGTTTATTCCTAGGTATTTTTTTTAGGCTATTGTGATTGGGAAGGTCTCCTTATATTCCTTCTCCCGTTGCTTATTGTTGGTGTAAAGGAAGGCTACTGATGAACACAGATGCAAAAATTCTCAACAAAATACTTGCAAATTGCATACAGACCCACATCAAAAAGATCATCCGTCATGACCAGGTTGGATTCATACCAGAGATGCAGGGATGGTTCAATATACGTAAATCAATAAATATCATAAAACACATAAATGGACTTAAAGCCAAAAACCACACAATCATCTCAACTGATGCAGAAAAAAACTTTCAACAAAATCCAGCATCCCTTCATGCTTAAAGACTTAGAGGGAATTGGACTGAAGGGATAATTCCTCAATCAAAGCCATATACAGGAAACCCACAACAAACATCATCCTAAATGGAGAAAAGTTGGAAGCATTCCCCTTAAAGGCAGTCCACTATCACTATTTCTCTTCAATATAGTGCTTGAAATGCTCGCTAGGGCAATAAGGCAAGAAAGCGAAATTAAAGGCATACTAATTGGAAAAGAGGAAGTAAAACTATCCCTTTTTGCAGATGATATGATAGTTTACCTAAGAGATGCCAAAAACTCCACTAGAAAACTCTTAGAAATGATCAAAAGTTTCAGTAAAGTGGTGGGATACAAAATAAACATAGAAAAAAAAAAAGACCAAGTCTTTTTTGGTGTTATTGCTCCTTCCAATTTGTATCACTTCAAAATATGTATATATACACACCAAATTTATATCAAAATTAGGACGTGTGGAAAATAAGCTATTGGTTAATTCCAAATCATGTTTAGGCATTCATTTTTGATAGTAGAGTTGTATGCAGATAAAGAAAAACTATTAGTTTACATTTCTACATTACATAACATGTTGATGAGTAACATCAGGTATTATATTTAAGAAAAAAAAGGTCAATTTTCCTTACAAATAGGGATTTGTTGCTAGGATCCACAAATGGGGGACACCATATGTCGTTTGTTTTTCTGGGACTATCCTACTTCACTTAGCATAATGGCTTCTAGTTCCATCCATTTACCTGCAAAGTTCATGATGTCTTCTTTTTTATCACTGCATATAATTCCATTGTGTAGATGTACCACATTTTCTTTATCCACTCGTTGGTTGAGGGACACTAGGGTTAGTTATAGATCTTCACTATTGTGAAGAAAGCTGCAATAAAAATAGATATGCATGTATCTCTGCAGTAGGATGAGTCTTGTGGGTATATACCCAGGAGTGGTATGACTAGGTCAGGTGGTAGGGTCATTTTGAGTCTTTTAAGAGTTCTCCACACTGCTTTTCAGGAGAGTTGCACAAGTTTACATTTCCACCAGCAGAGGATGAGTGTTCTGTTTTCCTACAACCTCTCCAGCATTTGGTATCCATTGTTTTCTTGATAATACCCAGTCTTACGGGAGTGAAATGTAATCTTAAAGTCATTTTAATTTGCATTTCCTTAATTATTAACGATGTTGGACACTTTTTAAGATGTTTCTCAGCCATCTTTACTTCTTCATTTGTGAAGTCTCTGTTCAGCTCTCTTTACTCCATCTTTTGAGTGGATCATTTGTTTTCTTGCTCCTTTGTTTTTTGAGTAGTTTATATATTCTGGATGTTAATGGCCTATCAGATGTTTCACTGGTGAAGGTTTCCTCCCACTCTGTGTTTTCTCTTCACTTCTTTGATTATTTCTCTCACCGTACAGAAGATTTTGAGTTTAATAAGGTCCTACTTGTTTATTGTTGATCTTGTTTCCTGTGTAGCTGCTGTCTGATTTAGAAAGTCTTTTCCTATGCCTATGTCTTATAGGTTACTACCAATGTTTTCTTCTATCATTTTCAGAGTTTCAGGTTTCACACTGAGGTCTTGGATCCATTTGGAGTTGATTTTTCACAGGGTGGGAAGTAGGGATTTAATTTTATTCTTCTACAAGTGATGATCCAGTTCTGCCAATATTATTTGCCGAAGAAGTTATCTTTCCTCCATTGGGTCTTCTTTGGCCCCTTTGTCAAATATGAGGTGACTGAAATTGCATGTGCTCAAGTGTGGATCTTCAATTTTGTTCCACTGTTTTACAGGTCTGTTTTGTGCCCATATCAAGCTTCAAACTGTGATATAGTTTGAAGTCTAGTATAGTAATTCTTCCTGCATTGTTCTTTTTGCTCAGGCTTTGGCTATCCAGAGTTTGTCTTTCCATATGAACTTTAAGATGTTTTATCTAGGTCTGTGAAGAAGCCCATGGGGATTTTAATTGGGATTGCATTGAATCTGTATATTACTTTGAGTAGCATGGTCATTTTTACTATATTAATTCTTCAATCCATGAGCATGGGAGAGGTCTTTCCATCTTCTGGTGTCTTCTTCAATATCCTTCTTCAGGGATTTATAATTTTCATTGTAGAGATTTTTAGTGTCTTTGGTCAGTTTTGTTCCTGGATATTTTATTTTACGTTTTAATTAGGTTACAAGACAACAGATCTTCTTATGACATCTTCATGCATACTTTCTCTTAGTACACCACTCCTGGATTTTTACAAGCTCTCTGTATCAGAGATAGTAGCACATCCATGACCTTTGTTGCTCTATTCAAAGTATGAAGTAAATGGAATCAGCCTCAATGCTGTAGAAGAGAAAAGAAAAATGAAAATGTGATATGTGTTCACTAAATGTAAGCTTAAAATGTATGATTTCTAAAATTTATAGTCAGAAGCAGTGAGAGTGGCTGTGAAGATGTCCTGAAAACTGTTTATGTGGGCATGTCAGGCTCCATTTTTGGCTCCATATTTATGCAGAAGGCCACCAGCTAACATATTTGAGCCTGATCTTTGTCAATAACTCACCTTATTTCTTTGTATTTTTGAGACAGGTCTCCCTTTAGTCCCTGCTGGCCTGAAGCTCTCTATGTAGACCATTCTGGCCTTGAACTCACAGTGATCAGCCTGCCTCTGCCTCCTGAGTGCTAGGATTAAAGGATAGCACCACCATGCCCGGCAATAACTCACCTTATTAAAACAAGCCAGAATGCAATTTGATGAGAATAACTAATATTTTAAAAGAGAGATATGACAACTGCTACATACTTGCTGAGGGACTAATGTTCATATTAATAACAATTAATTATTAACAAATTAAAAGGCAAATAAAAATGGGATAATCTAAATGAGACACCTACCTCCTCAAATTATACAGTGAATATATTCTTTTAAATGAGACAGCTCCTAATAGACAAAGAACAACTCAATAAATTGCAATTCTTCTTTGGTAATGTTTCTCCTAGTCTCATGAAGTGCATTTATTAGGATAGGATCTGGTATAAATGCTGTACAGATTAGCCTTTGTCATGTTTTGGAACTAGCTGGACTGGCTAACTGATGTCCCAGCTACACCATAAATGGAAAATTTTTAAAAATAAACACACACACACACACACACACACACACTCACGAGATTTTCGAACATAAAACAATTATCTGTAGTGGTAGCACTTTTATATCATCAATAGGAAAAAAATGGAATCCATTTCTCAGCTCTGTCTATAGTGATTTTCATATCGGGAAAGGACACTAAGCATTCTAAGGTTGGGGCTGCCACTGAGGTCACTTATTTTCAATTATGTATCAAGTGGCAATGCAAGGCCATGTTGGGATTCTGCTACTGGCTCTAATTTAAGTACAAATTCAAAGCTCAAATGTAGAAATAACCAGCTAAGTTTGAGTAGAATTCAGCAGGTGTCCCAACAGTAACAGGATTTCATTGAAATGGCTTCATTTTCAATTTACGTTCTCCTTTATTCTATACAGCAAGTAATGGAAATTATAATTAAGAATTAAATGAATTAGCAACAGGGACTATAGGCAAACAAATTGAAATGACACCAACATTTTTATAACTTGTAATTATAGATTTATTTATGTTTTAAAATATTTCTCTTCACATCACCAAAATATATACACAAATAAAACAGCTGTCTTTTTCCTTTTATTGATCATATATTTCCTGTTTTGATTTTATTTCTTTTAAGTGTTTGTTTTCCCTGCATATATGTAAGTACACAATTGTGTATAATGCCTGCAGAGGCCAGAAGAGGGAATCCCCTGTAATGGAGTTACAGATGCAGATGACTTTTAGCCATGATGTGGGTGGTGGGAACCAAACCCAGGTCCTATGAAAGAGCAGTCAGTCCTCCTAGCCTCTGAGCCATCTCTGCAGCCACAGCTCCAGGCCTAGATCATGTATTTTCAAGTAAGCATTTGAAAACTATTCGGTGGATCAAAATACACTGAAGAATGAATGAAATGGTGGAAATTGAAAGTTTCAATGAATATTGAAATGAATTTTAGAATAGTGTTTTAATTTGTTATTTCCTAATTGATATTTATTTCCAGAAGATTATTTTATTTTTTTATATGCGTATGAATGTACTGTCTGCATGTAGGTTTGTGAACCCGTGTCATGCAATGCCGCGGAAGTCAGAAGAGGGTGTCAGATTCCCCTGGAACTGGAGTTCTCCTGGAATTGGAGTTACAGACAGTTCTCAGCCCCTATGTGGGTGCTGGGGATGGAACCCAGGTCCTCTGCAAGAGCAGTCAGTGCTCTTAACTGCTAGGCTATCTCTCCAGACCCCAGAAGATGAATTTATATATAGTTAGTAAAATTATAAGACACTTTTACTTTTAGTTTATTACCAGCCTTTTAAAAACAGAGGTTTAACTATGAATAAGAAAATAAAGAGAAGTTTAAAACAATAAAAACAAATGTACCTGAGGCTTGTACAGCAGTTAAAAGTCCTGGTTGCTCTTGCAGAGGACTGGGTCCTGTTTCCAGATAGAACCCAAAAGGTGGCTAAGAAGCCTGTATAACTACAGTTCTCCAGTTCCAGGGGATCTTAAGGCCTCTTCTGGCCTCCACAGATATTGCACAACAAAGGTGTACTTATATACCTGCAAACAAAGCACATACACACATAAAATAAAAATACATAAGTACAGGAGTCCTGCCCAAGGACCCACTCTTTGCAGACTCCCAATCTCCTTGCTTTGGCCATTTCTGACCTTTTGTGTTCCTGGCCTTTTCCGTTCCATGAGGGAGCTTTATTAGTGAGACTTGAGAGTGTCATTAGTGTCCTCTTCACCCCTTGTTTTCTGTTCATGAGCCTTAGGTGTAACAGCTGCATTGCAGATGTGCCACTTAAGGTTTGGGCAATTCACATCTTTACCAATGAGTAGAACTCCATTGTTTAAATGTACCACATTTTCATTATCCACTCATCAGTTAAGGGACACTTAGGTTGCTTCCATCTACTGGCTATTATGAAAAGAGCAGCCACAAACATAGATTTACAAATATCTCCACAAAAGAATAAGTCCTTTGGGCATATGACAAAGAGTGGTATAACTGGGTTAAGTGGTAGGTTCATTTTTTATGTTTTTATTGAATATTTTATATGTTTCATATATAATTTTCAATCCATCTTATTTGCCATTATACCTGCTTCTCCCTTGGCACCCTCCCACAGACCCACCCCTGGAGTTCACACCTTCTGTCATTTGTGCTAGAGTCCATTGCACCAAAGTACTCTGCCCACTCACTCCTCAGTGACAGCTCATCCACTGAGTTCTACCCAGCCAATCCGGAGTCTCTTGTCTAAAAAAAAAAGAGGCCAGGTCTTCCTCATCTAAAAGCCATCTGCTGCCAATATTTTTCAGCCAAGCTTGGGCTCTGCTACCCATTTCTGTAGTTCTGTGATGGGTTTTTGTCCAGCTGAGCTTGCATGGGTCTTGGGCATGCTGATACCAATGCTGTAGGTTCACATGAACAGGGTCCCAGAAACATGTAGGATTCATTTCCGTTTGGTCTTGCATCACCTCCCTGGCTCTTATAATATGTCCACCCCTCTCTTCTGCAATATTCCCATATATTCACATCAATGACCAGCAAAGCATACATCAGTACAATAGTGGCACTTCTATCTTGGGGGAAATAAATGACTAACCAATTGGACCTAAAGCCCACTCAGTGGGAGAAACCTCATGTGTACTGCTAACATAGCCCAAGGCACACAACTGGAGAGGTCATAGATCTTAGACAATCCCACAAGGTAGACACAAGGAATGAAACTTTGCCTGGCTTGAGGCAAAGACCTGTAAAACCTGTCCCGAAGAACCTACGAGAGTTCTCCAATATCTCTATGGGCATTCATTTGTCTCTATGAATTATCTATAGCTCCAGAAGATTGGGATATTGCAGTGTTTTCTTGCCTTGCCCATCTCTGCAAAGTTCTAGAACCAGATGGCCTTTCCTTTGAGGTACTGAGCAAAAATGTCACACCTCTAGTTTACCAGTTGCACAAACAGGAGCTCTACAGCCCCTGAGAGGAGCCAAGGTGGCTCGCCCTTCCCTTCTCCCTCCTCCACCCCACTTCCTTTCCCAGAGCACAGTAGCCTTTGATATATAAACACACTGCTGGCATGAATAAATGTGAGTCTATCTCCCAGATTCCTCTGAGTCTGTGTCTTTCTTTCTTTCCATGGGTAACTTCCCCACAGTCCCCTTCCCCTTAGCTCCTTGCTAGAGCTAAGCCTGGAGACTGTTGGCCTGCAGGCAGGAGACAGCCTTGAAGCTTGCAGCCTCGTGAAGCTGCCAGCCTGATTCTAGGAGGGAAGAACATCATGTGGATTGTGGCCACACATGATTAAATGAACATTAGACGGCAGAAACAACCTACAGACACATCCCTAGGCTAAGTAACATTTTACTAACTATAAAAGAACTATCCTTATATTTACAGACAAATATCCCAGACACCACTCGGAAAAGAAGCTTCTTTTGTACCTGATGAGAATAGTACAGAGTCCAACAATTGGACACACACAGACATGGTCTGTGAATGGCTCATGCCTAGGCAACACATCTAGAATTCAAGCTCCACAAATAGGTCCCAAACATTGTGAGCAAGAAGAACCCAAGAATGTACTACCTCTTAACTCTCCTTAAAGAAGCTCCTCCATGCAACAAGAGACCAGGAACCCAAAAGGGCCTGAATGGCCAAACCATGAATATTAGAACTCTACAGAGTGTGTTTCTATGGACAGACTGCCTATATTCACCTTCATCCACCCAGGGCTCAGATAGGTATATTTTTAAGTTTTAGGCGTTCTCCACCCTACTTTCCATAGGGGTTGCATAAGCTTGCAATCCCACCAGAAATGAATTAGCATTTCCCTTTCCCCACCTTCTCTCCAGAATTTAATATCATTTGTTCTCTTGATATTAGCCAGACTGACTTGGGTAAAATGAAATCTTAAAGTGGTTTTATTTTCTATTTCCCTAATTACTAATGATGTTGAACACTTTTAACATGTTTCTCAGCAATCATTACTTTTTCTTTAGGGAACCATTTGTTCAGATCCTCACCCAGGGCTCAGGGCCCATTGCAGAAGTGGGGGGAGGATATTCTAAGAGTCAGGGAGGAGGTGTATGTCCATATGGAAATAGAGTCCTACAAGCTCCTGGGCCTCTGCACATATGAACCTATGACAATGGTATCAGCATGCACAAGACCTATGCAAACTCAAGCAGACAAAAACAAAGGAAATGGGCAGTTGAAGAAGAGCTGGTCTTCTTAAAGCCAGGGCTGACTAGACCTCAGTGGATGAGGAATGATAGAGTATATGAATTCCAGTTGGGGAGCTGTGGGAGGATGCCAATGGGGAAGAGTAAGGGTTAGGGTTAGGGCCCTGTATAAAATAGACAAAAATTCCATAAAATTGGTGGGGGGGGGGGGGGGGGGGGGAAAGGGAAAGGGAAATATGCCTGAAATGAATTGAAAAATGATGTATGAAATACACAAAACATCCATAAAAAATGGAGACTAAAATTTTTTAAATAAATAAATAATTTAGAAAATATATACCCGTCACGTTAACTAAACATAAAACCAAGAAAATACTGGTGCTAAAGATCAGGCCTGAGTAAACTACTTGGACATACAGGATGTACCAACAAACACCACCACTAAGCAAAGTGGTTCAAAACAACAAAGATGCATTTTCTCCTGGTTCTGGTGACCAGAAATACAATATTAAGATGGCAAGGATACAGGTAAAATATTTGAAATTTACATCAGTACACATAGATATTTGTGGTTAAACAATCATAAAATAACTCAAGCCTTCATATATCTAAGGATATGTAAGTATCTTTGAAAACATAATCAGTTATTTATGAACATATTAACATTGTTTAGCTAGCAAAATCTATACAATCATCTTTCTAAACACTGAGATATTTTCAGAACTTCATATAATAAATTTTCACACTTATAATTGTGAAAAAATATGGTGTGTTGGTAATTCCCCTGGAATTTCTGAGTCACAGTCGGCCCCATTGCTGTCTCTTGATTCTAATGATTACAAGAGGATTCTGGTATTTTTTTGACTTGGACCTGCATAGCTCCCATTTCTGCTTCCATCATCATCACAGAATCTGGACTCTCTGTCTATACACCTTACATCCCCTCTCTTCACTTATAAGAACATCTATCATTCGATTTGAGGCTTACCCAAAATCAAAGATTATCTTATTTTTTGATTCTCTTTTTTTCTTATTTTTAACATTTTTTATTGATGCTTTGTGCATTTCATACATCATTTTCCAATTCAGTTCAGGCATATTTCCCTTTCCCTTCCCCCCAACCCCCACCCCATCCCAGATCATGCATTCTGCCATAATTGTCCTGCATCTTTCTCTCAGGTTTTTTTTTTCATTTTTTAGCTATAAGTGATAATCCATGAGTACAAGCATCCTTCATATGAAACCAATTTGCAGGCTGTTGCGTTCAAACCCACACAGCCCCACCATCCAGCGGGGGGTGAGGGGTTGTATGTTCAATCAAGTTGATCAAATGAGTGTCCAGACTACATTGCTGTAGTTTCACCATTCACCCCAATCGCAGTCCTTACATTCTATCACGCCCCCTCTTCCACAGATTATTCCCTAGGCTTAGAAAAGGGGCACAGATGGATGAGAAGCAAAACAGTCCACTCTCTCTGGAGCTGTTGTCTTGGACTCTGGTCAATACTGGCTGTTTCCTTTCATGGGCTGACAGTTTGTCCAGGAATAACCTTTCGATCCTACTAATGAAGCACAAGCAATTAGATACATAGGTATTTAAACAGCACTAATAGTTATGGTAGGTTACTTTGGTATAGACACATATGTTTGGATGATATGTTAATCCATGAATTATATTTTTTCCTGTTTAATATGACAGGGTCTTACTGTGGCTTATAACATCTCCTAACCTGTAGAGGATGTAAGCTTGTGGCATCAGCCATGGGTTATTCCTCCAAGGAGAGAGCCAATAGCCAATTAGGTTTAGGATATACAGGCATATGGCTGCCTCTGCTGCATAGTATTTCCAGGCAGGTGAGGTGTAGCTGGTGCTGATGGTGGAGTCTTGCTTGACTCAAGGAGACCCGTATTTGCTTTATTGGTTTAGTGGCCTTTGGTAACACTCTCTGGTATTCCAGAGGCCATCTGTACACTTGCATGTGTGGTCTCAATACATCTTTCCCATGTTAA
>VZQC01009372.1:4016385-4037035 GCA_009823505.1 Rhizomys pruinosus
ACCTATATAGTCACCCAAAACACATGTGGGAATTTATGAAATCTGTGCCTTGATTCCACCCTATAGTTATGTATACAACATGTCTTCTAGAGACTCATGGTTAAAAAAAAGGGGGGATACAAGATAGACATGACAACTTTTTCGTCAAAGACCTTGCATTCAAATCTTAAAAACTACTATGGGACAAAGATTTGTGGGTTCCAACAAGACAAAATGTCACCCAACTTAATGGCTGAGAAAGACAAAGATACAGCTTTGCTTGAGTAGGACTGTAACAGAAAGTGCCAACTGACAGGTTGACCTGTCTGAACATGAAAGGAAGAAAAGCCTCAGATTGCCAATAAATATCGAACCCCATGTGGACTCCTACTTGTAACCACTATTATAATGAGTCCATAACTATGAAACTTACCTTCTAGGGCCGCCAACAAAGGTTTGATATGAGAGAATTTCTTGCCTCCCCCACATAGAAAAAAAGAGACAGAAATATGATCATGATGATGGGTCGCTCTCACACTGTAAATTGGAGACAACTATTATAGAGGTAAATCTCTTATAAAAAAAACCGGAAAAAACTTGCCTTCTTTAATTGACTATAGACATAAGAGCTGTGAACAAGGTTATTCTCTGTTCTGAGCCAAATATAATACTAAAAAGCTCCATTAAGCTATTATCAGGAGCTTCTACATCAGCATGGTTACTTCTACCAGGAGTCGATTGGCCAGGGATCCATAGCCCCACAAAAGGTAAAGGATCCTTGCCTCTAAACTGGGATACCTGCAAGAAGGACACGATAAGTCCCTGCTGCTGAAGACCTGACATTATAAAGAGAAAAAAAAAAAAAAAAAAAAAAAAAAAAAAAAAAAAAAAAAAAAAAAAAAAAAAAAAACTCATTACACACCAAGTATACAAATCTTCCTATCCTATGCTGTCCAGGGAAACCACTCTATCTTCTATATTTTGTTCCCAGAAAGAAACATCCTGCCTTAATATTTCTTGTTCACTGAGCTATAAAATTACCAGTTTGATCCTCAAATGTTTTCTTAGAATTGCTTTAGGTAGATTGTCTTCTCCCTCTAGACAGAAGGGGGCTAGAAGCCCTTATAGAGTACCACAAGAAGCCAGGGCAGCTTCAACCTGGGAACCAACCACCAAGCTAAAGAGCCGAGGATGTGTACAGTTGTCTTGTAGTCACAGCAGTTCACACTTGTCATTTTTTACTGCATTTTGTCCCAGTTATCTCAAATTGCTGATGCACAATGTGGAGGGAGAATGTGAAAAGTTTTTCACCAAATGCAATTAGCACATACTATTTCAAATCAAGGTTAGTAATAAGCTCCAATAAGAATTTTAGAATGATCAATAAAACATAGCACTATCATGTGATATTTTAAAATAGTATTTTGAACAGATATGAAATTTAATTAGAAATGGGAAGCCACAATGTTTTTCAGTATCTTCTAGTAAACTTGAAGCGAGAGACCCACTGTTTTATCCTAAGATAAATCACTATCTTAATTCGACTATTGGGAACTGACTTTGTTTGCCCATAACAACTACTGCAGGGACTAGATTTATTTGCATTCTAAAACTGTACACATATAGTAGACAGGTTCATATTACACAAAGAAAAGAGAAGTGCCATGGAGATCTACAGGCTCTCACCAGTATCAGGCATTACTGACATTTACATATATGTCAACACTGGTATTATAATGCATATGTGTCACCAAATTGAAACAAGAACCCTGGATTTGTTACATTAAACATAGCGATAATAATTTCTGAGGATCTGTCAGACTGTAAAAAAAAAAGTAATTTAATATTAAACTAAATTTCCCAGTTTTCTTGTAAAACAAGATCCTATAGTGCTGAGCAGGTATGGGCATGAAGCACTGAACCACTTGAACTGAACACATCTTTGAGTTCCTGGACCGCATAGTTCGCACCACTTCTTATCTCCCTAAAACTGACTGACTATTATTTGCTATACCATTTTTTTGCCATTTTTCCTACATTTGGCCTATTTTAGATATCTAAACACAAACTTACTCCCTAGGGGAACCGAAATGTACAACTTGTGACTTGACTAACCCCTAAGCTTCTAATGAATAAAAGTGTGTTCATATCAGTACAGGCATTTCTGTGAAAAGATGGGTCTTCTTATAAAAGAAGAAAGGGACAAGACTTCCACCCTCTTCTCTCTGAACTAACTACTTACTCTGTGATTTCCAGGTGCCAAGAACTGGGCGACACTAGAAATTTTGTGTTTTCAATATTCTATGCACAATGATCCCAATTACAGTCTGGAAATGACTGCAGATCTGGGGAAAAATATTTTGTATACATTTTCATATATAGTTTCCTCTCCATGATGTTTTCCTCCATTAGTTACTTCAAAATAAGTTACCAAGAGAACTTTGGAAATACACTTGGTAGCATCTATTTACCTTTATGTTAATTTCAGTCTGGCTACAGTCTTCTGTACTGGACAAAGTTCATTCCATGTCTTCCAAGCAGGCTCTGTGTAAGAGCCCATTTATGCTTTGGGAAACTTGAAATCCAGGCAACATTGATTTGCTTACAATAAAAAATATACCTCAAGCTGACCAAGGATAAAGTATCATACATAAAAGTTAAAGACAAAAAAAAAAAAAGTTAAATGAAATCAGGTTTCAACTGGGCTGTAGTTAAGTTTTGCTAAAAGTGGGATTATCAAACTCAACTCCCTCAGTTAGTCTTGAGAGCTTTTTCCGTGCCAAATAGAAGAAAACTAGAAAAAACTTTATGAGTCAGAATGAAACCCACTCAGTCTCCTAATGAGAGGAAAAAAGAAAGAGAATAAGAAACAATGAAGAAGGAACATGATAAAATTCACTGAATGCAATGCAAAACAGTTCAGTAATTACCTTAATATTATCAGAATAAGGATCTCTTTCCTCTCTTTGTGTGAGGATTAGTGGGTAGTTAATATTCCATGAAGATTTCATGAGTTATGAAGGTATTTGGGCAGTGGCAACAGTCAAAATCACAAGGCTTAATTTGCACAAAGTGTTAAGAGAAGCCATGTAAATGCACTATTTGAATGATTTAGGCAGTCCTTCTTTAACTCATGGGAAAAAATATTTGTTTTATAAACTGATAAAAGCATAGGTTTAAAAAGAATCTTCTGAGAGTTTAAAAACATTACAGTGAGTTTCTCCTTCCCTTCTGGTACATCTCTTTGTCTCCTTCTGCTTCTAATCAGAGAAATCATTTAGGTATCACAGGCTCTTGTGATTAAATTGGATCCACTTGGATTATCCGGAAGACATTCTCCTTGTCTTAAACTCAGGGACATATTCACACTTAGAGAATGAATGTGACAATCCTATTACAGAAGTAGTAATGAGTTACCTCTTCTTCTATGAACCTTACTGAGGTAAAACACTTTAATTAAACAATCAAGGGTACCACTGATAAATTACATAAAAGTCTAACTTTATAAAATTTTAAAAATTTCTCCTAAGTCTTTCTTAAACAAATATGATTACCATACAATTTTAGGAAAAACTCGACCCCACCAAATCTATAATCTTTAAAGGGTAATTATATGGCATGTAAATTATATTTCAAGAAATTTATATTTTAATAAGACTTAAGAAGCTGACTCACAACACTGCACAGACCCAAGAGATAAGCCTAATCACACAGAAACCTACAGAAAAGCAGTGATTATAACATTATAATGTAAGCTTAGTATTTACAAAAATATCATCTATGTTTTGTCTACATGAGGTACTGAGGTAATATTTATTAATGCTTAAAGAAGTCTATAGAAAAGCAGTGATTAAAACATTATAGTGTAAGCTTATTCTTTACAAAAACAACATCTATGTTTTATCTACATGAGGTACTGAGGTAGTATTTATTAATGCTTGTTATATATATATCTAGCCTATTGTAAGTAAGATATGTATATTAATAATTTTCGAGGGGGAAAGGCAGCCATTCCAATAGGTTATCTCACTCTACAGCCTAGGCTGGTTTAAACCTGAAATGAAATTCTCCTGCCACTGTCTCCTATGTGCTGGGATTACAAACATGGGCCACCATGCCTGGCTAACATCCTAGTAAGTTCAAGTCTGTCAACAACTATGTGAAATATTTAATATGCTTATTTTTGTATATTCCCTTCATTTATGTAAGTACCTCTATTTTCAGGTCTGAGAACATCCTGGAGAGATTTGTTAACTGCTTTTTTATTTTTATTTTATATGTATGAGTGTTTTGTCAGCATGTATGTAAATGTACCCTGTGCATTCAATGCCCACTAAGGCCAGAAGAGGGTGTTGGAGCCCCTAGAGTTATAGGTGATTGTGAGATGTTGTATGAGTACTGGAACTGAACCTTGGTCCTCTGAAAGAACACCAAGTGTTCTTAACCACTTAGCCATCTAATGGAGAATATTTTTAATACAAGGGTTTGAGCAACCAATTCAAGGTAACAGAAAACTCTAGGAAGAGCTTATTTCTTGAGTTCCTGCTCAGCTTGTGGACCAGCAGCATTTAGCAATCCAAAAGAGCTCTGGCTACGAAGTCAAAAAATGTAAAAGATGAAAAGGAAGTATTGCCAAATCCATCTGTCTGCACCCTGCCTTTCCTTTTCCCTTAATGGGAGGGCAGGCTATCCACCCAAAGAGGTTGAAACTGGAGTACCAGTGTTGGTTTATATAATTTATTTTGTAGCCTATTTATATCAGAATAGTCAGGCAACATGTAGAAAAACGTGACCAATTTAAACAGCAGAAAAAAAACATGCCATTCGATCTCATTCTTCATAATAGGGATTTAAAAGGACACCCAGGAGCCACTTAGAACCCATGAGTTAGTCAAGCAAAACAAGTGGTTTTGCATAAGATCTGTACTTAAATCACTTAGTGTTTTCTTGTATCATTAAAAGCTAATATATTTTTAAATTGCAAGTCGTAACAACTTCCCAGGAAAATAATTTCAGTAATATTTAGTGTTTGCAGGGGTCAAGAAAGCTACCTTTATTCTAATTTCCAATCTCCCAGAATGTCTTACCTGATCAGTCCACCTGTCAAAAAGATGGGGAAATGCAACTCGTTTGGTCCCCTCCCTACTTTTGTGCGACTGGAATCTCTCAGATCAGCAAAAGAAAGAAGCCAGCCAGGCATGCTGGTTGATGCCTTTAATCCCAGCACTTGGAAGGCAGAGACCAGAAGATCCCTGTGAGGTGGAGCCCAGCCTGGTGTACATAGGGAGTCCCATGCCAGCTGGGTGACCCTATAAATAAAGAGAAGAAAGAGGGAGAAAAAGGAAGGAAGGAAGGAAGGAAGGAAGGAAGGAAGGAAGGAAGGAAGGAAGGAAGGAAGGAAGGAAGGAAGGAAGGAAGGAAGGAAGGAAAATAAAGACACCTGATAGCTCTTCAGAGACAACTAAAAGAATATAGTGCAAGAACACAGGAGGGGAGCAGTGTGGAACAGTGGGGTCCACATGTCAGGCCATTGCAAATGAGATCTGGCTTTCTGTTTTGTGAGCATGGTAATACTTCCATGAACTTACTGTGGGAAATGATTCACATCTCTCCATCCTAAGTTCATACCAGCTGGCATCAGAACTCAAGCCAGTGCTAATAAATTAATGTCAATGCTCTGTGACTAAAGGAGATGGATGAGAAGGAAGGAATGGTTTGAAACAAAGTGTCTCTGTTTGTAAGATACCCAGAAACACAAGTAAACACACAGTATTTCAAGTACTTTTGCCTGCTTGGGATATAAACAAACTCATTTTGTACTCACAATAAGGTAATAGTATTAGAGATGGAGACTCCTAGGCATGGAAAATGGAGTATCTTGCTAAGTAAACAAAGTATGTGGAATAGAGAAAAGGAACTCCATAAATACTGTCTCACACATTATCCACTCTGCTCTTGTTATCTTACTACTTCATAAAGGAGTCACTGGTAACACACTAAACGTATTGAAATTACTTTTGTAAAAGGATATTAGGGCACAAATAAAATAGATTCAGATCTCAAGGTTTACAAAAATGAAGAGAGAAACACAATGTCATATTTCTATTATTTATGCAAGTTCCATGTTAAAGTGATTCTCTGAACATTACAAACCTATTGCCATTTGCCTAGTGGATGAATACAAACCAGATTTGTATTTTACATTCTCTTGGTAATTCTTTACAACATTTCATTTGGATTTCCAGTATAACTATGCTACAGAGTTCTAATCTAACTTCCAGTCAGTTGCATTTTTCTTCCTCTTTTTTGAGACAGAGCTTCCCTATAGCCCCAGGTGGCTTAGAGTTCCCTATGGTGATCAGACTGGCCTCCATCTCACAGAGATCCACCTGCCTCTGATTCCCAAGTACAGGCATAAAAGGACTATACGACATCCCCTGCTTCAATCATATATTTTATTAATTCTCTGAGAAATTCATACAGTGATTTTTTATCATATTCAACCCCTCACCTCCATCTCATCTCAAACCATCTCCATCTCCACATTCCCAACTTTGTGAAGTCTTCCTGTATTTTTTTAAGCTCACACCGTCAATTTTGTGTTGCTCAAATACTCCTTGCTCTGGGTCCATTGCCTGCAATGTGGTAGGTCGACCAGTAGTCACATCTTTAAAGAAAACTACCTTTCCTTCTACCATCTACCAGCAGCAATCATCAGTTGCCAGGAGCTCCTCATATAGGGGTGAGACCTCAGGCCCATTTCCCTGTTCCATGTTAGGATTTTGCCTGGCTGAAGCTTTTGCAGGTCTTGTGCATGGGAGTTCACATGTACACATGCCCTGTTGAATCCAGAGAACACTGCTTTCTTGTAATCATCCACTGCCTCTGGCACTTAAAACTTTCAAACTCCTTTTCAAAAATTATCCCTGAGCCTTCAGGGGAGGGGTGTAATATAGATGTACCATTTAGGTCCAAGAAATCTACTATCTCATATTACCTGTACCTTGACCTGCTGTGGGTCACTGTGTTAATCACCACCTACTATAATATATATATATAAAAAAAAAAAAAGCTTCTCAGGTGAGGGCTTTCAGATGCACTAATCTCACAATGTAAAAATGTTATGAAGACTCAGTTTTGGGGACTGGAGAAATGGCTCAGTGGTTAAGAGAATTGCCTGTTCTTGCAGAGTACCTGGGTTCAAATTCAAACACCCACACGGTGGCTAACAAATGGCTGTAGCTCCAGTTCCAGGGGATCCAATGCCCTCTTCTGTCCTCTGTGGGCATTGCATGACATGAGTGCACTTGCATACATGTAGGCAAAGCACTCATACACATAAAATCAAAATAAATAAATCAAAATTTAAAATTTGCTTTAATATTATGTTCATTTAACAGAATAGTAGTCCCCTTGGTTCTATGATATACATAGCCACAGGATTTTAGATAAAGGTGCCAGGTTCATTCCAAATATGGATCCTTATGTTTACAAACAAGTATACTATTCACCATTGAACAAAGAAGCTTCTTTTTATAACCGATGGAGACAATTACAGAGTTCCACAAATGGTCAAATACAGATATTAAGTGTGTGGTGGCCAGCCCTAAGAGACACATCTACAACGGAGCCTCCACAGCTAAAGTTCACAGAATATAGCAGAACAGGGAGGAGAGAGAATACTAACACATCCCTCAACTCTCACCTGGGAAGCGTCTTCATGCAACACAGTGCTGTGCACACAAGAGGTCAAAAGTGGCTGAAATGTAAAAAATTAGAGACTACAGAGTGCATGTCCCTGGATGGAGCTCCTATATTATACCTCACCAATCCATGACACAAGGAACATTGCAGAAGAGGGGACTGAAAGAGTATAAGAGCCAGGATCGGTGCATGAACATAAGGAAACCTAGACCTCCAGGCCTCTAGAAACTTACTCATATTAACTTATAGCAATGGATACAGCATGGAGATGACCCACGCAAATTCAACCAGACAAAAACCCAGCATAGAATTGAGGAATGGGGCAGGAGGCCCCAACCTTACCCAAGGAACTATTGGCAACTGATCACTGCTGGGTGAGGAACAGTAGATCTTCTTAAAGTGATTGACTCTAAATAGGCTGCCTAAACTAAAGGGAAAGAACTCATATGGAGGGACAGCTAGGTGAAACAAATCTGGTGGTGGAAGGTGCTAATGGGAGGCACAGAAGGGGAAGGGTCATGAATATGATTGGAATGTATTATATTAAATTCACAAATATTCAATAAAAACATGTTAAGAAAATATACTGTTAAAATTCCAACATAATTTGTCACAGAAATTTAAAAACTAACCTTAAATTTCATATGGAAACTCAAGAAAACAGAAGTGAGCCAAAACAACCCTGAGCAACAGATGACCTACCAAGGGCATCCCATCCCTGATTTTATGTTGTAGGACAAAGCAGATAGTAACAAAAACAATATGAGATTGGCACCAAAACTGGCACCTTAATAAATCAGCTGCTTTTAAAAAAATAAAACATTCTATTGATGTTTTGTGTATTTCATGCATCATTTTCAGTCCAATTTAGACATATTCCCCTTTCCCTGCCTCCACCCCACCACAGTTCATGCATTCTGCCATACATGTCCTACATCATTCTCTGTCTTTTTAAAGTTTTTCTCTAGAGAGGTTTATTGTTTGGGGCAGAATTTAATGGTATCAGTCAGTTCTTTGACCCAGTCTTTATGTTGCTGTTCCCTCCCCTTTGTAGTGTTCTGAAATGTAGCTTATATAAACATGACATATGTACCAAAATTATGACTTCCAAAAATAAACTGTATGTTAATTCCAAAATATGTTTCAGAATTCAGATTTTCCCTTTAATTTTATATTACTCTATAATATGAATACATACCTTCCACCCATATACAGCAAATACAATCTCTGAAAATAAGTGATTAGTTCATTCTATGACCCATTAAGAGATTCAAATTATAACAGCACAGTTGCTTTCGGATGAAAAGAAATATAACAATAACATTGCTCAGCTTGCCTTTCAACTGGGGATGCAGTGCTAGAAACCACAAATGAGGGAAACCATTCACCATTTGTTTTTCTGGGACTGTGTGATGTATTCAAGTTCCAGCCATTTACCTGCAAAATTCATAATGTCATCCTTATTTACTGATATGTACCATTGTGTAGATGTACCACTTTTTGTTATCCACTCATCATTTGAAGGACATTTGGGTTGATTCCAGATCTTTGCTATTGTGAAGAGAGCTGCAATAAGCATAGATGTGCATGTATCTTTGCAGTAGCGGTATGACTGGGTCAGGAGGTAGGCTATTTTAAGTCTTTTTAAATTTTATTTATTTATTTCTATGTTTATGAATGTACTGACTGCATGTAGGTTTGTGGACCCGTGTCGTGCAATGCGTGGAGGTCAGAAAAGGGTGTCCAATTCCCCTGGAACTGGAGTTCTCCTGGAATTGGAGAATTGGAGTTACAGATGGTTCTCAGCTGCCACGTGGGTGCTGGAGATCGAACCCAGGTCCTCTGCAAGAGCAATCGGTGCTCTTAACCCCTAGGCTATCTCTCCAGCCCCTATTTTGAGTCTTTTATGGGTTCTCCACACTACTTTCCATAGTGGTTATACAAGTTTACATTCCCACCAGCAATGGATGAGTGTTCCCCTTTCCCCACAACCTCTCCAGCACTTGGTGTCTTTTGTTTTCTTGATCTTAGCCAGTCTTATCGGAGTGAGATGATATTTTGGAGTTTTTTGTTTTTTTTTTAATTTTATTTATTTCCGTATGTGTATGAATGTACTGTCTGCATGCAAGTTTGTGCACCCGTGTTGTGCAATGCCGCGGAGGTCAGAAGAGGGTTTCTGATTCCCCTGGAACTGGAGTTCTCCTGGAATTGGAGTTTCAGACGGTTCTCGGCTGCCATGTGGGTGCTGGGGATCGAACCCAGGTCCTCTGTAAGAGCGGTCAGCGCTCTTAACAGCTAGGCCATCTCTCCAGCCCTATCTTGGAGTTTTTTAATTTGCATTTACTTAATTATTAATGATTTAGAACACTTTTTAAGATGTTTCTCAGCCATCTTTACTTCCTCACTGGTGAAGTCTCTGTTCAGCTCTTTACTCCATCTTTTAAGTGAGTTATTTGTTTTCTTACTTCTTTTGTTGTTGTTGTTTTTGTTTTTGTTTATTTTTAAACAAAGTTTCATTCCCACATTAGGGGATTTCTTTTTTAATATATATTTTGTACAAGATTATCAAATCTAGACCCATGTTCCCCACCCTATGCCCCCACCTCACTAAAGGTCATGCATTCTGCCAAACATGCTTTTCATCTCTTTCTCAGTCTTTTTCGATATTCTCCATGTGGAAGTTGACTGTTTTGAGCAGAAGTTCATTGTTTCAGTCAGTTCTTTCATGCAGTCCTTTCTGTTGTTGTTGTTGTTGTTATTGTTGTTGTTGTTGCTGTTGTTTCTAGTATGCATCACTCCCAAATGCTTGGACAAAAGCTCAAGGGGCTGTGCACAAGAAATACTTACAACTAGGTAATTAGCACTAGCATCCACAGATGAGGGATACCATTTGTCGTTTGTTTTTCTGGGACTGCGTTACTTCACTCAGCATATCTTCTAGCTCCAGCCATTTTCCTCACAAAAGCTCATGATGTCAGTTTTCTTTACTGCTGCATAGAACTCCATTGTGTGTAGATGGACCACATTTTCTCTAACCACTCATCAGTTGAAGGGCATTTGGGTTGGTTCCAGCTCTTTGCTATTGTGAAGAGAGCTGAAATAAACATGGCCGTACATGTATCTCTACAGTGGGATGAGTCTTGAGGGTACATGCTTAGGAGTGGTATGGCTGGGTTGGGTGGCAAGTTCATTCTAAGTCTTCCAAGGGTTCTCCACACTGCTTTCCATAGTGACTATACCAGTTTACATTCCCACCAGCAGTGGATGAGTGTTCCCCTTTCCCCACAACCTCTCCAGCACTTGGGATCATTTGTTTTCTTGATCCTAGCCAGTCTTATTGGAGTAAGATGATATCTTAAAGTGGTTTGCATTTGCATTTCCTTAATTATTAGCAATGCCAAACACTTCTTAAGGTGTTTCTCAGCCATCTCTAATTCCTCACTTGTGAAGTGTCTGTTAAGCTCTTTGCTCCATCTATTGAGTAGGTCATTTGTTTTCTTTCTTCTTTGTTTTTTGAGTAGTTTACATATTCTGGAAATCAATGCTTCGTCAGATGTTCCTGTGGTGAAGTTTTCCTCCCACTCTGTGGGATTTCTTTTCACTTCCTTGATTGTTTCTTTTGATGTACAGAAGCTTTTGAGTTTAATGAGGTCCTATTTGTCAATTATCGACCTTAATTCTTGTGCAGCTGCTGTCTGGTTTAAGAAGTGTTTTCCTATACCTCTGTCTTGTAGTCTGCTGCCCACTTTTTCTTCTATCACCTTCAGAGTTTGGGGTTTCACATTGAGGTCTTTAATCCATCTGGAGTTGACTTTTGTATAGGGCGAGAGGTAAGGGTTTAATTTCATTCTTCTACAAGTGGTGATCCAGTTTTGCCAAAACCACTTCTTGAAGATGCTGTCTTTTCTCCATTGTGTCTTCTTGACCCCCTTGTCAAATATGAGATGGCTGAAATTGTATGTGTTCAAGTTTGGATCTTCAGTTTTGTTCCACAGTCAACAGGTGTGTTTTTGTGCCAGTCCCAAGCTGTTTTTATGACTATAGCCCTGTAGTATAGCTTGAAGTCTGGTATACAGATCCCCCCTGTGTTGCTCTTTTCACTCAGGGTTGTTTTGGCTATTCAGGGTCGTTTGTTTTTCCAGATGAATTTAAGGACTTTTTTTTCCAAGCCTATGAAGAAACTCTTGGTGATTTTAATTGGGATTGCATTAAATCTATACAAGAGTTTGAGTAGAATGGACATTTTTACAATGTTAATTTTCCCAATCCATGAGCATAGGAGGTTTTTCCATCTTCTGATGTCTTCTTCAATTTCTTTCTTTAAGGGTTTAAAATTTTTGTTGTAGAGGTCTTTGGTGTCTTTAGGTTTGTTCCTAGGTATTTTATTGTTTTTGAGGCTATTGTGAGTGGAAGGGTCTCCTTGAATTCCTTCTCCAGTTGCTTGTTGTTGGTGTAAAGAAAGGCCACTGATTTTTTTAGGTTAATTTTGTATCCTGCCACTTTTCTGAAGCTGTTAATCGTTTCTAGGAGTTTTCTAGTGGAGTTTTTATCATCCCTTAAGTAAACAATCATATCATCAGCAAATAGGGATAGCTCAACTTCCTCTTTTCCAATTAGTACTCCTTTAATTTCCTTTTCTTGCCTTATTGCCCTAGCAAAGTGTTTCAAGTGGTATATTGAAGAGGAATGGTGACAGGGGCCAACCTTGCTGAGTTCCTACCTTTAAAGGGAATGTTTCTGTCATTTCCCCATTTAGGATGATATTGATTGTGGGTTTCCTGTATATGGCTTCGATTACATTGAGGAATGATCCCTCCAATCCAATTCCCTCTAGGACTTTAAGCATGAAGGGATGCTGGATTTTGTCAAAGGCTTTTTCAGCATCAATTGAGATGATGGTGTGGTTTTTGTCTTTCATTCCATTTATGTGCTTGATGATGTTTATTTGATTTTGTTTGTGTGTGTGTGTGGTTTTGTGTGTGTGTGTGTGTTTCCCTGCCACACACGAGCACACACGCACACACAACTGTTCGCGCATCCCCCACCACGATGGATGATATTTTTGATGAGTATTGATGGAGCACTCTTGGTTTGACTTGCTATTTTTTTGATTTCTTTGTTTTTTTTTTTTTTTTTTTTTTTTTTTTTTTTTTTTTTTTTTTTTTTTCCTTTTTCTGTTTTTTTCTTTCTCTTTTTTTTCTCTTTCTCTTTTCTTTTTTGTTATTGGCGTTCCCCTTAGCCCCCCCCCCTCCTCTTCCCCCCCCCCCCCCCCTCCCCCCCCCCCTACAATGTTGCGATCTTGTGTTTCATTACTTGGCGAGATTGGCGCACTATATGTTCATCTGTTGGTCTTTTTGCTTAAGCTGTTTTATCCCCCCCCCCCTTCCTGCCCTGCCGTTTCGGTACATATATGTAAAGAACCGTGATGGTCGTCATGATCGGAATATGGCGGAGATACGATCACTTTTTTGTGCATCACCTGTTGTGACTTCCTTCTAAAAAATTCTAGTAATTAATGGTCGTAGTTCTTTTGAAATGTTTACCCTACGGGGCAGGGCGGAGAGATCGCCCCCCTCATCCCCGCGGCCTTCCCACCACGCGCACACGGAAGCTCTTCGTCAGAGGACCCGGGTTCGATTCCCCATCACCCACGTGGCGGCTAAGCTAAGGGAATCCGTCTGACTCCAATTCCAGGAGACACTCCAGCCCCCCTCCCCCACAGGGGAATCTGAGACCCTCTTCTGACCTCCGCGGCATTGCACAACACGGGTGCACAGACCTGCATGCAGACAGTACATTCATACACATACAAAAATAAGTAAATAATAAAAAAAATTTTAAAAAAAAAAGAAATGTTTTATACAATTCTGCCCTGAAACCGTCTGGACCTGGGTTTTTTTTAGTTGGGAGGTTTCTTATTGCATCTTCAATTTCTTCATATATTATGGGTCTGTTTAAGCTGTCAATCTCTTCTTGGTTGAGCTTTGGTGATTCCCAGGATTTCAGATATTCATCCATTTCTAGGTTTTCAAACTTGGTAGAGTATAGGTTTTTGAAGTATTCCCATATGATTTTCTGGATCTTTTCCTTGTCTGTTGTGATATTTCCCTTTTCATCATGGATTGTATTTGGAGTTGTTCTTTCTTTCTTTTGGTTAACTGGGCTAGAGGTCTGTCTATCTTGTTTGTCCTTTCAAAGAACCAACTTTTGGATTCATTGATTTTTTTTTGTATTGTTTTGTTTGTTTCTATTTCATTGATTTCTGCTCTGATTTTTGTTATTTCTTCCTGTCTGTTGTGTTTAGGGTTCATCTGTTGTTGCCTCTCAAGTGCTTTTAGCTGCAGTATTAGATCATTCACTTGTGCTCTTTCTGTTTTTCTAATGTAGGCACCCAGGGCTATAAACTTCCCTCTTAGTACTGCTTTTAAGGTATCCCATAGATTTTTTGTTGTGTTGTATTGCCATTGTCATTCAGTTCCAGGAATGCTTTTATTTCTTTCTTTATCTCTTCTTTGACCCATTCATTATTCAAGAGTGTGCTGTTTAGTCTCCTTGTCCTCTTGTAGGCAGTAGGGCCTGTCCTGGTGTTTATGTTGAGCTTTATTGCACTGTGGTCTGTGCTTCAGGAAGTCTTGGGAGATCTCCGATCACTTCTTTGTTTTTTAAATAGTTTATATATTCTGGATGTTATTGCTCTGTCAGATGTATCACTGGTAACATTGTCATCCCACCCCGTGGGTTTTCTTTTCACTTTCTTGGTTTTTTCTTTCACTGAACAGAAGCTTTTGAGTTTGATGAGTCCCACTTGTCGACTATTGACCGTTTTTCCTGCATGGCTGCTGTTTGATCTACTAAGTGCTTTCCTAAGCCTATGTCTTGTAGGTTGCTGCCAACATTTTCCTTCTTTTGAAATTTTTCATCTATAATTTATTATTTTCTTTTTTATCTTTTATTGAAGTTTTGTGCATTTCATACATCACTTCTCAATCCAATTCAGACTAATTTCCTCCCAGCCCCCCCACCCATCCCAAGTACATGAGGTCTGTCATTCATATCCTGTTTCCCCTTCTGAGTTTTTTTGAAGTTTTCAAAGCAAAAGATTATTTTTTTGGAGGGGGGTCGGAATCTACTGCTTCAGTCAGTTCCCTGTCCCATTTCTTTTGCTGTTGTTGTTCCCTCCAATCAATATTGTTTCACCATTTGCATGTATGTATGTCACACATGTACTAAAATCATGTCCTCTGAAAATAAACTATGTTATTTCCAAATCATATTTTGGGAATCCACATTTTTCCCTTTTAATTTTATATTGCTCTAAAATATGCAAACATAGGGGCTGTAGATATGGCCTAGTGGTTAAGAGTGCCAACTGCTCTTGCAGAGGACCTGGGTTTGATTCCCAGCACCCACATGGCAGCTGAGAACCTTCTTTAACTCCAGTTCCAGGGGAATCCGACACCCTCTTCTGACCTCCATGGCATTATATGACACTGGTGCACAAACCTACATCCAGACACATAAAATAAATAAACAAATAAAGTTTAAAAATAAATAAAATATGCAAACATACCCTTGTACCTTAATTATAAAGTCTGAAAATAGGTAGTAGGTTAATTCAAGAGTCCATTAAGAGATTCACATTCTTTTTTATAATATTTTTTTAATTTTTTTTATTTATTTCGTATGTGTATGAATGTACTGTCTGCATGCAGGTTTGTGCACCTGTGTCGTGCAATGCCGCGGAGGTCAGAAGAGGGTGTCGGATTCCCCTGGAACTGGAGTTCTCCTGGAATTGGAGTTTCAGACGGTTCTCGGCTGCCATGTGGGTGCTGGGGCTCTAACCGGGTCTTCTGCAAGAGTAGTCGGTGCTCTTAACTGCTAGGCCATCTCTCCAGCCCCGAGATTCACATTCTAAGAGCACAGTTGCTTTTAGATAAAGAGAAATGTAACATTAATGTTACTCAGTTTGCCTTGATGCTAGCATCCACAGATACGAGATACCATTTGTCGTTTGTTTTTCTGGGGCTTTGTTACCTTACTCAGCATGATATCTTCTAGTTCCATCCATTTACCTGCAAAGCTGATGAAGTCATCTTTCTTTACCACTGCATAGAACTCCATTGTGTAGATGTACCACATTTTCTCTATCTACTCATTGGTTGAGGGGCACTTGGGTTGGTTCAAACTCTTTGCTATTTGGAAGAGTTGCAATAAACATGGCTGAGTTTAATTGTTGATCTTATTTCCTGTGCAACTGCTGTCTGATTTCGAAAGTCTTTTCCTATCCCTATGTCTTGTAGGTTGCTGCCAATGTTTTCTTTTTTCACCTTCAGAGTTTTGGGTTTCAAGTCGAGGTCCTTGATCCACCTAGAGTTGATTTTTGTACAGAGTGAGAGGTAGGGGTTTAATTTTATTCTTCTACAAACAGTGATCCAGTTTTGCCAGCACCATTTGCTGAAGATACTATCTTTCCTTCATTGAGCTTTTTTTGCACACTTTATGAAATATGAGGTGGCTGAAATTGTATGAGCTCAAGTTTGGATCTTCAATTTTGTTCCATTGGTCAACAGGTCTGTTTTTGTGCAGTACCAGGCTGTCTTTACGACTATAACCCTGTAATATAGTTTGAAGTCTGGTAAGGTGATCCTCCCTGTATTGCACTTTTGGCGCAGGGTTGCTTTAGCTATTAGGGGTCTTTTGTTTATCCATAAATTTAAGGATTTTTTTCCCAAGTCTGTAAAGAAATTCATGGGGATTTTAACTGGGATTGCATTGAATCTGTATATTAATTTGGGTAGAATGGACATTTTTACTATATTAATTTTTCCAGTCCATGAGCATGGGAGGTCTTTCCATCTTCTGATGTCTTCTTCAGTCTCCTTCTTCAGAGGTTTAAAATTATTGTTGTAAAGATCTTTGGTGTCTTTGGTTAGGTTTGTTCCCAAGTATTTTATTTTTTTGAGGCTATCGTGAGTGGGAAGTTCTCCTTATATTCCTTTTCCAGTTGCTTGTTGTTGGCGTAAGGGAAGGCCACTGATTTTTCCAGGTTCATTTTATATCCTTCCACATTACTAAGATTCTTAATTGTTTCTAGGAGTTGTCTGGTGGAGTTTTTAGCATTCCTCAGGTAAACTATCATCAGCAAAAAGTGGTAGTTTGACTTCCTCTTTTCCACTCATTGTGTCTTATTGCCCTAGCAAGCATTTTAAGCACTATATTGAAGAGGAGTGGTGATAGGGGACAGCCTTGCCTGGTTCCTTCTTTTAAGGGGAATGCTTCTAATTTTTTCTCCATTTAGGATGAGGTTGGCTGTGGGTTTGTTGTATATGGCTTTGATTATATTGAGGAATGTTCCCTTCAGTCCAGTTCCCTCTAGAACTTTAAACATGAAGAGATGCTGCAGGTTGTCAAAGGCCTTTTCTGCATCAATTGAGATGACTGTGTGATTTTTGTCCTTCAATCCATTTATGTGTTTTATGATATTTGTTGATTTACAAATGTTGAGCCATCACTGCATCTCTGGTATGGATCCAACTTGGTCATGATGGATAATCTTTTTGATATGTGCCTGTATGCGATTTGCAAGTATTTTGTTGAGAATTTTTGCATATTTGTTAATGAGATGGGTCTATAGTTTTCTTTTTTGGTTGTGTGTTTGCCTGAATTTGGTATTAGAATGATGCTGGCTTCATAGAAGGAATTGGGGAGATTTCCCTGTGTTTCTATCTTTCTGAACAGTTTGAGCGGTAATGCTTGTAAGACCTCTTTAAATGTTTTATAGAATTCTATTGTGAAACCATCTGGGCCTGGGCTTTTTTTTAATTGGGAGGGTTTTTATTACATTTTCAATTTCCTCAAATATTATGGGTCTGTTTAAACTGCCAATCTCTTCTTGGTTATGTTTGGTTGATTCCCAGGACTCCAGATATTCATCCATTTCTCTTAGGTTTTCAAATTTAGTGAATTATAGATTTTTGAAGTATTCTTATATGATTGTCTGGAACTTTTCCTTGTCTGTTGTGATGTTTCCCTTTCCATCATGGATACTATTGATTTAAAGTTGATCTTTCTTTCTTTTGGTTAACTGGCATAGAGGTCTGTCTATCTTATTTATCTTTTCAAACAACTGGCTTTTGGATTCATTAATTCTTTGTATTGTTTCCTTTGTTTCTATTTCATTGATTGCTGCTCTGATTTTTGTAAGTTTTTCCTGTCTGTTGTGTTTAGGGTTCATTTGTTGTTGTCTCTCAAATGCTTTTATGTGCAGTGTTACATTTATTTGTTCCTTTTCTTATGACTGGTTTTAAAGTATCCTACAGGTTTTGTTGTGTTGTATTGTCTTTTTCATTCAGTTCCACGAATACTTTTATTTCATTCTTTATTTCTTCCCTGACTCATTCATTATTCAGGATTGTGTTGTTTAGTCTCCATGTGTTCTTGTAGCTAGTAGGGCTTATTCTGGTGTTAATATTGAGGTCTATTGCACTGTGGTCTGAGAGAAAGCATGAAATAATTTGAATCCTTTCATATTTGTTGAGATTTCTTTTGTGTCCCAGTATGTGGTCAATTTTGGAGAATGTTTTATGGGGCTCTTAAATCAGCTGCTTTTTAAATAAATATTTACTTACTGCAATTGTAAAGGAGCTCTGTAATTTTTAAATCTTGAAATATCTATGAAAATCTAAGGCTCCATATGTTTTGTTGGTGTGTGACATCACCTCTCTATCCATAGCTAGTAAAACATAATTCTTGTAAAGAGAAAATATCATGGTGCCATTGTAGTCTATATAGTAGACTATATAGTCTATATATGTAGTGTATAACTGAAATAATCCTGTGAGTAATGATTAGCTCCCATTCCAAACATTTCAGACAAGTGTTACAGATTTTAAAGTTTCAGATTTTGAAATATGTGCATGTGCATAATGATATATTTAGTAGGAGACCCCAAACTTAACACTAAGTGTGTGCACATTTTATATATACCTTATACAGAGATCTCGAGGGTAATCCTACACTCTTTAGATAACTGAATTAGTCACTTTTCTGTTGCTGTGATAAAACCACCATGACCAAGGGAACTTATAAAAGGAAGAGTTTATTTGAGCTTATAATTAACAGTTCCAAGAAATTAGAGTCCATTGTGGCAGGGAGGCATCGTGGCAGGAGCTGGAGCAGAAAGCTGAGGTTCACATCTTCCAATGAGCAAGGAAGCCAAGAGAGAGCCACTGGAGACTAACAAGGCTTGTTAAACTTTCTAAGCCCGCCCCCAGTGACATATTTCCTCCAGCATGGCCACACCTTCTAAGACCTCTCAAAAGAGCACCACCAACTGGGGACAAAATATATGAATTATTGAAGCTTATGGGGGACATTCGCATTCAAACCACCACAATCACCATGTTTCAACAGTCACAAAAGGCTGGATTTATAATTTTCCATTATTGGCATCAAGTTGAATGTTCCAAATGTTTCTGATTTTGAAGCATTTTATATTTCAGTTTGGGAGACTAAGAAACTCAACATCAATACTAGGTAATATATGTGGCTGCAAACCATGGGAACTACTGTTTGCAAAGACATAAAATAAATGAAAAAGAAATCCAACCATGATGTGATTATAGAGGCATGTATATAAGCGATACCAAAACAAGCACTGCAGTAGCATTTCATAAAGCAAAGGTGCTGCATTAACTGTATCTTGCAGTTCTGGAAATTATGAAGAGGTACAGCCTCAGTAATTCATGATCGCTAGTTAGTTGCTCTTATAGACATTTGATAAGCAATATTTTAAGCACCACCAAAATCATGAAAGATATCTTCTCATGACTAAGGGCCATTAATCTTTATGAAAATGTGTGCATTTGGAAATTATAACTCTTAACTTTAACCAGAACAATCTTCTTCTGATGGCATATAATCTCAAGCCCTCACAAACTGATTCTAGTGGTCCATCACAATTTCTACCCCATTCCAACTATCACTATCCTAATCAGAAAATTCTGATAAATCAGAATATTTCAATGTATTAAGAAATCTCCACAAATTATAGTTTAAGTGCCAAGGTATAAAAGGCTCTACCCTGACAAGCTTAAAACTTCAAAAGAGGCTCCTGAGTCGCAGGCAAGACATCATAACTCACGCAGGCAGGGCAGGTACACAGCTGAGGTGATCTGGCACAGAGATGGCTGTAAGAGGGTCTCGGCTCTGAGCCTTCTTTCTGGGTTCCCCATCTCGGAGGGACCACGCTTGGCCTTTGCAGAGTGAACAGAGGGTCGTGTTTACTTCTGCTCTGGTTCTGGCCAGCAGACTTGTGGGCAGGCTCCTGAGTCGCAGGCAAGACACCATAACTCGCACAGGCAGGGCAGGTACACAGCTGGGGTGGTCTGGCACAGGGACAGCTGTAAGAGGGTCTCGGCTCTGAGCCCTCTTTCTGCAGTCCTCGTCTCGGAGGTACCAGGGCATGGGCTAGGTCAGGCACGCAATCCCTCCCCCCCTGCCCCGCGCCAATGGGAATTGCTGAGAATCCAAGTGGACTTACTTTTGGAGAACCTTCAGAACAGAAAGAGAAGACTGACTTAAGCTTCCAACATCCAATATATAAACATAATTGAAAACCTGAAACTTAGACAAGTCAACACACCATAAAAAAAAAGGAGGAAAGGGAATTAAAGAAAAGATCAAACCTCTGCATCATAGGAATAGAGGAAGGAGAAGAATCCCAAGAGAATGGTGTTGATCAGATCTTCGACAGAATAATAGATGAAAACTTCCCCAAACTAAAAAAGGACAAACCAATACCAATACAAGAAGCACATAGAACTCCAAACAGACAAGATCAGAAAAGAAATTCTCCATGCCACATCATAGTTAAAATGCTAGACACCCAAAACAAAGACAAAATCCTTAAAGCCACAAGAGAAAAACAACAAGTGACCTATAAGGGGAAACCTATCAGAATTACAAC
>VZQC01009372.1:4049366-4067853 GCA_009823505.1 Rhizomys pruinosus
GAGCCTTAGATGTAGAGGTTCCATTGTAGATGTGTCACTTAGGGTGGGGCATCTCACAGACACACATTCTCTGTGTGACCAGTTGTGGAACTCTATATTAGTCTCCATCTGTTGCACAAAAGAACCATTTTTGATGAGTGGTGACAGGTAGAGTTGTCTGCAAATTCAACTCCATCTTTTTTATTAAGCTTTTGTCATTGCATAGCACAGTTCTCAATCGAGTTTAGAACCCGCCCGTCCGTACCACTCCAGCTCCTCACTAGACCTCATGTTTCCCGCCATACCCAGTAAGACCTATCCGGTCAAGCATTTGTGCCCAGATATCCTTGACGGAAAATTCATCCACTGGAGTCTATTCAGCTCATCTAGAGATCATCAGTAAGGTAAACTGTCCCGCACCCAGTAACAATAAGTCTTCAATAGTTCTGTCTGCAGCTGGCCTGCCACCCATTTCTTTCCTCCCCTCTGGGTCCTTGTATTTGGCACTGTAATTGTAGCCAAATACACATGGCAGGAAAGGACATAGATCCTAGGGAAGCCCTAGCCCTGTCACATCTCAACACAAATGATATTTCTTACCATAAGCTGAATATGGATCCTTGTATTTACAGACAAGCGTGCCAAGCCTTGATGAGTGCTTGTATTTACACGTCTGTAAATACAAGCACTCATCAAGGAAGCTTCTTACTGCAACAGATGGAGGCTACTGCAGAGTCCCACAACTGGTCAGACATAGAGAATATATAATTTAGTGATGCCCAGTCCTGGGTGACACATCTACAGTTGAACTTCTACACCTAAGGCTCACGGAACAAAGTGGAACCAGAGGTGTAGAGAGAAAATTAATGCATCCCTCAACCCTCACAGGTGAAGGTTCCTTATAAGGCAGAGTGTGATGCACACAAAGGCCACAACTGGCCAAGTTTTAAAGAATGGGAGATTGCAGTGTGTGTCCCTGGGGAGGATTCCTGTATTGAACCTTACCCACCCGTGGCTCAGGGAACATTGTGGAAGAGGGGGTGGAAAGACTGTAAGGTCCTGGGCTGGTTCCTGAACATGGGGGTCAGTGTCAGAGAATTTCAGGCCACCAGAAGCTTGTTCATGTGAATTTAGGGCAATGGTGATATCAAGCATAGGACCCATGCCAACTCACTTACCTTTCTTTATCAGAACAACCTTAATACAGAGTCTAAGAAAACTCGAGATTCCTATAAAACACATTCTAAAAACAAAACAGTCCTAGGTAGCCTTGAACATGAGTCTTGGACATGGCATTAAAGATTAACTAGTACAGCACCATTAGTGTGCAATCGGCAAATCAATGACCCAGAATCCAAGTAGCTTTCTGGGTTCCATGCCAGTAACTAGGTGAGCCAGCTCTTTATTTTTAGAAGTCTGATCACTTTGTTCCAACTAAAATAAAGAAGAAAGAAAAACACTCTTTTGGAAGGAACCATCCTCTACAATAATGGTTGCTATTGAATTGACTTAATCATCCAAATTCAATTGAAACATTTACCATGGTGTTATTGTAGAAACGTCATTATCACACAACAGGTATGATCTCATGACCTCCTTGCAGAGCGTCTGTGACTACACTTTCCGCACTGCCTTCCTTCCCAGCTGCTCAGCCCAGCCCATGGCATTGTCTCCTTATCTTGCTATTATCATCAGCATTCTTATTATTGTCATCTTCATTGTGTTACAATTATTGTGTAAGCAGAGAGAAACTAGAAAATTCAGAAACCCAAAACTCTGAGAATGATGCTGGCTGATTTTAAAGAAGTGAAGAAAAAGGGGAAGGAAAAGAAAGAAGGGGAAGGGAGGAAGGGAAGAAATTTTACTTCAAATCAATTAGTGTTTTGAACCAATTTTTATTAATTCATCTCCTAATTTAGAATAAAATTAAAGGGGAAAAATGTGAGTTCCAAAAATGGTTACTCTCACTTGTGGATGCTAACACCAAATCCCCAGTTGAAAGGCAAGCTGAACAACATTATTGTTATATTTCTTTTTTTTCTGAAAGCAACTGTGCTGTTGTAATGTGAACATCTTTTTTTTTAATTCCAAAACATGTTTATGGATTCACATTTTAACAGTAGAGTTGCATACAGGTAAAGGAAAAAAATATTACTTTACATTCCTATATAACAGCAAGTTGATGAGTAACATCAGGCATTGTATTTACTAAAACAGAAAGAAAAAAGAATTATTCAGTTTGCCTGAATAATTTGATGCTAGGATCCACAAATAGGGATACCACATGCCATTTGGTTTTCTGGGACTGTGTTGCTTCATTTAGCATAATAGCTTCTAGTTCCATCCATTTACCTGCAAAGTTCATGATGTCATCTTTCTTTTTTTTTTTTCACGATGTTTATTGATAGATACAAGTACATAAAATCGGGGCATGAATACGATTTGATAGATTAAGTAGACTTAATTTCAATACTATAATAAGGGAGCAATTCAAATTCTCAACATTTGTTTCACATCCACAAAAGAAACACTTCAAGGGCATTAACGATCTCTCAAATCTGATCAGTTTTGTGCAAGTAAATCATGTTTCTTTTTAAAAAGACTTGTACACTTGCCCAGGTGCAAGGATATTGAAATCTAGCACATAAAGCCCATTAGTAGAGGTAGAAGTACAGGCAATATACTTTTATGGCAACAACCATCAATTACAGTTAAGGATTTTCTGTAACAACCAAATAGATAGTCTAATATTGCAACAACTCAAGTATTACTGACCCAAATGCATTTCTACAATGTTCAGTGTTTCTATTCAGTTTTCTAACTTTAAACAGCCTATGATAACTGGCAGTAGAGAAGGTCCTTGCAATAGATTGCCTCTGCTTGAGAACCTATGATGTAATTATTGCATGCTGCTAATATACCATCTAAACATTAAAGATATTCCTAAAATATTTGATGGTAGATTATGATTAAGACATTATATTACAAAAAACCTTATGCAGAAGGAAACCCTTACTGACGTGCTTCTGCTTTAAATACTGTGCCCCCAAATGAAGTCCAGTAAGCACACGTCCTGTCATGATCCCCCTGAATTGGCCTCTATGATACTGCCGAAGTAATCCAACAATGTCAGTCCATCTTCTGAGGAGGTTGAATTTCCATTAGGTGCTTAGTTCAGAAGCTGAGTATCTCAGCAGTCCTCAGTCCACGTTGGAAGGCTAAAAAAGTAAAAAAGCTGTATCTCATATCTTTGAGGAGTGCCTAAAGCAGTGGCATCTACTGAGCATATGTGCCTGCCTGTAAGAACTGTAGACAGGCCAAACAATGGTTCTCTCTCTCTCTCTCTCTCTCTCTCTCTCTCTCTCTCTCTCTCTCTCTTTGTCTTTTCACTAAGATCTCAAGTTTTATGTCTGTGTTACAGTTTCTCTGGTCTAATTATTTATTTCTGGTTGTATTTTCCTTCTGGATGCTTAAGGCCATACAGATAGCCCAGATTAACCAAGGTTTTGTTTTGTTGAGGTCAGTTGAGAATCTGATCCTCAGGGGTCTCTCGGGGTTTGTTTTTTGGTGGTAAGGGGAGCTCCTTGCTTCTTTCAGCTCCACATCCACCAGTTCCATCCACATGAGGACAAAATCAGACCTTGGACTTTTAGTATATGATGGAGGACATGTGTGCATCTTTTAGAGTAATAAAGGATTAAAATGGAAAGATGAGAATCAATAAATATGCTATGGAAATAACATACAGTTTGTTTCCAAAGGATACAATGTTAATATAGGTGCAATGTAGCAGGCAAGTGCAACTTAGCCTTTCTGGGTGCTTAGTGACCATATCTGAAGTCCCTACCAATTTGACCAAGGGACCTGGGGATAACTTTGTTCCTTGCCCTCAGAGGTCAACCAACTCTTAGGGGATTATACGTGGGGGCATCTCTTGAAAAGTCCTGCAGAGGTGGGTCACCATTCTTCTTGTTCAGGGAGGTCTTAGAGAGCCACTAATGGGACTTCAGCCAGTGCCCAATCTATAAGGAGGAAAGTCTGCTCATGCTTCAGAAATGTGAATCTCTTAACAGGCACTAGAATTGACCTACCACTTTTTTTCAGACTCTGTAATTACTGTATATGGGTGGAAGGTATGTATTCATATCTTAGAGTAATACAAAATTAAAGGGGAAAATGTGAATGCTTAAACATATTTTGGAATTAACATACAGTTTATTCTCAGAGGTCATAATTTTGATACATATGTGATGGTTATATAGGCATATGTTGGAGCAATATAAAGGGGAGGGAACAACAACAACATAAAGACTGGGCCAAAGAACTGACTGATACAGTTAAATTCTGCTCAAAACAATAAGCCTCTGCAGTGGAAAAACTTTGGAAAGATTGAGAAAAAGATGCAAGAGATGTATGGCGGGAGGCATGAACTGGTGTGGGGAAGGGGGCAGGGAGAGGGGAATGTGTCTAAATTGGACTGAAAGATAACATATGAAATACACAAATCATCAATAAAAGTATTTCAAAAATCTCTGGAAAAAAAGAAGAGAACAGTAAGCAGCTATAAATAAAATATGCAATATCAGGTATACATACATGTATAATACTCCAATAAGCATAGGGCTTTCCCCTCCACTCATCATTCATAGATTCCATGAAATTATACAAATATGACACTGGTGCCAATTGAATTTTTAGGATCTCAGTAGGGGAAGTGGCAGTGCACAATGCTCTCATTTATATATTTTGTCCAGTGACAATTATTTTCTTTACTGTTATCTCTGAGTAGGCTTAACTGGAAAATATCTTATGTTGGTTGCACATAGATCCTTTTGTACAAATAAGTTTTCAAAGGACACAAAAATTGAGCTTCTTTTTTATCTAAAAGGAACAGGAGTTTAATCTTAAATTTGTGGAGACTGAACCGATGTCATTTCCTAGCCAGGAATGCAATGGTTCTACATGGATCTTACATATTTTACAAGGAAAGATCTCCATCTGAAAAACATTGAGCCTTTTTACCTTCACAGGAATCCACATGAAAAAGATTGTATTTAAACAATGCAATGATAATGAATGAATTGCAGTTCTCAGTTAAGAATGGACACTCACGTCAATCCTTCTGAAGAAAGTAAGTCAGATAAGGGCATTCTGAGCAAACAACATTTTCCCCATGCAATGCTCATTTAAAATTTTCAAATGTTTGCCATCTTTGAGATAGAGTTCTTCTTTCACTATTCTTTCAGATCATAATTTTTAATAATCTAAGCTTCACTTCATCACTTTGAGATTGTGTCATATAGTATTAATCTTATACACAGATTACACCAGCCAAAATGAAATTTTGGTATATAATTGATTTCTCACTTTCCTTGTTATAAGAAAGTATGAATCCAGAAAAATCTCATTGAGATGCATCATCTCTACATGGAAGCAGAACAAAAATGAGTCAGAACTTCTCAGAAGAGACATTGTTAGGTAAGAAATTTACCAACATGTGTAACTTGCAATAGCATTGAAGTTGAAGTGCATTTATGTGTTGTGCATATACAGGGACACAAAGCTTAAAACTGGTCTCTTTTCAAGAGAGTTCTACACTTCTACAAGGAAGCAGCTAAAACAAAACAACAGAAAACTCGGTTTCCTCAATGGCTATTAAAAAAAGTTAACTATAAGGGAAACACTCCCATCTTGTGGCTATGGTTGAAATAACATGTTCTCACTGAGGATTGATTGTTCTAAAAATGTGATTCGTAAGTTCATTACCATGAACACTGCCACTTACTAACCCTTTTCTATGTTTCAGATACCATATTAGGCTAACATGTAAAACATCTTTTTAATATAATACCTTTATTGATGCTTTGTGGATTTCAGACATCATTTTTCAGTTCAATTTAGACATCTTCCCCTTCCCCTTTGCTGAGAATAACACAAAAAAGGATTTGTCCCTTAGTTTTAACAGTAAGTTACAAAATTGCATGATAGTAACACCTGAAATCCCTCTTCTTCATTTCATAAAAAACAGTTGAAGATGATACAGGCTCACAACTGCTAACAGTCCTGAATTTAGCAGACTGGGTTCCTAGTCTAATGCTGAAGTACACTTGCCAATGTTCTATGTTATTCTTACTCTTTAAATGGAAAATTACAAGCCTCTAGTTTAAAACAGTCATCTTGATGTTCTCAGTGTAATTTCCATCAAAATATATGTTACTTGTTTTTCTCCATTGACAATTGAGTCTAGATTTGCAATTCTTAGGATGCTGACTTTCACTTCAGTAACTTAACACTGGATTCAGGTTTTAAAAAAGATGCTACTAGCCGGGCCTGGTGGAGCACGCCTTTAATCCTAGTACTTGGGAGGCAGAGGCAGGCGGATCTTTGTGAGTTCAAGGCCAGCCTGGTTTACAGAGTGAGTTCCAGGACAGCTGGGGCTACCGGGGGAGGAGCGGTCCTCAAAAAGAACCAAAAAAAAAAAAAAAAAAAGAAATGCTACTAGAGGAACTGATTAAAAATCCGCAGTGAAACTCCACAGACTACAAATGCAGTCAGTCTTAGGACAAATGACAGAAGTACAAAAGAGAGCATAGCATGATATTCCATAGCTAGAAATCTCTATTATTAACAAGTTTTGTACAAATTGAATAGACCTCCATGGTGCAAAGCACATGTTACCATATCATCTAATTCTAGAAAAATGAGAAACACAGATTTATTATATTCACTCCTTTTCATTTTTACTTATTCTTCAAGAATTATATTCATATGTACAGTATTTCTTTTTGATATCTCACTGCATCTAATTACTGCTAAGAAAGCTATCCTCTCCGGGACTTTTCCCTAGTGAGTATTTGCAAGATGTGCTGAAATGTGGAAGGCAGAATAAAACATTATTGTGAGATGTTCTTCGTTTCAGAAACTTGTTTGCTCCAGCTCAGAAAGAAAATATTGTCCAGGTAAAGACATCAATCACAATCTCTGCTGTTCAGATATTTCCAGCCTGTTAACTTTCTACAGATCCTGCTGTGCCAGATGTGAAAAACAATTGCTACCTTATCCTTATTCCAGTGTCTCTTAACATATATCATCTGCTCTAGAGAAACTGAAGAGAACCTTCTTCTGTGAGTTGATACAGGCAAGAGGGTTTGGATTTCTGATCTAGTCTATTGAGAAGATATACTTTTTTGATAGCAAACCATATTGAGAAGAAATACTTTTCTTGTTACAGTTAATATGAATAAGTTAAAATAGATATTTATAATAATGAAGAATAAAAGGACTCTATAGCTTTACTGAAAGGTAAAGGAAAAAGAAAGTACTTGTGTCAGAACTGTAAGATTTAATTTTAAGATGTTTGATTTTTAGAAATGTAGTTCTTAATGAAGGTTTTAAAATTTCAGTAAAAACTCTGTTAAACCTATTATATTAAAAACAATTTGATAGCAGGGAGGAGGATCAAACAAATCCAAGTATGTAAAATACCATAAGCAATTCTACTGTTTTGTATGGCAAAATAAAACATTTTGGGGCTGGAGAAATGGCTCAGCAGTTAAGAGCACTAGCTGCCCTTACAGAGGACCTGGGTCGATTCCCAGTAGATACATGGAGGCTAACAACTGTCTATAACTCCAGTTTAGGGGACCCAATGCTTTCCTCTAACCCTAGTGGGCATTGCATGACATGAGTGAACTTACACACATGCAGGTAATACACCCATAAACATAAAATATAAATAAATGAATAAATAAACAAATCACTTTGAAGCTCATGCCAGAATTTCCACTATAGCAAAATACAATTTAAATTTCATATGTAAGCATTATTTGTAACTGGTCAAAATAAATCTTTTGCCCCTTTTTATATTTAAAAATAAGCAGAATTTTTTATCTTTTATGTATATTGCGTGTGCATATAGGTATACGTGTTCCTGTGCTTGAGTAATGGTACACAATTGCCACAGTGCATGCATGGATATCAGAAGATAAGGTCAAGTGTCAGTCCTAACCTTTCACTTTGTTTGGGACAAGATCTATTGCTGTTCACCCTGAATAGAACAGGCTAGCTGTCTCATGAGTTTCCTGTCTCTACCTCCCATCTTGCCTTACAGCACTGGAATTGCACACACATGTCTGCATGAGGCTTTATGTGAGTTCTAGGGATCTGAACTCAGATCCTCACCCTTGTATGGCAACTGTTTTACCCACCAACCCAGCTCTCAGCTGGAATTTCAGATTTAATAGGGAACTTTTATTCTTACATATTTCATGTGTATGGTTATACTTTGATAACTATAAATCTGTATCTATAAATATGTTTACAAGTGCCTATACTATTTACATACATGTAATAGCCAAAATTTGTCATTTTATAGCATCTGAAATATTGTAAGTTGGATCTAAAATTACCACTCCAATTTGAAAGCCTGCTGTAGGAATGGTGTGTATTTTGTCATTCTTGGCCAACAAGCTGTACAAATTAGCTCCTGACTGGAGGAAGTGAGCCTCTCAGTATCAAAATGCAATCTGTACAATAGTCTTCACAGCCTGAAAGAGCCCCTGAGGTCGCATCTTCAACATCTGCATGCATGACTTAGCACTGCGCTATAGTTGAAATTGAGATACCAAGCTGTGATATGTTCAATGACCAAATTAGCACACCACTGCTTCTTGCTACTGTCAAATTCCACAAGGCTTTCTTCTTCCTGAATTATGTCATTAACTCCTTCCACTAAGAATAGCAAAGCATAAAAGAGACACATAAGAAGGTAGTAGCAGTCCTGAACGTCCTGATCTAGATGCAAGCTCTCTAAAATACTAGGATACCTATAGAACAGTTTGCAAATGTATGGACAACCACCAGGAAAAGATTTATGGAGAATATATCTATTAATAAAACTTGCAAATTCTTGATCACCCATAGGGGAGTGCTAGAATGCCTGCAGATTCCCAATTCCTTACACATTCTGAAAGAAGAGGTAGAAAACATGTAAAAGCTCCCTTGAGGCAATGTGGCAGACCACAGTCAAAGGAGAAGCATCACAGCACAAACAGAAGAACAGCCTGTAAAGAATATGGCCACCCAGAGCATCTGCTGTGAGTAAGGCCACAGTCCTTCAAAAGTATTGCTTTCTCTTGGAAATCACTGAATTGCCAAAGTTCTAGATTCATTCATTTTTAAGCAATGATGCTTTTAACTCTGCAATTTGTTTTTAAAGGCCATAAGTATTATGCATTACAATGCTCCCCTATAATTACTATTCAAGTCAAGATTCACTGAACATTTACTAAGAAGAAACTGAAGTAGAAGATAGTTAAGCTACCAGGGGAGTCCAAGATAGCATACATGAGGAAATCATGGGTTTTATAAAGACCACTTTGTTTAGCATCTAATTATGCTAGGGCTGATGCTCTACTCCTAGTCGTTTCTCCTCTAGGAGTTACTAGCTATGATTTAAAATAAATGTCAAGGCCTTAAGAAGTAGTTCACATTCCTTCTAATTGGCAGATATGCAATGTTTTGCATTTGGGTAATCATTGTTCTCTTATCACTGGGACACTAGTCTAATTATCAAGAATATCTAACCATTTTGATATTTCATACTAAGTAGAAAATACATCACAAAGGGACTGTTTTAATCAATGGTTGTTTCCACTTCAGCCCACAGAGCAATATAGGTATATATATCCTTAGGAACTTGATTTAGTAAATATCAGGTTTGTCATATAGAACAAGACTAAAAGGACAGTTGAACTATTTTGTGCCAAGTCCAAAGTAGAGCAAATCTACAAGAATTTGAGCTTTGCAAATACTGACCCTACAGAAACAAGTGGCTTCTCTTTTCACAGCTGTTTCCTACTTGGTACCACTTCCATTCCTTCAAGTAATCTCCACTCACATTTATAGAAGACAAAAGTTTAGCAAGAACCCAGCCAAGTAGGCAATGCCATGTAACACATTTACCCTCAGGAACAGAAGCTTACCAGTGCATGGAAATATACATGGTTAGTATTATTTCTTTCTTTTCTTTTTTTTTTCTTTTTTTTTTTTTTTTTTTTTTTGTCTTTTTGAGACCGGGTCTCCTTGTAGCCCCAGGTAGCCTAGAAACTCACTCTGTAGACCAAGCTGGCCTTGACCTCACAAAGATCCGCCTGCCTCTGCCTCCCGAGTGCTAGGATTAAAGGCGTGCGCCATCACGCCCAGCACATGGTTAGATATTTCATTAAAAATAGAAGTAGGGCTGGAGAGATAGCCTAGCGGTTAAGAGCGCCGACGCTCTTGCAGAGGACCCGGGTTCGATCCCCAGCACCCACATGGCGCTAAGAACCATCTGTAACTCCAATCCAGGAGAAACTCCATTCCAGGGGATCCGAGACCCTCTTCTAACCTCCGCGGCATTGCACGACACAGGTGCACAGACCTGCATGCAGACAGTACATCATTACATACAAAAAATAAATAAATAAAAATTTTTAAAAAAGCAAAATGCTAAAAAAAAAAAAAAAAGTAAATTTGGGGCTGGGAGATGGCCTAGCAGTTAGAGCGCTGACTGCTCTTGCAAAGGACCCAGGTTCGATCCCAGGCACCCACAGGGCGGCTGAGACCCGTCTGAATCCCTACTCGCCGGAGTACTCCAGTTCCAGGGGAATCCGACACCCTCTTCTGACCTCCGCGGCATTGCACGACACGGGTGCACAAACTTGCATGCAGACAGTACATTCATACACATACAGAAATAAATAAAATTAATAAAAAAATTTAAAAAAAAATAGAAGTAAATTTTTATAATAGCTATCAAGTGTCCTTGGTCTCTCACTACCACTGTTTGTGATGTATTTTCCTTTTAGTATAAAATATCACAATGGTAAGATAAAATAATATGATTAATTAAATATACAAATATGCATATTTATGAATGGTTATATAAAATAAACTGCTGTTCTCATTTGTGTGGAGAACAAGTTTCTTAAGTAACTGTTTATAATACATTAATTGCCTTGATTACCTTACTGTTCCCTTTGAAGTGTTTGGAGTCACTGAATAATTTCTTTTCTGTGAAACTGTAAATTCAGTTTGGGGACCTGATCTGGCCAAAGTAAGAATAATTACAAAACCTTTGAAGATTTGGGGAAGACTTGCTTCCATTTCCCTTTGGAACAAAATATTTCTAAGCTATGATAACAGATCAGGTTTCTTTTTTTCCCATGACTTCTTATTCTTTATCAGTATATGTTTATTTTAAATCATGGGTTTCAATGTACATTTTCTTACATGCATACAGCATATTTTTCATCATGTTCAAGTGCCCAGTTATTGTCTATTGTCACACTGTCCTCCCATCTCCTTGATCCACTTTCTCTTCTGTACTAGACTCCTTCTACTACCATGTTGTCATTTCTTCTTTTCTAGATACATATACTGGAGAAAACATACAGTGTTTATCTTTTTAGTCTGGCTTCCATTCCTTGGCATGATTATATCAAATTACTTCCATTTTCCTGCAAATGACATAATTGTTTTTCTTTAATGGCTGAGTAATGCTCCAACATGCATATGATATACCGCATATTTTTTATTGTTCTGTTGAGAGACATCCAGGCTGATTTCATAACTTGGCTATTTTAACAATTGCCACATCAAGCATATGCATCAGGGTAGCTCTATGTATATTAACTTAAATTCCTTCATATACATATTTAGGAGAGGTACAGCCGGATCATAAGGTACGTTTATTTTTAGTTTTTTGAGGAACCTCTACCCTGATTTCCACAGGGGTGCAATATCTTATATGCCCGACAGGGTATAAAGTTTCCTTTTTCAATACATGGAGGTAAAGGAAAAAAAGGGAATCAGAAAGACAGGGATAGAAGGGAACAGATGTTACCTGGGACAGTGGGGGAATTGGGAGAGTTTGGGCTTGGAGAAGACCTACAAGGGGTCATGGGGGAGGTGGGGTCAGGAGAAAGGGATGATGGGAGGTAGTGTTATTGGTGATGCTGCAACTGTGGAGGTAAGAAGGAAATCGGTTGAGAGGATAAAGAACAGAAATAAATGAATCTTGGGGAGCTAGTGAGCCCATAGGGAAATGTGATACCCCATAACCTCATGAGAAATTCACAGTGTCTAAACATTAATATATATATATATATATATATATATATATACCTGGAGGCTCTTTGGTGAGAAACATAGTGCCAGACAGGAGAAACATCCCTTTGAGTGGTAAGTAGGAGTGGTCCAAGAGATTCCCAAAATAACACAGGCTATTGCCAAAGCTCTTGGTTATCTCCTGGAACTAATATATAAGTTCCTATTGTTGAAGACAAGACATACTTTGTGATACAGGACTTATAGCAATGGAACTGACCTGGAAGCCTTCTACCTGATGTTTAGTTCTCATAATCCTATAGGATAATATGCAAACTGCTAAGGGAGAAAATCAATCACTGGTCCAACCCAGCCCTAAAGGCTAATTACCATAGCCACCTGTGTGGAAAGATACCCCTATTGTCACAGAAGTGGCACTGTATATGGGAGTAATCAACAGTTATGTAATTGAATTTAAAGCCCTTTCAATGGAAGTGAACTGATGGATAGCACTATAATTGTAGGCTGGAGAGGACACAGATCTTTGAGAAAACCCTATCTCTGTCATAACTCCAGACAAATGAAATTTCTTACCATAAGCTAAACATGGATCCTTATATTTACAGACAAGCATGCCATGCATCACTCATCAAGGAAGCTTCTTATCACAACAGATGGAGGCTACTGCAGAGTTCTACAACTGGTTAGACACAGAGAACAAACATTTCAGAGATGCCCACTGACATATCTACAGTGCAATCTCTATACCTAAGGCTCATGAAACATAGCAGACAGATGGTAGAGAAGAAACTAATGCATTCCTCAACTTTCACCAGTGAAGCTTCCTTATACAACAAAGTTGGATGTACACAGAAGGCCACAACAGGCCAAATTTTAAAGAATAAGAGTCTACAGGCTGTGTCCCTGGGTAAGAGTTCTATATTGAAATTTGCCCACCCATGGCTCAGGGACCATTTCAGAAGAGGGAGCGGAAAAATTGTAAGAGTGAAGGCTGGTTCATGAACACAGGGAAGCCAAAGATTTCAGGCCACTCGAACCTTGCACATGTGAATGTGTGGCAATTGTGCCATTGAGCACAAGACCCATGCCAATTCAATTAAACAAAGATCCAGGGGGAGGAGAGAAATGGGTGGTGGGATTGAGAAATATTGGAGAGATATTGCTACTGGATCAGTGAAAGTATGCCTTACTTACAATATTTAGATGGGCCAACTAGACTCCTGTGGGTGAATTTTCACTTATGGACATCCGGGTACAAATGCTTGACTGGATATGACTTACCGTGTATGGAAGAATACATGTCTGGTGTGGGGTTGGACGGGCATCGATGGAGGAGGGGTCTAAACTTCATTAAGAACTGTTCTCTGGAACTACAAAAGCTCCATAAATTTTGGTTAAAAAGTTTCCTTTTTCCTCATACCCTTGCCAGCCAGCATTTACTGATTTTTATTTATGACACCTATTCTTATTTAGGTAAGATAAGATTCCCAGAGAGTTTTTATTTTCCATACCCTTAATGTTGAAAATTTTCATTTATTTTTTCATTTACACTTCTTTTGAAAAATGTTTTTTATTTCATTTATTCATTTATATGAGGGTAGATTTTGAGTTCATATTTCTAAATATTAACCCTCTATTAGATGAATAACTGACCATAATTCACCATAGCAAAACATAACAAATTTATTTAAGTGTAGTTTTTAATAAAATATTTGTATTGGTGTTTGGTGTGTTTCATATATCATTTCTCTGTCCAATTTAGACATACTCCTTTATCCATGCTCCCTACATGTATTAGTCACTTTTCTGTTGCTGTGATAAAACAACATGACCAAGGAACTTATAAAAAGAAGAGTTTATTTGAGCTTACGATTGATGGTTCCAGGGAATTAGAGTCCATTGTGGCAGGAAGCATGGTGGATGAATCTGAAGCAGCAAGCTGAGGGTCACATCTCGCAATGAGCACAGGAAGCAGAGAGAGGGCGACTGTAGACCACGAGGCTTGTTAAACTCACTAAGCCTGCCCCCAATAATGTACTTCCTCTAGCAAGGCCACACCTTCTAAGACCTCCAAAAACAGTGCCAACAACTGGAGACAAATGTCTGAATACTTACAGCCTATGGGGGACACTCATTCAAACCACTACATTCCACTCCCTGGCCCCCATAGGCTCCTGACCATATAAAATGCAAAATGCATTTAGTCCAACCTTAAAAGTCCCCATAGTCTTTACCAATTTCAATGCCATTCAAAAGTCTACATCCAAACTCTCTTCTGAGACTCAGGCCAATCTCCTAAACTGTAAGCTCCTGTAAAATCAAAAGACAAATTACACTCCCAACATACAGTGGAACCAAATACACATTCCCATACCAAAAGGGAGGAATAGAGGCATAGTGAGGAAATACTGGACCAAAACAAGACCAAAAACCAGCAGGGCAAACGCCAAGTCCAGTAGCTCCACATGCAACTTCTGGGACTTGACTTCCAAAGGGCTTAGATGGCTCAGCTCTTCCAGCTTTGCTTGCAACATACATCTCTTTCTTAGGCTGGTACCACTCCCTGTATGCAGCTCTCCTTGGCAAATATCTCACAGGTCTGGCATCTCGAAAGTCTTCTTGGGGTCTCCGCTGCCAACCAGGCTTCACATTCACAGCTTCACGCAATGGCCTATCAGGGCCTTCTTTATTCAGAGATGCCCCTGCTGCACTCTGCCTAGCCTCTGTGGCTCTCTGAAACCGTGGAGGAAGAACTAATGACCCCTTCACTCTTGCAAACTTCATGGCTTTACAGCCAGCACCACGTGAATGAAATTGCCGAATCTGGCTGCAAGTTCAGGATGGACTCTCTCCTACTTTAACCACATTTGCAATTTTTCTCTGGCCTGGACTTGTTGGAGGATTAGCTGGGTGTGGTCTCGCCCTGAAGGTACTGATTCTTTGTTTACTTGTAAATCTCCAGGCCTCTCCTTAATCACTTTAGTCTCCTTATGAAAGGGAGCCTCTCCTTCACATGCCTTGGCCACACCTTTAATCTTCCTAGTGCAGTTTTCAGATCCAAACTGTACATTCTGCATTTCCTTCTGCCCCATTTGCTCTTTTTCACTGTACATCTGCACAATATTCACCATTAACAGCCACACCACCATTTCCACACTAGGCTGTCTTGAAATATCCTCTGCCAAAGACATCAGTCCATTGCTTTTCAACTTAGCATCAGGCAAGCATTTGGGCTGAGGGCAAACTGCTGCCAGACTCTTTATCAAAATATCCCAGTTGCTGCCTAAGTCTTTATTTTCCTCTGGAACTACATTTTTTGCAGCAATGCTTTCTTCCAGGCCTCTACTAGAATGGCCCGTTAAACTCTGCTTACAGTAGTCAACAGCTTTTCTAGCCCAAAGTTCCAAAGTCTTCCACATTTCTCCAGACATCCACATGGTCAGGTTCTTCATAGCCAACATCCCACTCTCTGGTACCAAATAACTGTATTAGTCACTTTTCTGTTGCTGTGATAAAACACCATGACCAAGGAACTTATAAAAGGAAGAGTTTATTTGAGCTTACAATTGACGGTTCCAGGGAATTAGAGTCCATTGTGATGGGAGGCATGGTGGCTGGATCTGGAGCATCAAGCTGAGGGTCACATCTCGCAAAGAGCACAGGAAGCAGAGAGAGGGCGACTGGAGACCACGAGGCTTGTTAAACTCACTAAGCCTGCCCCCAATAACGTACTTCCTCTAGCAAGGCCACACCTTCTAAGACCTCCAAAAACAGTGCCACCAACTGGAGACAAATGTCTGAATGCTTACAGCCTATGGGGGACATTCATTCAAACCACCACACTACCCCAACCCAGTTCATGGATTTTGACATACATGTCTTACATCCCTTTCTCAGTCTTTTTAAAGTTTTCTTCTGTGGAGGTTTATTGTTTGGGCAGAAATTAACTATTTCAGTCAGTTCTTTGATCCAGTCTTTTTGTTGCTGTTGGTCCCTCCCATTCGTATTGCTCCAAAGTATGCCAATATATACATCACATATATACCAAAATTATGACCTTTGAAAATAAACTATATGCTAATTCCAAAATATATTTTTCACATTTTCCCTCTAATTTTATATAATTCTAATATATGAATACATACCCTCCATACATATACCACAATTACAAAGTCTGAAAATAAGTAGTCACTTAATTCTAAGGCCTGTTAAGGAATTTGCATTATAACAGCATAGTTACTTGCCTTCAGATAAAAAGAAATATAACATTAACTTCTCAGCTTGCCTTTCAACTAGGGATTTGCTACTAGCATCCACAAATGAGGGATACCATTCATCATTTGTTTTTCTGGGCCCGTGTTACTTCTCTTAGCATAATGGCTTCAAGTTCCATCCATTTACCTAAAAACTTCATGATGTCATCTTTCTTTACCACTGCATAGAATTCCATTGTGTACATATAGCACATTTTCTCTATCCACTCATCAGTTAAGGGACCCTTGGTTTGCTTCCAGCTCTTTGCTACTGTGAAGGGAACTACAATAAACATAGATGTGCATGTGTCTCTGCGATAGGATGAGTCTAGTGAGTATATACTCAGGACTGGTATGACTAGGTCATGTGGTAGGCTCATTTCAGTTTCTTGAGAGTTCTCCACACTGCTTTCCATAGGGGTTTCAAGAGTTTGCATTCCCACCAGCAGTGGATGAGTGTCCCCCTTTCCTCACAACCAATCCAGCATTTTGTATTCTTTGTTTCCTGGATAATAGCTAGTCTTACTGGAGTAAGATGAAATCTTAAGGTTGGTGTTTTTTTTTTTTTTTTTTTTTTTTGGTCTTTTCGAGACAGGGTCTCCCTGTAGTCCCAGCTGTCCTGGAACTCACTCTGTAGACCAGGCTGGCCTTGAACTCACAAAGATCTGCCTGCCTCTGCCCCCCAAGTGCTAGGATTAAAGGCGTGCACCACCACGCCCGGCCTTAAGGTGGTTTAAATTTGCATTCCCTTAATTATTAGTGATGTTGAACACTTTTTGAGATGTTTCTCAGCCATCTTTACTTCTTCATTTGTGAAGTCTCTGTCCAACTCTTTACTCCATGTTTTGAGTGAGTCATTTGTTTTCTTCCTCCTTTGTTTTTTGAGTAGTTTATATACTTTGGATGTTAATGCTCTATCAGATGTATCACCGGTAAAGGTTTCCTCCCACTCTATGGGTTTTCTCTTCACTCCTTTGTAGTTTCTTTTGCTATACAGAAGCTCTTGAGTTTAATAAGGTCCCATTTGTCAATTTTTTACCTTATTATTTGTGCAGATGCTGTCTGTTTTAGAAAGTCTTTTCCTACACCTATGTCTTGGAGGTTACTACAAGATGTTTTCTTCTATCATTTCCAGAGTTTCAGGTTTCACATTGAGGTCTTTGATGCATTTGGAGTTGATTTTTGTACATGATGAGAGGTAGGGGTTTAGTTTTATTCTTCTACAAGTGGTAATCCAGTTTTGCCAACACCATTTGCTGAAGATGCTGTCTTTCCTCCATTGAGTCTCCTTGGGCCCTTTGTTGAATATGAGGTGGCTGAATTTGGATGTGATCAGGTTTGGATCCTCAATTTTGTTCCATTGATTTACAGGCCTGTTTTTGTACCAATACCAGGCTGTTTTTATGACCATAGCCCTGTAATATAGTTTGAAGTCTGGTATGGCACTCCCCCCATATTGCTCTTTTTGCTTGGGGTTGCTTTGACTATCTGAAGTCTTTTGTTTCTCCATATGAACTTTAGGATTTTTTTTCTAGGTCTGTGAAGAAGCTCGTGGGGATTACAATTGGGATTGCACTAAATCCATATATTACTTTGAGTCATTTTTACTATATTGATTCTTCCAATACATGAGAATGAGAGGTTTTTCCATCTTCTAGTATCTTCCTCAATCTCCTTCTTGAGGGATTTAAATTTTTCTTTTCCCACTCACAATAGCCTCAAAAATAATAAAATACCTAGGAACAAACCTAACCAAAGACACAAGGATCTCTACAACAAAAATTTTAAACCCCTGAAGAAGAAAATTGAAGAAGATATCAGAAGATGGAAAAATCTCCCATGCTCATGGATTGGGAAAATTAATATAGTAAAAATGTTCATTCTACCCAAATTCTTTTTTTATTGATGTTTTGTGTATTTCATACATCATTTTCCAATTCAGTTCAGGCATATATCCCCTTCCCTTCCCCCCACCCCACCCCTACCCATCCCAGATCATGCATTCTGCCATAACTTTTCTGCGTCTTTCTCTTTTTTTTTTTTTAAACAGTAGGTGATAGTCTGTGAGTACAAGCATCCTTCATGTAAAATCAATTTCCGAGCAGTTGTGCCCAAACCCACACAGCTCATGGGTCCCACCATCCAGC
>VZQC01009372.1:4068985-4214043 GCA_009823505.1 Rhizomys pruinosus
TCCACAGTTTCTATGTCCATTAGTCAATCAAGGAAGGCAGTTCTACTGATTTCTCAAGAGAATACCTCTATAACAGCTGAGCTCCAATCTACAGCTGGTGGAGAAACGACCTCATCTCCTCTATTCTCCTTTATTTTATAGGGGGGGTCGAAAGTCTTTCATTAAAACCTTTGTGGCACCTGAAGGTAAGCTTCCTTAGGATTCATTAAAACCTTGTCTTGACCAGTAGCGATCCCGAGAGGGCCTGGTGTCTTGCCGCAACTGAGTGCATTTCTTCCCTTCAATTGCTATAGGAGTCAATCCTTCTTGTTGGGACTTTTGGACTTCCTATTCCTTGCAAAGCCGCATTTTCTTTTTCAGCCATTTAAGTTGGTGATACTCTGGACTGTTGTACACATACACATCCTTTCCCGTAGTTAGTTTTTTTTTTTTTTTTTTTTTTTTTTTTTTTTTTTGAGAAAAAGTTTTCGTATCTATATATATTCCCCTTTTTTATTTGAGGTTTTTTTTTTGAACATAAGTCTCAAAGAAAGCAGTTGTCTTATATATACCTATAGGGTGAAGTCATGGCACAGATTTCATCAAGTTACCCATGCTGTTTTGGGTAAATGTATGTGATTTTGATTAACTGGGAAAACAAACCAACGTATTTTTAGATTTAAAAATTCATTCTTTGAGGTGAAAGAGGAGTGTACCACGCCCTTACGTACTGACAGCATTAAATTAGAGAGAAACATTTGTTGTGTATACAATCCCACAAAGGTATTGTTATACAGTTTTTAATTATAGCTAATGTGGACAACAGCAATTTATATCACCCAACTTAACTCAGATGCATTACGTTTTTATCAGCCTTTTCAACCAATGTTGTTCAATATACACATGTTTACTTTTACTAAGTCCTAAAACACCATGTATCCTGTGACGGATTTGGGCAAACCAACTGGTGATACTTGTGATATCAATATCAATATATAAATATGCACCAATTCAACTATACACCCGTGTCTCAACCACCCCTCCCCTCCCACCCCTTCCGGGTCACCATTTCAGTCAGTTTTCTGATGCAATTCTTTGTTTGTTCTTTTAATACGCATCCATCTCCACAAGAAATATTTATATCTGGGTTTATTGGTACTAGCATCCACATAGTGAGAGCTTACAGTTGCGGGGTGGTTGTCTGGGACTGTGTTACTTCACTTAAAAAGGATCTTCTAGCCCATGCACATTTGCCCTGTAAGCTCATGGATGTTGTTCCTTTCTTTTACGCGCTGCATAGAATTCCATGTGTGTACATGGTAACCACATTTTGCTATATCCATTCGTGCAGTCTGAGGGGCATTTGGGTGTGATTCCAGTCTTTTTGCTATGTGAACAAGCTATTTAAATATAGCTGTGCATGTATCTCTGCCGTTAAGATGAGTCTTGTGGGTATTTACCCAGGGGTGGTATAACTGGGTTCAAGGTCAGGATCTCATTTTGAGTCTTCCAGGTCTCGCCCACCGTTTTCCATAGTGGTGCACAAGTGTTACATTCCCAACAGCAATTGAATGAGTGTTTCCCCTTTCCCCACACCCTGCCAGCACTTGCAGCATTTTTTTTCTTGATCCTAAGGCCAGTCTTACGGAGTAAATGTATCTTAGAGGTGGTTTTAATTTGATTTCCTTAATTATTGAGCGATGTGGAACACTTCTTAAGTGTTTCTAGCCATCTCTAATATCCTTCCGTGAGAAGTCTCTGTTCAATCTTTGCTGCATCTCTAGTGTTTTCTTTCTTCTTTGTTTTTTGCGTGGCTTTTTTTGTATACTCTGGAAATACACCAGAGTATGATATAAATATATTATAAGAATAATATATATATATGTATAATTATATATATATCATTATTTATATATTATAATGGATGATATAATGCTTTGTCCGATTGTCAGGCTGTGAAGGTTCCTCCCACTCTCTGTGTGGTTTCTTTCCTTCTTTTTTTTTTTTTTTTTTTTATTGTTTCTTTGTGACAGAAATTTATGAGTTTAATGAGGTGCCCATTTGTCATTGACCGATCGTTAGGTTACTGTGCATCTGCTGTCTGATTTTGAAGGCGTGTTCCTACACCTACGTCTGTGTAGTCTGCTGCAAGTTTGCTCTTCTATCCTCTCCAGAGTGTTGGAGTTTCACAGTTGAGGTCTTTGGCATCCATGTGGACTTGACTTTTGTATCAGGGGCAGAGGCAGGGTTTTAATTTCTTTTCTACAGGTGGTGATCCAGTTGACCAACACCACTTGCTTGAAAGATGCTGATCGTTCCTCCATTTGTGTCTTCTTGGCCCCTTATGTGAAATATGAGTATGTGCTATACAATTGTTGATTGAGACTACCATGGTTTGGATCTTCAGTTTTATTCCATTGGTCAAGGGCCTGTTTTTGTGCCAGTCCAGTTGTTCTTTTCAACTTTTTATTGGTTTTTCTTAGTCAGTATGTTTGAAGTTCTGGTAAAGCGATCCCCCCCTGTATGCTCTATTTGCCCAGAGTTGCTGTTGGCTATATCGGGTGTCTTTGGTTTTCCAATGAAGTGTGAGGATATTTTTTTCCCAACTGTGAAGAAGCACTTGGGGATTTGATGTGGGATGCGTTAAATCTGTATACAAGTTTAGGTAAAGGAACTTTTACATATAAATTATTTTTCCAATCCCGAGCAGGGGAGGTTTCGTCTTCTTCTGATGTCTTCTCAATTTCTTCTGCAGAGGTTTAAAAATTTTTTGTGTAAGAGTGTCTTTGGTGGTCTTTGGTTAGGTTTGGTACTACGGTATTGTTATTGTTTTGAGGCTATTGGTGAGTGGGAAGGTCTCTTGGTATTCTTCTTCAGTCCTCACAGTTGGTGTAAGAAAGCTACGATTTTCTAGGTTTATTTGTATCCTGCCACATTAACTCAACTCCAATAGTTTCTAGTAGTCTTCTTGGTTGGATTCTTTACATCCCTTAAGTAGACAATCATCCCTAGAAAAAGGAGAGTTGCTTCTTATTTTTCTATTAGTACTCCTTTAATTTCCTTTTTTTGCAATTATTGTGCCCTGAGCAAGGGATTCAAGCACTATGTTATTCAAAGGAGAGGTGAACAGGGGACAGCCTTGCATATGCTTTCCACCCTTAAGGGAATGCTTCTTGTCATTTCCCCATTTAGATATAATTAGCTTTGGGTTTCTGTTAGATGGCTTTGATTACATTAAGGATGATCCCTCCCAATCCCATTCCCTCTAGACTCTTTAAACAGAACGGATGTCTGGTTTTGTCAAGGCTTTTTCCGCGCCAATTGAGGATGATGGTGTGGTTTTTTTCTTTGTCGTTTTTATGCTTGATGATATTATTGATTTCGTATGTGAACATCCCTGCATCTTGGTATGAATCCAACTTGGTCATGGTGGATGATCTTCTTGATGTGAGTCTGTAAACGATTGTCCCAGTATCCTCGATTTAGATTGTTGGCATCTGTGTATTAAGGGAGATGGGTCAGAGTTCTCCTTTTGGTTGCAACTTTGCCTGGTTGTCGTATAGACGGGCTGGCTTTAGAAGGACTGGGAGAACTCCCTCTGTTGATCCTTCTAAACAAGTCTTGTATATTAATGGGTTGTTCAAGCTTTTTGAAATATTTATAGATTCTGCTGTGAAACCATCCTGGCCCTGGCTTTTTTTGGTTGGAGGCCTGCTTATTACATCTTCAATTTCTTCACCTATTATTAATTGTCCTTTTAACTGTCACAATCCTCTTCTGGTTGAGGCTTGGTGATCCCAAGATTCAGATATTCATTCCATTTCCTCTGAGGTTTTCAAATTGTAGATATAGGGTTTTTAAAGTAATTCCATATGATTGTCTGGATCTTTTCATTATCTGTTGTGATATTTCCCCTTTCATCACAGATTCTATTGATTTGGAGTTGTTCCTTCTTTCTTTTGGTTAACTGGGCTAGAGGTCTGTCTATCTTGTTTATTCTCTCAAAGAACCAGCTTTTGGATTCATTGATTTTTTGTATGGTTTTCTTTGTTTCTATTTCATTGATCTCTGCTCTTATTTTTGTTATTTCTTCTTGTCTGCTGCGTTTAGGGTTCTCTTATATAGATTTAATGCAATTCCAATTAAAATCCCCAAGAGCTTCTTCACAGGCTCGAAAAAAAGTCCTTAATTTTATTTGGAAAAACAAAAGACCCTGAATAGCCAAAACAATCCTGAGTGAAAAGAGCAATACACAGGGGATCTGTATATCAGACTTCAAACTATACTACAGGGCTGTAGTCATAAAAACAGCTTGGTACTGGCACAGAAACAGACCTGTTGACCAATGGAACAAAACCAAATAACCAAACTTGAGCACATATAACTTCAGCCACCTCATATTTGACAAGGGGGCCAAGAAGACACAATGGAGGAAAGACAGCATCTTCAGAAATTGGTATTGGCAAAACTGGATCACCACTTGTAGAAGAATTACAAAAGTCAACTAAAGATGGATTAAAGACCTCAACGTGAAACCCCAAACTCTGAAGGCAATAGAAGACAAAGTTGGCAGCAGACTCCAAGACATAGGCACAGGAAAAAACTTCCTAAATCAGACAGCAGCTGTGCAAGAATTAAGGTTGACAGTTGACAAATGGGACCTCATTAAACTCAAAAGCTTCTGTACATCAAAAGAAACAATCAAGGAAGTGAAGAGAAATCCCACAGAGTGGGAGGAGGTTTCACTGCAGATACATCTGACAAAGCATTGATTTCCAGAATATATAAACTACTCAAAAAACAAAGGAAAAAGAAAACAAACGACCCACTCAATAAATGGACCAAAGAGCTGAACAGAGACTTCACAAGTGAGGAATTAGAGTTGGCTGAGAAACATCTTAAGAAGTGTTCAACATCGCTAATATTTAAGGAAATGCAAATTAAAACCACTTTAAGATATCATCTTAATCCAATAAGACTGGCTAGGATCAAGAAAACAAATTATACCAAGTGCTGGAGAGGTTGTGGGGAAAGGGGAACATTCATCCACTGCTGATGGGAATGTAAACTGGTACAGCCACTATGGAAAGCAGTGTGAAGAACACTTGGAAGACTTGGAATGAACTTGCCACCTGACCCAGCCATACCACTCCTGGGTATGTACCCACAAGACTCATCTTACTGCAAAGATACATGCACAGCCATGTTTATTGCAGCTCTCTTCACAATAGCAAGGAGCTGGAACCAACCCAAGTGCCCCTCAACTGATGAGTGGATGGAGAAAATGCGGTGGTACATCAACACAATGGAGTTCTATGCAGCAGTAAAGAAAGATGACATCATGAGCTTTGCAGGTAAATGGCTGGAGCTAGAAGATATCATGCTGAGTGAAGTAACACAGTCCCAGAAAAACAAATGAATGGTGGATTAGTTTGCTAGCTGTGGATGCTAGCACCAATTACTTTATTGTATGGCAAACTGAGCAAAGTCAATGTGATCTGAAAACAACTGTGCTCTTGTATTGTAGAATCCCTTAAAAAAATAAATAAAGGAAAAAATTTCTTTGTAGAGATTTTTGGTGTGTTTGGTCAGGTTTGTCTTAGATAACTTAGTTTTTTGGAGGCTATTGTGAATGGGAAAGTCTCTTTGAATTCCTTCTCCAATTGCTTGTTTTTGGCATAAAGAAAGGCTACCTATTTTTCTAGGTTACTTTTGTATCCTGCCACTTTACTGAAGCTGTTGATGGTTTCTAGAAGTTTTCTGGTGGAGTTTTTGGCATCCCTTAGGTAAACTATCATGTCATCTGCAAAAAGGGATAATTTGACTTCCTCTTTTCCAATTAGTACTCCTCTGATTTCCTTTTCTTGGCTTATTGCCCTCAGGAGCATTTCAAGCACTATATTGAAGAGGTGTGGGGATAGGGAGCAGCCTTGACAGGTTCCTGACTTTAAGGGGAATGCTCCTAGTTTTCCCCCATTTAGGATAATGATAGCTGTGGGCTTATGGTATACAGCTTTAATTGTGTTGAGGAATGCTCCCTCCAGTCCAGTTCCCTCCAGGACTTTAAACATGCTGAACTGTCGAAGGGAAGGCCTTTTCCGCATCAATTGAGATGACCATGTAATTTTTGTCTTTCAGTCCATTTATGTGCTTTATGTTGTTTATTGATTTATATGTGTTGAACCATCCCTGCATCTCTGGTATGAATCCAGCTTGGTCATGGTCTTTTTGATATGTGCCTGCAGGTGGTTTGTAAGTATTTTGTTAAGAATTTTTGCATCAATGTTCATTAGTGAAATGGGTCTATAGTTTTCTCTTTTGGGTTGTATCTTTGTCTGGTTTTGGTATTAGATGTTGGCTTCATAGAAAGAATTTGGGAGATTTCCTTCTGTTTCTTTCCTCTTGAATAATTTGAGTAGTAGTGGCTGTAGGTCTTCTTTAAATGTCATAGAATTCTGCCATGAATCCATCTCAACCTGGGCTTTTTTTAGTTGGGAGGTTTTTATTACAGTTTCAATTTCCTCCTTTATTATGGGGTCTAGTTAAGCTATTGATCTCTTCTTCCCAGTTAAGCCTTGGTGAATTCCATGATGCCAGGTATTCATCCATTTCTCTTAGCTGTTCAAATTTAGTAGAGTAGAGGTTTTTGAAGTATTCCCGTAAGATTGTCTGAATCTTTTCAGTATCTGTTGTGATGTTTCCCTTTTCATCTCTAATTTGGTTGATTTGGAGTTGCTCTTTCCTTCTTTTAGTCAATTGGGCTAGAAGTCTATCTATCTTGTTTAGCCTTTCAAAGAACCAGCTCTTGGATTCACTGATTTTTTTTTTTTGTATTTTTTTTCTTTGTTTCTATTTCATTGATTTCTTATCTGACTTTTGTTTTATCTTCCTGTATGCCAGGTTTAGGGTTCATTTGTTGCTGCCTCTCAAGTGTTTTTAGTTGCAATGTTAAGTCATTTATTTGTGCTTTTTCTGTTTTCTTTTTTTTAATTTTATTTATTTCTGTATGTGTATGAATGTACTGTCTTCATTCAGGTTTGTGTACCCATGTCGTGCAATGCCGCGGAGGTCAGAAGAGGGTGTCAGATTCCCCTGGAACTGGAGTTCTCCTGGAATTGGAGTTTCAGACGGTTCTCAGCCACCATGTGGCTGCTGGGGATCGAACCCAGGTCCTCTGTAAGAACGGTCGGCGCTCTTAACCACTAGGACATCTCTCTGTTTTCTTAATGTAGGCACTTAGGACTATGAATTTCTCTCTCAGGACTGCATTTAAACCTGTGGCCCATAGGTTTTTCTGTGTTGTGTCATCCTGTCATCCCTTTCATTTAGTGCCAGGAATGCTTTTATTTCTTTCTTTATTTCTCCTTTGACCCATTCATTATTCAGTGGCATGTTGTTTATTCTCCATGTGTTCTTGTACCTAGTAGGGCTCTTTCTGGTGTTGATATTAAGCTTAATTGCACTGTGATCTGATAAGACACAAGGAATTATTTCAATTTTTTTTTTTATTTGCTGAGGTTTGCTCTGTGTCCCAGTATATGGTCGATTTTGGAGAATGTTCCATGGGTTGCTGAGTAGAAAGTATATTATTTGGTGTTTGTGTGGAATATTCAGTAGAAGTCTGTTAAATCCACTTGGTGTATCATATTGTTCAGTTCAGATGTCTCCCTGTTTATTCTTTGTCCGGTGGACCTGTCCAATGGGTTAAGTGGGATATTGAACTCTACAATTAGTGTTCTGGGATTGATCTGTGCCTTCAGGATTGTCTTTATGAATTTTGGTGCTCCAGTGTTTGGTACACATATATTTATGATTGTGAGATCTTCATGGTTAATTGATCCTTTGATAAGGATGTAGTGACTCTCTCCATCTGTTCTGATTAGTGGAAATCTATTTTGTCTGATATTAAAATAGCAAATCCTGGGACTGAAGAGATGACCTAGCGGTTAGGAGCGCCGACCGCTCTTGCGGAGGACCCAGGTTCGATCCCCAGCACCCACATGGCAGCCGAGAACTGTCTGAAACTCCAATTCCAAAAGAACTCCAGTTTTGGGGGAATCCGACACCCTCTTCTGACCTCCGCTGCATTGCATGACACGGGTGCACAAACTTGCATGCAGACAGTACATTCATACACATACAGAAATAAATAAAATTAATAAAAAAATTTTTAATAGCAAATCCTGCTTGCTTTTTGGTGCCATTTGCTTGAAATATTTTTTTTCTATCCTTTCACCTTAAGATGGTATCTGTCCTTGAAGGTGATATATGTTTCTTGTAGACAGCAGAAAGATGGATTCAGTTGCTTAATCCATTCTCCCAGTCTGTGTCTCTTGATTGAGGAGTTTAGACCATTAATATTTAGGGTTAATATTGAGAGATGTATATTGCTTCCCTTCGGTTTATTTTCTGTTTGCATATTTTGGTCTGTTTGTATTTCTGTGTTTATACCTTCATTAATTTCTCTTTCTTGCCGCTTGGGGATAGCTGCTCCTTTCCTCTGTCCTCTGAACTGCCTCAAGTATTTTCTGGAGGGTTGTATTTCTAGACATGTATTCTTTCGTCTTGGTTATGTCGTGGAATATTTTCCTTTCTCCTTCAATTATAATTGACATTTTTGCTGGGTAGAGTAACCTGGGTTAGCGTCTATAGTCATTTAGTACTGGAAATACTTCAGTCCAAGCTCTTCTGGCTTTCATCATTTGTGTTGAAAAGTTAGCTCTATTCCGATGGGTTTTCCTTTATGTGTAATTTGTTTTTATCTTGTGGCTTTCAGTATTCTGTCTTTGTTTTGAGCATCTAGAGTTTTGATTATGATATGGCATGGGGAGTTTCTTTTCTGATCTTCTCTATTTGGTGTTCTATATGCTTCTTGTATTTGTATGGATTTGTCTTTTTTTTCAATTTGGGGAAAATTTCTTCTATAATTCTATTGAAGATCTGGTCCATACCATTGTCCTGGGATTCTTCTCCTTCTTTTATACCTATGATGCAGAGGTTTGGTCTCTTCATGGTGTCCCACATTTGCTGATTATTCCACTCCTGTTTTTGTTTTTTTTTTTTTAATTTTTCATAGTCTTTCCTTGAGCTCTTCAGTTCTTCCATGTTATTTTCTAGGGTTGATATTCTATTTTCTGCTTCATCTTTTCTGATACTGTGGCTTTCTCTTGCCCTTTCCTGTTGACTGGATGAGTATTCAATTTCCTTTTTCATTTCAGCCTGAGATTCCTTTAGTATTTCCATTTCTTTTCCAAGTTGACCATTCTCCCCTTTTAGTTTTTTGGTTCCTGATTTTAATGGGAATACTTTGAGGTTTTTCTCCATTTAGCATGATATCGTCTGTCGGTATATTGCTTTTATTATGTTGCTCTGTGATTTCATTATTAAAGGATGTTAAACTTTATCAAAGGCATTTTTGCATCTATTCATATGATCATATGGTTTCTTTCCTTGAGTCTCCTTATGTGGTGGATTATGGATTTATGCATGTTGAACCATCCCTGCATTTCTGGGAATGAAGCTGATTTGATCATGGTAAATAATCTTTTTGATGTGTTCTTACATTTTGTGAGTATTTTATTGAAAAATTTGCATCTATATTTATAAGAGAGATTGGCCTATAATTTTCTGGTTTGTCAGGCCTTTGTCCATTTTGACATCAGTGTATACTGGCTCATAGAAATGATTGTGAAGTATTCCTTTTCTATTTTTCAGAACTTGAGGAGTAATGCTATTAGTTTTTCTTTGAAAGATTGGTAGAGTTGTGTGCTATATCCATCTGGTATTGGGCTTATTTTCACTGGGACAGTTTTTAATTATTGCCACTATCTTACTGGTTATGCCAGTATGTTTAAATTATTTGTGCCATTTTGATTTAACTTTTGTAGGCCATATATAGATATAGAATATAGTATTAGTATGATAGATAATATATAATATATAAGTAATATATAAATGAATTTTATGATGAATATGTATATCCATTTTCCTTAGATTCCTCAGTTTAGTGAAATATGCATGTTTAAAGTATGTCATTATTTGCCGGGCGTGGTGGCGCACGCTTTTAATCCTAGCACTTGGGAGGCAGAGGCAGGCGGATCTTTGTGAGTTCAAGGCCAGCCTGGTTTACAGAGTGAGTTCCAGGATAGCTGGGGCTACAGGGAGACCCTGTCTCAAAAAGACCAATAAATAAATAAATAAATAAATAAATAAATAAATAAATAGAAAGTATGTCATTATGCTTTTCTGAATTTCCTCAGAGTCTGTTGCAATGTCTCCCTCTCCATCTCTGAGCTTATTAATTTGGGCCCTCCCTCTTTGTTTAATTTGCTAAAGGTTTGTTGATCCTGTTAATCTTTTCAAAGAACCAGCTCTTCGTTTCATTGATTCTTTGTATTGTTTTCTCCATAGTATGTTTTCTCCATGATACTTTTTTTTTGGTCTTTTTGAGACAGGGTCTCCCTGTAGCTCAGGCTGTCCTAGAGCTCACTCTGTAGACCTGGCTGGCCTTGAACTCACAAAGATCCACCTGCCTCTGCCTCCCAAGTGCTAGGATGAAAGACATGTGCCACCACGCCTGGTTTCCATAATACTTTTTAAAAGCAGGTATTGTCATACTTTCAGTGTTGCTCTTTTTTGGACAGGGCTATTTGAATATTCTGAGTATTTTGTGCTTCCATGTGAATTTTGGGCATTTTTTTTCTAGTTCTCTGAAGACTGTTACTGTCATTTTATGGAAACTGCACTGAATCTATAAATTTTCAGTTCTATGGCCATTTGGGCAGATTATTTCAAACCTATTATATTCCTTAGGCAAATAATGAAGACTATAAGTCTAGTCTATAATAGGTAAAATTTCTATTTAAAAATGTCTAGACATGACATACAGATTTATTTCACCCGGGAAATCTCAACAATATGGCTGTCTAAACAAGACCTACATAACAACAGCACCAGTTGGCATGCCAACATGGATGAGAGAAATTTCACCTGATCTCCCCTCCAAATGAAAAGCTATAGGCAATCAATGGCTACTAAGTAAGAGAGAATCAGTTTTCTCCAGGGACAAACTCCTTGATAAGTTAGTCCATCTAAAGTGGTCAGCCCTGAATACATTCACATATAAGCAACACCAAAATGATTCAGTAGGTTGTAGATCCTGATACATATATATGTAAATTAAGAAAAGGTCATGAAATTAAGGGTGTGTGGGAGAGACATGGGAGGAGTCAGAGGGGGAGAGGAAGAGATGAAATGATGTAAATACAATACTCACGAATGAAAGTCTCAAAGATTAAAAATTATAATTTACATATTAAAAAGATAATAGGAGATTGTTTAATTAGGAAAAAAGTATCAGAAAGTACAAAGTTTAAGATACTTTCTAAATTATTTTGTGTAATAAAAGTGAAGATAGATAAAAGATATGAAATTTGACTGATTGATCAAAGCAGACAATTTTTTAACCTCAGACAATTAATTTTAAAAGACTTGTCATTTTCGTTTTTTCTGAATCTAAATTATTTTTTGTTTATTATATATTAAGGGATTCACAATATAAAAGCACAGTTGTTTTCAGAACATATTGTCTTAGCTCAGTTTGCCATACAATTAGGTAATTGGTGCTAGCATCCACAGATGAATGATACCATCCATCCTTTCTTTTTCTGGTAATGTGTTACTTCACTCAGCATGATATCTTCTAGCTCCAGCCATTTACCTGCAAAGCTCATGATGTCATCTTTCTTTACCGTTATACAGAACTCCATTGTGTGATGTACCACATTTTCTCTATCCACTCGTCAGTTGAGGGGCACTTGGGTTGGTCCCAGCTCCTGGCTATTGTGAAGAGAGCCCCAATAAACATGGCTGTGCATGTATCTCTGTGGTAAGATGAGTCTGGTGTGGGTACATGCCCAGGAGTGGTATGGCTGGGTCAGGTGGCAAGTTCATTCCAAGTCTTCCAAGGGTTCTCCACACTGCTTTCCATAGTGGCTGTACCAGTTTACATTCCCACCAGCAGTGGATGAGTGTTCCCCTTTCCCCACAACCTCTCCAGCACTTGGTATAATTTGTTTTCTTGATCCTAGCCGGTCTTATTGGAGTAAGATGACATCTTAAAGTGGTTTCGATTTGCATTTCCTTAGTTTTTAGCAATGTTGAACACTTCTTAAGGTGTTTCTCAGCCATCTCTAATTCCTCATTTGTGAAGTCTCTGTTCAGCTCTTTGGTCCATCTATTGAGTGGGTGTTCTAGTTTGATTTCCATTGCTGTGACAAAGCACTCTGACCGACACCAACTTGGGGAAGAAAGGGTTTATTCAGCTTACATCTCCCAGGTCACAGTTCATCACTTAGGGAGCCCAAGGCAGGAACTCAGGGCAGGAACCTGGAGGCAGGAGCTGAAGCACAGGCCATGGAGGAATGCTGTTCAGTGGCCTGCTCCCCTGGCTCATGCCCAGCCTGCCTTCTTATACAGTACACAACAACCTGCCCAGGGTGGCACCACTCATTGTGGGCTGAGCCCTCCCACACTGCTCAACCATCAAGACAATACTCCACAGATGTGGCCACAGGCCAATCCAATGGAGCCAATTCCCCAATTGAGGCTCCCTCAACCCAGGTGTGTCAAGTTGACACTAAAGCTATCCAACACAGTGGGTCATTAGTTTTCTTTCTTCTTTCTTTTTTGAGTAGTTTATATATTCTGGAAATCAATGCTTTGTCAGATGTTTCTGCAGTGAAGGTTTCCTCCCACTCTGTGGGATTTCTCTTCACTTCCTTGATTGTTTCTTTTGATATATGGAAGCTTTTGCATTTAATGAGGTCCCATTTGTCAATTGCACAGCTGCTGTCTGATTTAGGAAGTCTTTTCCTGCACCTATGTCTTGTAGTCTGCTGCCAACTCTTTCTTCTATCATCTTCAGAGTTTGGAGTTTCACATTGAGGTATTTAATCCATCTGGAATTGACTTTTTTACAGGGCTAGAGGTAGGGGTTTAATTTCATTCTTCTACAAGTGGTGATCCAGTTTTTCCAACACCACTTGCTGAAGATGCTGTCTTTCCTCCATTGTGTCTTCTTGGCCCCCTTGTCAAATATGAGGTGGCTGAAATTGTATGTGCTCAAGTTTGGATCTTCAGTTTTGTTCCATTGGTCAACAGGTCTGTTTTTGTGCCAGTACCAAGCTGTTTTTATGCCTATAGCCCTGAAGTATAGTTTGAAGTCTGGTATAGAGACCCCCCTGTATTGCTCTTTTCACTCAGGGTTGTTTTGGCTATTCAGGGTCTTTTGTTTTTCCAAAGGAAATTAAGGACGTTTTTCTCCACGCCTGTGAAGAAACTCTTGGGGATTTTAATTGGGATTGTATTAAATCTGTACAAGAGATTGGGTAGAATGAACATTTTTACTATATTAATTTTCTCAATCCATGAGCATGGGAGGTTTTTCCATCTTCTGATGTCTTCTTCAATTTCCTTCTCCAAGGGTTTAAAATTTTGGTTGTAGAGCTTTGGTGTCTTTGGTTAGGTTTGTTCCTAGGTATTTTATTGTTTTTGAGTCTATTGTGAGTGGGAAGATTTCCTTGAATCCCTTCTCCAGTTGCTTGTTGTTGGTGTAAAGAAATCTTAACCACTGACACATCTATCCAGCCCCAGGACGTATCATTTTCATCTTAGCCATGTGATGTTTAATTTATACCCCATGGTGTTGTGGGTTCATATTTGTAAAGGCATACTCTACATTGGTTCTCTTTTGTTTAGCATTGACAAATGCCATCTTCTTGCTTTTAGGAAAGGAAAGCTTGAATAGGCTTAGGACCACCTACACATCAAGCAGTTTCTATAGGTGCTGTCCTAGTGTCTCCTGCTATCCCTGAGATCACTTTCCTGTCTAAAGGACAGAGTGAGGAAGAAGCTCAATCAACCTCAACACTATCAACAAGTGCCCCCTGCTGAAGCCTAGAGCTTTGACTTTCCTCCTATGGCTGAGCCCTTCAGGCCTCTGCCCCAAAAGCTTGGGACAAGAAAGAGAAACACTAAAGTATGGCCAAGAGGAGTTCAACAAGCCAGTGAGTACCTTTTAGTCTGAACCATGCCTGCTAAGCTAAGGTTGTCTATGGCTGTCCCATCAACAGTCCAGGCCCCTACCTACCCACTTGCTCTTAAAGATGGGGCCTCCAGGCTCTTTCTCCATCTCTCCTGACTTTTGTATGTGGTGTTGTTGTCTTTAAATTATAACTCTGTCATCACTTCTAACCTACTGCCAATAAACAACTATTTAAGAGGGAAAAAATGTCTATAGATTCAGGGGCTAGAGAGATGGCTCAGTGCTTATGAGTGCTTCTGTTCTTACAGAGGAACTTAGTTCAATTTCCAGCAGCAACATTTGGTGGCTCCCATCTGCCTATAATTATAGCTCTAGAGGATCTGACACCTTCTTTCTGGCCTCCACAGACACTTACACACATTTGTGCATCTCCATATACATATACATAAATAAAAAAATAAATTTCTTAAAAAGTATATAATCCATATGAACATTTTAATTATGTGTACATAACCAATATGCTGAAGTATCACTAAGTTTGATAATTAACTTTATTGCCAAATGTATTCATGCAGTTCAACTCATTCTTTAAAATATCTGACAGCTTATAGGAAAAAGAGAAAACTCAAGAGTCACTACCTGTCTAATTAGATCTGCTTGACTATCTAGGCACAAAGATGGGAAAACAAATGAATTCAAACACTGTAAATGATTAAAAAGAAAGTGAAGACTAAGTAAGAGATTGCCATCAAAAAGAAATGCTGTCATTCAAATTCTTTACAAAATGCTTCTAACAATTAAATACACTAAAGAGTTTATGCCTATGTGAGTTGCAAATGTTTCCATAACTTCTTAGAGAAAAATCAAACCATGGGAAATTATAAAAGAGTAAACAAAAGCATCTATTACGTGGTAATAAACAAAAAAATCCAAAGAAAAGCTCTGAGCATAGTGGGAGAATCCCAGACAGGTGAGTATCAGAATTTAAACACTATATTCTCAGACAGTTCACATTGAACCAAATAAATCATAAAGCCAGCAGCCATTTGTAGTCAGCCTTAAGATGCAAAATTATCACACATCCGTGCAGTGTTTTGTCATTAATATCTATGGAACATCAAACAAAGTAAACCAAAGTGGACCAGCTCCAATCCATCTGGAGCAAACTATGGGAAAGGTTTCTAAGCACATAGTGAAGATCAGAAACAAAAGCTACATCAAGAATTATAGTTATGCCCTCCCTCCTCAACCTGCTCTCCACCCACTCCCTTACCCCATGACCTCAAATAATCCCCAAATCTGGGAAACATTAGTAGAGCTGATCCAGCTGAGTGCCATTACTGTCCACAGTAGGTGAAGGCAGTCTCTGAAGTAATGAATGTCAAGGTTGAGTATGAAGTATAGGATTCATTTCAGACACAGAGATATTCCATATGAAATAATGAAGCCATTGATAGAGAAGAACATAAATGTCTTACAAACATAGAACGATAACCTGGGTGAGGATGTGATAAATAGTAAGGCTTTCTCACCACACCTGCTACTCATTAAGAGACAGAAGCTTCTTGGCCACCATCAATACTTTCAGCATCTGTCAGAAGAAATAGGCAGCTTTGAAAAGAAGAAAATGTTTTGAAAAGGTGGTGGTAGAACTGAACAGATGTGTGTCTATTAACTGATTATACTACAATGAAACAGTGAATAAAAGTTTGATGATTAAAGTGGACACATAAAACATACATCAAATACAATTTTCCAAGAAATTAAGGGTAGTCAATTCAACTCAGAAAAAAAAATGGGCTTCCTGTATCCACTTTGCTGTTAATGTTGTATAAAGCGAAAGTTATTTCTTAACTATGAAGTCTTTTTGCATATACTATGAAATAAGTTTTCTTACAAAAAGTTTTGAACTGCAGAGTTAAAGTGAGGAAATGAAGATTATAAAAAGAAGCTAGTTCTTCACAAGATGAGGAGTAAATACCTTAAGGTTTTCGGCAGTAGAGAAATGGTCCTGCCACTTTTGCAAGTTATCAGTAGGACTGGGGATTGAGAGCAAAAATAAAGAGACATAGCCTCCTCATCTCAGACTCAACATGATCTGTGAGTGCGGGGAATGTGGCCAGGAGACCAGACTGCCTTGAAAATGCTGGCACTGTGCTCTCACTGTCCCTGACTCAAGAAGCTCTGCCAAAAGTAAAGTTACACTAGAACACATACAAGCACAGGATACCTGCGGTCTCATGTATGTGTTCCAGTGTAGCTGGTGTAAGTGCACCAGTGTCCAGTGCCATGCAGTCCCCATGGATGTCAGGAGAGGGTGTGATATCCCCTGGAACTGGAGTTATAGACAGTCGTTAGTCTCCATGTGGGTTCTGGGAATCAAACCCAGGTCCTCTGCAAGAGCAGCCGGTGCTCTTAATCTCTGAGCCATCTCTCCGCCCCCTCCTTTCATCCTATAGTAACAGCTAAAATTGAAGTCTTTCTTAAAATATTTTTTGAGAATTCCGGAAATAATTCCGCATTATTTCCGTCCTTCCCAGTCCCCCACTGACTCCTCTCATGTCTCTCCACTCCCTCCTTGTCTTCTTCTTTTTATTACTTTTATGCACACATATAGGTATAATGCACTGAGTCCATTTAGTGGTACTCATGTATAGCTAAGTTTAGAGATACCCATTTGAGATATATTATCTCTCTGGTCCCTGGAGAAATCTGATCCCTCAGCATCTATTGATTGGCTGTAGCTCTTCCTCTATAGGCGGGTCTCCTTAACATACCTCCATCGACCTTGGCTGGTTTTGTCACTATGCAGATCTGGCTAGATTACTACACTGATTTCACTGGTGCCATTTCCCTGCCATGTCTAGAATCCATTAACTAGCAGCAGATGTCTCGCCCCTCTGGGTCTTACATGATTTCTGCTCCCCCTTTCCATGATGTTCCCTGAAACTTAGGAATAGAAGTTGTACTGTAGATGTTTCACTTAGGGCTGGGCACCTCACTATCTCATTCTCTGCATTTTATCAGCTATGGAACTTTGAAATAGTCTCCATCTGTTGCACAAAGAAGCTTTTCTGGTGAGTAGTGAGAGATACACTTGTCTGTAAATATAAGGATACTTACGTAGAAGGCAATAAGAAATTATGTTGGTCTAGGAAAGTGACAGAAGTAGAATTTTTCTCTAGGGTCTATGACCTCTCTAGCCATGCATACTTGGCTCCGTTTACAGTACCAGGCATGATTTCCCTCCTGTTGAGTAGGCCTTAATCTAATTAGACAGCTGTTGATTACCCCCAAGATAAAAGTGCTGCTACTGAATGAATGGAGATACTTTGCTGGGCAGTTCATTATTTTATTGGGGTTCATAGACCTTACAGCTGGGTTGAATTATTTATTGTTTTATTCCTTGTCAACTTGCATAGAACTTCTTCTTTTTAGTTGTTTCAGTTTGTTGTTGTTGTTGATATTATTGTTGTTGTTTTTGAGATAGGTTCTCCCTGTAGCCCCAGCTGGTCTGGAACTCCCTATATAGACCAGGCTAGCCTCCATCACACAGAGATCCACCAGCCTCCATCACAAAGAGATCCATCAGCCTCCACCTCTCAAGTGCTGTAATTAAAGGAGTGCACCAACAGGCCCAGCAATATCTTCTGATACTATAAGAATTAGTCTTTAGGAAGGAGGCTTCCAGGTGAGTTCCAGCTCAATTGCTCCAAATCCTGTGTCCAAAGTATGTCATGTCTTCAGCCATAGGGTTTTATCTTCAAGTTCTGGGAGGTAATCAAAGGCTGTGGCAATAGCCTGTGTTATCCAGGGAGTCTCTTGGACTACCTTGACCTACAACTCAAAGGGAGGTCTTCTATGCCTGGCACTGTGATTTGTGTGATATAGCCATCAGCTATACAGATGCACTCACAATTATATTTTATGTGTATTTTTCAGTAGGCATATTAAATTCTATGTTTCTCTTTGGTTTTTCATATCACTTAAGCATTACTTAACTTTAAAGACTTGACACCGAAGTAAAACATTTGCTATTTCAAATTACAACCACAAGGTAGCAGAATAACTTAATTTGAACTCCTTCCAGGGAAAGGAATTGCAAAACAAAAGAGCAAATCAGGAAACATGTTAGAAATATGATTATGATTTGACATAGAGAAATACACGAGTAAATGAACTTAACTACTTAAGAATACTTTTTGAAGAAAATAATTCTTACATAGGTGTGGGGGAGGGAAACACATTTTTTTATTGTGGGTGAGAAGCTCCAAATATGTGGAATTTAAATTATGGTAAATATTTGCTTTTCCTAATTTGTCCCATTTGTTAAATTCAATAAGCAAAAGGTAATGATGAAAAAATATAATGCATAAATTTATTTTATTAATAGGCAATGATAAATGAGTATAATATAAAAATTTATAAATTTTATAGAAAACCGTGTTATTATAGAATAATGACAGCAATTAATATTAAAACCATTTTCAAGTGATTAGAGACTAAAATAATGCATACAAAATATATGTAAATCCAAATCTTTCTAAATAATTCGCAGCTGCTATTATGTCGAATATGTCAGCATAAGATTTGTAGCTCGATTATGAAATGAACATAAAAAGGAAGAGATATTGTATGCAGTTTTTAGTAACTAGAAAACGTAGTAAACTGAAGTAATGAAATGTTCTCCACGCATATTTAAAGAGAATAAAATGTCTCATCTTAATAGTTGTGGATGAGTCTTCACAGAGCTAAGCTATAAACATGTCTCAGGAATCTCAGCCAGGCCCGGAGGCTTCTCGGAACTTCCTCACATGTCTCCCTAAGAGCAGAAGCCTGAGAAAACAGATACCTCTTCCTCTGAGACCAACAGCCCAAACTCCAGCAGAAAGCCAGTAAAGAGCTCCAGGCCCAAGGGCACTTCTCAAAGGATGTGCTGCTTCCTCTCCCTTAGAATTCAAACTGAACCCCTGATTGTATTGGGTTTGTTACAGTCGAACATATGCTAAGTCTTCCATTAGACTTACTATAAAAGAAGAAAAAGAAAAGACAGGGAATAGTACATAATTGGATGAATCACTTGTGAGATATGCATATCAAGAGATGCACAACACCTCCTGAGATACATCTATGTGAAATGTATCTTTATGGAATGATGTACAATGAACACAAAATTAAAAATTAATCCTTTGTCAATGCTGGTGGAAGATAAGTTATTGAACTTTGAGTATGCCTGTGAGGATAATAGATATCACCACAGGTGAGTGTTAAGTATAAATGTACACAGTCCAAAAAAATGAAACAAACTATTTCTCAATACAAGGTTTTTTAATATTTTATTTATTATTTTATGTGTATGGGTGAATTGCATACATGTATGTGACTGCACCCATGTCATGCAATACCACAGAGGTTCCTTACATACTTTACTGGTACTTTTCAGACTACAGCATAATCTTTCCTTTCAAGTTCTTTAAGATTATTCAAGACTTCTTGATCTATTGTATTTTCCTGGCTTCACCTATTCAAATTTTATTGATTTTTATTTTGTGCCAAACTCCCCATAGCATATAATTCTAGTATTGTATGCATACATTTTATTTTCCAATAGTTTTTAGAATGTATTCCTTCCTATAGTTTAAAATCCTTATAACAAATAAACACCTTCTGACCACCACCACCTTTCATTCCCAATGACTAAGAGATACATTGTTTATGAGACCTATAAAAATTTAAATAAAATGTAGTTAGGGGCTGAACTATGTATGTTCTATAGTTTGTATGTCATTTTTCTAAGTACTGAAGGAATGCAACTACCCATAAAAGTGTTCAACCATTACAAATAAATAATATAAATAAGTATATAAATAGTAAGAACCAATATTTAAAATTATATTGGAGTGGTAAATTTGATAAAGATTTTTTCCAGCCAAAAGGACCAGAAAGCTTTTATAAACCTAGTAAAATCCGATGTGTGAATTGAGAGGCTCATGAAGCCATAATCAATAAAATGTGTGAGCTCCATTGAAAATGAATGAGTGGCTCTCAAATTTTCTTTTTTTTTAATTTTTTCAGTTTTTAACAATAAGTAATAATTTATGAATACAAGCATCCTTCATGTAAAACCAATTTGCAAGCAGTTGTGCCCAAACCCACACAGCCCAAGGGTCCCACCATCCAGCTGGGGGGGGGGCTTGTATGTACAATCAAGTTGATCAAATAAGTTTCCAGTCTATATTGCTGTAGTTTCACCATTCACCCCAATTGCAGACCTTACATTCTACCATGCCCCCTCTTCTGCAAGTTGTTCCCTAGGCTTAGAAAAGGGGCGCAGGTTGATGAGAGGCAAAACAGTCTACTTTCTCTGGAGCTGTTGTTTCGGACTATGGTCAATTCTGGCTGTTTCCTTTCATGGGCTGACAGTTTGTCCAGGAATAACCTTTCAATCCTACTAATGAAGCACAAGCAATTAGATATATAGGTGTTTAAACAGTACTAATTGTTATAGTAGGTTACTTTGGTATAGACACAGATATTTGGATGGTATGTTAATCCACGAATTACTTTTTTTCTATAAAATATGACAGGGTCTTACTGTGGCTTATATCATCTCCTAACCAGTAGAGGATGTAAGCTTGTGGCATAAGCCATGGGTTATTCCTCCAAGGAGAGAGCTACTAGCCAATTAGATTTGGAATATCCAGACATATGGCTGCCACTGATGCACAGTACTTCCAGGCAGGTGAGGTGTAACTGGTGCTGATGGAAGAGTCTTGCTTGACTCAAGGAGACCTATATTTGCTTTATTGGTTTAGTGGCCTTTGGTAACACTTTCTGGTATTCCAGAGACCAACTGTACACTTGCAAGTGCAGTCTCAATACATCTTTCCCATGCTTACATCAGGTCTTTGACAGCAGGGCCTTATTGCCTCTCTTCTTGCAGGTATCCCAGTTTACAGGCAAGAAGCCTTTCCCTTTTGGGGGTGGCTTGGATCCCCTGGCCAACATCTCATTGGTAGAATAATCCATTGCTGATACCAGAGCTCTCCTGTATTAATATATTTTGCTTAAATGCACAGCTTAAGGAGACTTTAGTATTATGTTTGGTTCTGAATAGAAAATAATCCTTTTCACAGTTCCTATGTCTATTAGTCAATTAAAGAAGGCAGTTTTACCAGTTTTATAAGAGATTACCTCTATAACAGGTGGCTCCAATTTACAGGTAGAGAATGACCTCATCATCATCATCATATTTCTCCTTGTTCTATGGAGGGGAGGTAAGAAAGTCTCTCATATTAAAACTTTGTGGCACCTAAAAGGTAAGTTTCATTAGGACTCGTTATAAACAGTTGTTACAAGTAGGATCCACAGAGGGGTTTGATGCCTGTAACAGTCTGAGGCTTTTCTTCCTTTCAATGTTCAGACGGTCCAACCTTTCTGCTGGCACTTCCTGGTACATCCTACACAATGCAAAGCTGTATCTTTTCTTTCTCAGCCGTTAAGTTGGTGACATTTTGACCTGTTGGAATATATAAATCTTTTCCCATAGTTAGTTTTAAGATTTAAATTGCAAAGTTTTTGACAAAAAGCTTTAACATATAACTATATCCCCCCTTTTTATTTTGGGTTTTTATTTTTTGACCCATGAGTCTCAAAAAGGCAGTTGTAGTACACATACTTATAGACATGAATCAAGGCACAGATTTCATCAAATTCACCCAAGCTGTTTTGGGTGACTGTGTGTCGTTAACTTGGGAAGCAAACTTAATTCCTTAAGTTAAATCATCCTACAGGCAAAACAGAATGCTACAAGATGATACTGTACAACAGAAAAATTATAGAGAACATTTGTATGTGCCAATCCCAAAGTTATTGTCATACAGATTTTAAGTAAAACAAATGTGGACAACAACAATTTATATTTCCAATTAACTCAGATGCATTACTGTTTTTATCTCAAATTTTCATAGGGATAACGAGGGGCGTGGTGGCAACTCTTTAATCCCAACACTCAGGAGGCAGAGGCAGGCAGATCTCTGTCAGACTGAGAGACCGAGGTCAGTCCGTTCTACATAGTGAATCCCAGCCTAGCTGAATCAACAGGAAGATCCTGTCTCAAAAAACAAAAGCAAAACAAAAACAATGAAAAAAGTTTCATAAGCAAGAAAATAAATTTTCAAGCTAGGTTAAAAATGTTCGATCCTTTCATATTAATTAGGATTATTTGAATCAATGGAAGTTGAGTTTAGAGACCATTTTCAGAATTACCATAAATCTTCTGCCATATCATTGTGAAGGAATTGTCATATGAATCTCAGAAGTGTGATCATATTTGAGAAGGTAAAAAAGAAGGAATAGACATTTGGACATGGTATAGTAAATTATTTAATACAATCAGATAAAGTCATGTTTACCCACAAAGAATTAGAGTTTTCAATCGTGAAGAAACGAAAGGGCAGAAACAGAAAGCATGGAAAGGCCCAAGAGAGAAGTCTTGTTTTGGTCATGTGCTTTCCATACAGTGGTGAATCTGTGTGAGTGTGTTCATTACAGAACAGGAAGCTGTCTAAAAAAGAAGAGGAAGACTGTAACTGAAGGTCTGAAGGTAAAGATTTCGGTCATTCATACAAAGATATTTAAAGATATCAGAAAGGGCATTAATGCCAGAGATGAATGTAGGGAAAGAAGAGGCTGTGGACAAGGCACGTAGGGAGAAACTTGCATGTGGGAAAAGCTGAAGGAATGGAAGAACACAGAGAAAGAGCACAAAAGAAGAAAATAACCATGAGATCTGATCAGTGACACCAGAAAACGCAGTTTCAAGATGAAGGATCAATTAAAAATATCTCATAGAGGGCTGGAGAGATGGCCTAGCGGTTAAGAGGACCAACCGCTCTTACAGAGGACCCAGGTTCGATCCCCAGCACCCACATGGCAGCCGAGAACCACCGTCTGAAACTCCAATTCCAGGAGAACTCTAGTTCCAGGGGAATCCGACACCCTCTTCTGACCTCCGTGACATTGCACGACACGGGTGCACAGACTTGCATGCAGACAGTACATTCATACACATAGAGAAATAAATTTTAAAAAAAAGAAAATATCTCATAGAACTGTTTGTGAACTGTTTGTTCTGTCATATACCTGTGCCACAACACACCTTCCTTGTCAGAGCCAAAACGAACTATCTTAGACTACAAACTTCACAAGTGTGAGCCAAAACAAACATTTTTATCCCTGCAAATCAAATATCTTTTTCTTTTTTGGTATTTTTGAGAAAGGGTCTCCCTTTAGTCCCAGCTGGCCTGGAGCTCGCTCTGTAGACCAGGCTGGCCTTGAACTCACAGAGATCTGCCTGCTTCTGCATCCCAAGTGCTAGGATTAAAGGCGTGCATCACCATACCCAGCTGCAAGTCGAATACATCTTAAGTATTTGTCACAGTAACACTGAACTGACTAATATACTCAGATTTTGCACTTCCCGATTAGTTGATGTATGTCTTTTCTCACTTTTTTCATTTATTTATTTTTTATTTCATGTGTATGAGTATTATGCCTGCATGAGTGTATGGCACCCATATCATGCAATACTCGCAGATGTCAGAAGAGGGCATCAGATCCCCCTAGAGTTACAGACCTAAGTTATTAGCTCCCATGTGGGTGGCTGGGATTCAAACCTGGATCTTCTGAAAGAGCCACCAGTGCTCATAACCACTGAGCCATCTCTTCAGCTCCAATGTATGTCTTTTATCACTTTTCTTGGACCATTGTTTTCCTCAGGAAAGGGAACAGCAACAGTAACAGAGTGTGGAGAAGATGGAAACCAGCCAGCTAAGGATAAAAGAGACACAGGTGGTGAACATTTGAATCAATCCTAGAGCACACCTAAATGTATAGAAAGAATGGCAGACAGGCCACACCATGCACTGTGTAGGAGCATGATTTTAAGTGTCCTAGTGGAGACCTGAGCAAGATGGAATGATGTAGAGTCCCTGAAGTGAGATGAGGTAGAAAGATAGCTGGAAATCACATGTCAGTGTCAATCTAGGACTTCTAATTTTTTAAGGATGGCTGTTATCTGTCAAAGGCAGTACTACCTATTAGTGAAAGTGTTGGTTCAGAGACAGTTTGATGAGGGAGAGCAAGAGAGGAAGGCAAAGTAGGCTTCAGGAGTCTCGACTGTACCTTTGGCCCTCACTCCTGGGAATTATGATATCATTCTCATGTACAATTCAAGGTCACTTTGATAGCAAAGAGTAGATAACTGAACTGATCCAGGATATTTATATCATGGAAGATGGAAATTATGATTAAAAAAAAAACAAAACTAATGAGGCAAAACATTTAATCTAAGTCCTTTTTCATTCTGTCCATACAAAAAAACGTGAGAGTGGAAATGATGAATGCTGAACCTGTACAAGGAATTGACTCATCAATATAGTCACACAAATCAAGAACTAATTGATTTGAGAATTCTTTGTACCCAGCTCCAAATACTATTCAGTTTTGATTGAACTTTGAATATCCACTAATCATCAGTCAATGAATTTGGCATTGGTAATAAAATTCTAAGCAAGATGTCACTCCTGATTTCAAGGCACCTAAGATCTTGTACTTGGTAAGTGCATAATGATTTATGGTGTTTTAAGGTGAGCTGAGAAAAATAAGGGAGGTTTTGCATGACTCTAAGTAAGGGGCACTATATGCAGCCGTTACACTCTTTTACATGTGCTGTGCCCTTAAAGTTCTTAGAACAACAAGGAGTAATTGTGCTAATGATTAAATGTGTGAGGATAACTTGGTTACATGATATACTTGTTTAAATTATTAGCTCAGATAATTCCCTACATAAATTTTAATCATAGTGTGGTATTCACTCAAAAGAATGAGAATATTTTTCATACCCTAGTTCTCACTTAAATAAAACCCCTGCACTGTTGTAAATGCTCTATACTTTTCCTATTCTCCAGAGCAAAATATTAGCATGAATATAAGTTTTGACCTGAATTCACTCAAGGTTTGCCAGAATTCCAGTGACCAGACATTAACATCCATTTAGCTGTTTGAATTTAATATGATTCTTATTCCTCAAACTGAATTGCTTATGACAGATTTCTAGAGAACTCTGAGTAAAATAAAAGAATTGGATTGAAAGATCTCTCTTAGCCAGAAAAAAAAAACTGGCAAATTCCAAATCTTTAAGGTTTTATTCTCCATGATATAGAACTAAAAAAAAATGAAAGAGTTTGGAAAATTAGACAAAGTATGTTTAATCTAAAATGTTTAATCTATATTTGTGGGATAAGAGTCATCCCCCCAAAAGTAGGGTAATATGAAATTAAAAAGAAGCTGTGCTTTCTGAATCTTATGTGGCCATAGGGGAGCTATATATGTTTTGTAGGGCCCAATACAGCCTTTGACTTCTCTCTGAAGCAACTGTTTCTGTGTAGATATGAGTTCTGTAAATCAACAACAACTTCCCAATCAGCTCTGTTCCTTTCTGTTTATATACACTAAGCATATGCTTCCTGTGACCACTTCAAAAGAAATATAACTTTCTTAAATATTATTTAGGTGCAGCTCCTTGGCTATGAAAGAAGGGAACTATAACTGACTTCTAATCATTTACTACATGAATGGAGAAAGAAGGAAGGAATGATTGAAATGTTACACTGGCCAGCCTAGGAAATAGGTAATAACTTGTGATTAAATGCAGATGTTAACCTGAAAAATTCAGTTAATCACAGTATTAAACATGCCTGGAAGCCATAAAAATTCAGAGTGTCAACCAATGAATAACCTGTGTTGCAGAAATGCAGTGACACACGATTCACACTGGGGAAAAATAATGGACTAAATTTATATTACTCCAACTTTTCCAATTACAGAAATGTTTATGTACAAATGAACAGGCCATTACATGGGCTAGTAACCAGAAAACATCTTGGATAAATCAAAATCCTAATATAAAGATATGTGAATGACAGATGCTTAAACGGCACTGGGGTGTGTGAAAAATCTTCTATTCCAGAAAGTATAAGCCAGACTAGAAACATAATCGAGTTTAAGAATCAGCTTCTTACATTTAGTGTAGTGTGATAATAAACAAATAGATTACAGTCTGCATAAGCAGTGCAAGAGAGTAAGACATGGCATTGCTCTGCTAAGGCCCCACCTTCCAGTACTGCACTTGGCATTCAACTGGCATACAGTATTGGTTCTGATTTATGAGTGGAGGTGCTCCTCAAAGTAAATAGCAGAAACTTATAGACCTGAGAGGACTTCAAAAAGAACTCAAGTAAGCAAGTGTAATTGCTACTATAATACATATATTCATATGTATTATCCGCAGTCAGCACTCTCTGCCCCTGCAGTAACCAATGAAACATTGTTGAAAAGAACCTATTTCACTTTGGGCTCCAGTATTTTATTCACCATTCCCAGCTATTGATTTATCACCCTCAGCAGCTGGTCCTTCAAAGCCAGTTTCAGGAGTTCGATATCTTCGATTGCAGCATGGATTCTTTTGTATCCCTTTATTTTTTAACCATGCTTTAAAATTTTATTTACTTATCTATTTATTCATTTTTATATTTTGTATGTGTTTTGTCTGCATATATGTTTAAGTGCACCACATGCATGCAATCCTCACGGAGGCCAGAAGAGGGCATCGGAGCCCCTAAAATCGGGTTCCCAGCACCCGATTTTAGGGGATCTGATGAATTCTTCTGAAATGGCAGCAAGTGTTTATAACTACTGAACCATGGCTCCACCCACACTCCCACCCCAAAAAAACTATGTTTTTAACATATTTAATTATTTTAGGGGCTAAGTATGGGTGGGTGTCACGGTATGCATGTGACAGTCAAACACATCTTTGAGAGTTAGTTCTCTCCCTCCACCATGTGGGTCCAGGGATTGAACTCAGGTCCTCAAGCTTGGCAGCACACCCCATACCCACCGAGCCATCTCACTGGCCCCAGAGTGAATTTTTCTTAAACCCAAGCAAAACTATTTCCCATTATTTTTGCTTTACAGAACACCTTCTAAGATGTACTTTAGGAAAACACAGGTACTTCTCACATCCATATGTTGAAAACAGTCCACAGAACATTGACCAAATTATAATAGGGAGATTGGAAAATGACTCCAAAGTTTTGACAGAGTGAGCAAGCAAAATGAGATGGAGCTGGTGCTGAGAATGCTATCATAACTGGCAACTGTGAGTTTCTGATATTGTTTATTTCTTTATTGTTTTATAAATATTTGTGCAAGATTATGTTACAAATAAAATCTAGATCCATGTCCCCCTCCCTACCCTCCCAGCCCACCAGAGCTCATGCATTCTGCCAAACATGTTTTTCATCTTTTTCTCAGTCTTTCTCAAAATTCTTGATATAGAAGTTGACTGTTTCAAGCAGAAGTTCACCATATCAGTCAGTTCTTTGATGCAGTCTTTTCTGTTGTTGTTGTTGTTGTTGTTGTTGTTGTTATTGTTGTTGTTGCACCACTCCCAACTACTTGGACAAAAGCTCAAGGAGCCCTGCACAAGAGATACTTACTACTAGGTAATTGGCGCTAGCATCCACAGATGAGGGATACCATTCATCATTTGTTTTTCTGAGACTTCACATAATATCTTCTAGTTCTATCCATTTACCTGCAAAGTTCATGATGTCATCCTTCTTTACTGCTGCATAGAACTCCATTATGTAGATCTACTACAATTTCTCTATCCACTTGTCAGTTGAGGGGCACTTGGGTTGGTTCCAGCTCCTTGCTATTGTGAAGAGAGCTGCAATAAACATGGCTGTGCACGTATCTCTGCAGTAAGATGAGTCTTGTGGGTATATACCCAGGAGTGGTATGCCTGGGTCAGGTGGCAAGTTCATTCCAAGTCTTCCAAGGATTCTCCACACTGCTTTCTATAGTTGCTGTATCAGTTTACATTCCCACCAGCAGTGAATGAGTGTTCTCCTTTCCCCACAACCTCTCCAGCACTTGGTATCATTTGTTTTCTTGATCCTAGCCAGGCTTATTGGAGTAAAATGATATCTTAAAGTGGAAATTAAAGTGGAAATTTGCATTTCCTTAATTATTAGCGACTTTGGACACTTCTTAAGATGTTTCTCAGCCATCTCTAATTCCTTACTTGTGAAATCTCTGTTCAGCTCTTTGCTCCATCTATTGAATGGGTCATTTGTTTTCTTTCTTGATTTTTGAGTAGTTTATATATTGGAAATCAATGCTTTGTCAGATGTATCTGCAGTGAAGGTTTCCTCCCACTCTGTGGGTTTTCCCTTCACTTCCTTGATTGTTTCTTTTGATATACAGAGGCTTCTGAGTTTAATGAAGTCCCATTTGTCAATTGTCGACCTTAATTCTTGTGCAGCTGCTGTCTGATTTAGGAAGTCTTTTCCTGCGCCTATGTCTTGTAGTCTGCTGCCACTTTGTCTTCTATCGCCTTCAGAGTTTGTGGTTTCATATTGAGATCTTTAATCCATCTGAAGTTGACTTTTGTACAGGGCAAGAGGTAGGGGTTTAATTTCATTCTTCTACAAGTGGTGATCCGGTTTTGCCAACACCATTTGCTGAAGATGCTGTCTTTCCTCCATTGTGTCTTCTTGGCCCCCTTGTCAAATATGAGGTGGCTGAAATTGTATGTGCTCAAGTTTGGATCTTTGGTTTTGTTCCATTGGTCAACATGTCTGTTTTTGTGCCAGTACCAAGCTGTTTTTATGACTATCGCCCCGTAGTATAGTTTGAAGTCTGGTATACAGATCCCCCCCCCCTTTATTTCTCTTTTCACTCAGGGTTGTTTTGGCTATTCAGGGTCTTTCGTTTTTCCAAATGTAATTAAGCACTTTTTTCTCCAAGCCTGTGAATAAACTCTTAGGGATTTTAATTTGAATTTCATTAAATCTATACAAGAGTTTGGGTAAAATGAACATTTTTTACTATATTAATTTTCCCAATCCATGAGCATAGGAGGTTTTTCCATCTTCTGGTGTCTTCTTCAATTTCCTTCTTCAGGGGTTTAAAATTTTGTTTGTAGAGATGTTTGGTGTCTTTGATTAAGTTTGTTCCTAGGTATTTTATTGTTTTTGAGGCTATTGTGAATGGGAAGGTCTCCTTGAATTCCTTCTTCAGTTGCTTGTTGTTGGTGTAAAGAAAGGCTACTGATTTTTCTAGGTTAATTTTGTATCCTGCCACTTTGCTGAAGCTCTTAATTGTTTCTGGGAGTTTTCTGTTGGAGTTTTTAGCATCCCTTAAGTAAACAATCATATCATCAGAAAAAAAGGATAGCTTGACTTCCTTTTCTTCCAATTAGCACTCCTTTAATTTCGTTTTCTTGCCTTATTGCCCTAGCAAGTGCTTCAAGCATTATATTGAAGAGGGGTGGTGACAGGGGTCAGCCTTGCCAAGTTCCTACCTTTAAAGGGAATGCTTCTGTCATTTTCCCATTTAGGATGATATTGGCTGTGGGTTTCCTGTATATGGCTTTGATTACATTGAGGAATGATCCCTCCAATCCAATTCCCTCTAGGACTTTAAGCACAAAAGGATGCTGGATTTTGTCAAAGGCTTTTTCCAAGTCAATTGAGATGATCATGTGGTTTTTGTCTTTCAGCCCATTTATATGCTTGATGATATTTATTGATTTTCATATGTTGAACCATCCCTGCATCTCTGGTAGGAATCCAACTTGGTCATGATGGATGATCTTCTTGATGTGGGTTTGTATACAATTTGCCAATATCCTGTTTAGAATTTTGGCATGTGATCATTAATGAGATGGGTTGGTATTATTTATTTTAATAGTCGTGGCTTTATCCCACAAATTAAAAGGCTGACAGATTTTTGTAAGTCAAAGAGTTCTGTTGACGGATAGTAAGTGAAATTAAAGGTATTACAGGACAAAAGGAAAAACAAGTCTCATAAATATAATTCAGCATAGAAAACAAAGTAAGTGGGGATAGAAGGTTTGTAATTGTAATAAAACTATTGGAGGGGAGAATGAGGGTCTTACAAGTGACACAGAGCAGTGACGGTGAAGGAAGAATCTGTTCCTCTGACCCCTGAGCCATGAGGCACAGACTACAGAGGCTTTCTTCAGGAAAACGGAAGATGAAGGGCATGAGAGCAAAGTGTCCCATACCTGCAGAAGAACGTTCTAGTGAATGTGGCTCATGGTGATGTTTTTTCCACATTTTGTAGGGGCCAATAACTAGAGTTAGGGCTCTTACTGCCTCAGACCAGTCTTCCTTGTCACAAGCTTATTTTCAAAACAGTTCAAACTTCTACAAAACAAACCCCCAACTCATTCCCCATGATGACCTGTGAAAACCTGAATAAATAAGCACAGAGATGGCAGTTCTCACAGCCAGAGCTGTACCATAACTTTGGTAGCTCTAGTTTCTGATCAGTAATTCATATCTAACAACATGAACAAGTAAAGAATTTTTTTAATCGTAACTAATTTTTCACATTTTTCTTCCTTTTTTAGCCCTCTGAGAACACTCTTAAAATAGGGACAAATTATTTTCATCCTACTTCATCCAGTTTAAGTTGGAGATGCAGTGGAATGTATCCAGAGATGAAATAACACAATTACTCAAGATTATGAATAAAGTATGTCATTGCCTAAGAACTGAGTGAAATTTTGTCCCTTTTCAATTGCGCTTTACACAAACTCCTCCAGTAAATGTCATGAGATGATCCACACTGTTTCTTCCAGGTTTACCTGTCTTGATTTATCAGAGCTGGCTGCATCACAGGCATCACACTGTGTTTCTTGGCTCCGAAAAATCCATGCATTTTGATCCTATGTTTTATGTTGAAATTTCTTTATCTGTTTGATGAGAACAGAGTTCACTTAAATACATTATATCCTAAAATTAGATGATACCGATAAAGCAGTAGTCAGATGCCAAGACACTAAAAGAACAAACTCAATAGATCTTAGTGTATCACAGTGGCTTTTTTCTTTCCCTCTCTTTCTCTCTTTCTCTCTCTCTCTCTTTCTCTCTCTTTCTCTTTCTGTGTGTGTATCTATAACAATTAATACATCTGTAACTCCAGTTCTTACAAAAGTGGCTGTTTTATAATAGATATTCAATATAGATGTATTGAGTGACAGAATGAATGATTGAAACATAATTTAGCATGTAAAATAGTTTTAGCTGAAGAATTGTTATACAATTCTTGATGAAACATCTAATTTGCTGTTCAGAAAACTGGCTAGGAACAGGGTGGAGATGGAGGTATCAGAAGATTATTTGTGATCTTGTCTGCAAATTATTGATTCATTAGAAGATTCAAAGTGAAGGCCAAACATTCAGTTATATTTCCAAATATAGATTATTTGTTTTTTTTAATTTTTAAGTAACTGTGGAGTCAAATGAAGTTGTAAGACAGAGAGTCTACAAAACCTTTATTTAATCCTCTCGCATAGGTATAGGATTCGTTGGTGACATACAATATTAGGGCATTCATTTTAGGTATATAGATAAATAATATTTTTATATATTATATATATATATATATATATAAGTCCATACTATTTTTCATACATGTAGATAAATAAAATACACATAGATGTCATTCATTATTTTAATGAATTTTATTTCAAAGAAATTTCTGCCAGGATATAAATAAAATGAGCCTTACATAGAAAGTGGGTGACCAAGTCAGGGAATTCCCCATGGTGTCTGGTGTGTAAGCATGGAAATCAAAATTAGGCTGCACAGTCTGCAAGGGCATTAATGAACTACAGTACAAAGTGAGATTGTCTGGAGTTACATAGGTAGACAATAAACTAAGAAAGTCCCAGTTCCATGGCAGGACACAGAATACGAAATGAGAAGTTTTTAGTATGAAAGAGTTGGCAGAGGTAGATAGAGCAGCATCTAGCTATAATCCCAGGATATGGAAGGTAGAGGTCAAAGGACCAGTCCTAGCCCTGCCTCAATGACATAGTATAGTGGAGGCCAGTGTGGAGAGCTTGTCTAAATAAATAAAAAAATAAAGAGCCAGGATGAATAGAAACAAATTCCAGATTTTGCTCAATATGTAGAAAACATCTAAAGAATGCTTAAGGGTAATATAATTAAACTGTAGGTATAGATGCATAGACATATATTCTATGTATATATTTTTCTGTATATATATCCACTTATATTCACAAAGTTTATCTTTCTTGTCACTAACAGTCCTATTAATTTTGTGCCACATTCATTATTAAAGACCTAGTCATAATAATTATTAATTTATGTTAAGAAATATGAAATTGCTGCATTTTTGTAATCCCAGCTATTAGGAGGCTGAGGCAAGAACATCAAAAATTCAAGGCTTGCTTAGGACACTGAGTGAGCTCAAAAGTGAGCCTGAGAAACATAGTGGGATCCTTTCTCAAAATAAAAAGGGAGAGTTTGGAATATAGCTCAAGTAGTAGAGCATTTGCCTAGTATGTACAAGACCCTAGCATACATGGAAAAAAAGACAAAAATCATAACATTTACAGGAAAATTGATGGAATGGTAATTCATTGTAAAATAAACCAGACTCAGGAAGACAAATACCACAGTTTCCTGCCATACACAATTCCTAAACTTGAATTTGTATATATTCACATATGTATGCAGTGTGGGTGGGTGGGTGGATGTAGATCATGAGACTAGGAAGGGGACTGTAAGATGGAAAAAACAGATCTTAAGAGTGTGGGAAGAGAAGAGAAGAGGATGGAATATTTATGACATGAAAGAGAAGGGACTGCACTGGTTAAAGGATGGAAGGGGACAAGATAGAGTAGAGCAGGGGTGTTGGGAACAGAAGCCGGAGGAAGGAGAGAACAGGAGCAAGGAGAAAAGCACCATAACCCCACTGCTCTGTGAGCAGCTTCAAAGCTAATTAAAACTTATTATGCTTATTTTAATAGTTAAGCAATATCTCATAAACTATGTAAGATATGAGCTGTATCTTTTAAAAAGATATTCTTTTACATGCACACACAAATGGTCAAAATCATACCTGCATATACAAATAGACTTGAATCTGACATCTTCTCCAAAAACAAAAATAAGGACATCAGAACAACATCCTAAAATGACTGAGAAGTCATGTTAATGAGGTAAAATGGCAACTGCTGTGGCCTATAAGATGCTATAAGAATTGGAAAAATACTGTTAACTACACTAGGAGGTTCTCCACATAAAGTGTAAATTTAAGCAGTAGCAAAGCCTCCTGGAATCTTAGCAATATTTTCTTCTTCAAAAAAGTGTAGATTAATCTCATGATTTGCTTATCATTGAACAACTTTGCTGAAAACCTGAGCTCATGCCATTCCCTGGAGCTTTTCAGTTTTCAGACTCTATGACTTCTTTATATTACTATTATTTTTTTTAATTTTATTTATTTCGTATGTGTATGAATGTACTGTCTGCATGCAGGTGTGTGCACCCGTGTCGTGAAATGCCTCGGAGGTCAGAAGAAGGTGTTGGATTCCCCTGGAACTGGAGTTCTCCTGGAATTGGAGTTTCAGAGGGTTCTCGGCCACCATGTGGGTGCTGGGGATCTAACCCGGGTCCTCTGTAAGAGCGGTCGGCGCTCTTAACCGCTAGGCCATCTTTCCAGCCCCATATATTACTATTATTTTTAATTTATGTGTATGACAATGTTGCCTGCACGTATGTAAGTGTACCACATACATGCAGTGCCCACAGAGGTCAGAAGAGAGCATCAAATCCCCTGGATGGCTCTTAGCTGCCATGTGGGTGAACTGAACTACAGTCCTCTGCAAATCAGCCAGTGCTCTCAACATCACTCCAGCCCCCAGTATGACTTTGTAGTCAGTATTGCTACTTGCTAGATGACAATTTTTTATATCCTTTCCTTAGAATTTTTCTGTCTCTCTACCCAAATATCAGTCATCCTATTATAGTAGCAGAATTGATTACTTTATTGATTTCTTCAATCATCTTTCCTTTTTCTATAATAGCCCAATCACTTCCATATTCCTGGCCCCCAACCACAATTTGCCTCAAATACTCACATTCCTGTGGGATTAGAAACACAAATTCTTTCGAAGCTAGTTAACAGTTTTCTCTTTATAATTCATAATTGATCTATGGAATAAAAAATTCCTTTAAAACTAAGGTTTGGTCCTGGATTATGCAAAAGGTAGACATAAATACTATCAAAGTGTTCTTGTTATATACACAAAGAGATTTCACCTATATGGATATGTTAACTTTAAAACAAGTAGGAAAAAGGGCCCTTTCCTGAGACTTCTGCATGCACTGCCATCTCAGCTCTTGGGCATCCTTGGATCTCTGGGTTACTTGCCTGCTCCACATCTGTGCCCTCCCCAGACTTGTTGTGGTGAATTCTTTCTGCCATCTTAGCCCTGAGGCCTGCCTGGGTCAGTGGGCTCCTTCCCCACCACATATCTGCAGCTCTGAGGTTTTTCCTGAGGCTTCCCAGTGCCCTGCCATTTCAGCTCTCAGTCCTGCTCAGTCAAGCTTGTGAGCTCATCCAGCTTAATTAATCAGCCAACCTTTTTAGCTAGCAGCCACCAAGCCAACTCTGCTAATGCAGGGCAGTGTGGAGTCAATCCTGGAACCTCAACTCAAAAGTTGCAACTGTCTCTAAAGTAACTGAGACCACATCTTAATTCCCATTTGCACAACATAAAACTGAAAACCAAGAAGCACTCAACTGAGTCACAATCTGACAAGTTGAGAAAATAGCAAACAGAGATGGAAACTCTCAACAACCTACCAAACCAAGAAATACTTCCATACAAGATGCCTGGATCTCATCAAAAAAAGACAAACATGAACAGCAAAGAAAATATCCCCTCCCAATTAGTACCCTATGGTAATGTTTCCTGAGAGTGGCAGCCCAGGGGCTGAATAAGACAATGATTTAAAATAGCAATTATAGGGGCTGGAGAGATGGCCTAGTGGTTAAGAGCACCGACCACTCTTGCAGAGGATCCAGCTGGGTTCAATTCCCAGCACCCACATGGTGGCTGAGAACTGTCTTTAACTCCGGTACCAGGGGAATCTAACACCCTCTTCTGACCTCTGCGGCATTGCGCAACACGGGTGCACAAACCTACATGCAGACAGTACATTCATACACATACAAAAATAAATAAAAATTTAAAAAATGTTTAAAAAATAAAATAACAATTATAAATATATTCAAAGAAATCAAGTCTATAAATAAAAGACTGAATAAAATGTGAAAGCACAATTGAATGAAATAACTAAAATAACTCAAAACATAAAATTATAATTTAATAAAGAGATCAAATCTCTGAAAAAAGCCAAAATGTAATAAAACTTGAAATGAAAAACTCAGCAGCTCAAACACAAATTTTAGAGGAAAGAAGCAAAAGGAAGTGGAGGAAATAGAATAGAGAACATCAGATCTTGAAGACAAGTTTGAGGAAATGGGTCGCTTAACCAAAGAAAATGCCAGATCTAAAACAACCCAGGAATAGAAAATGCAAGACCTCTGGGACACTACAAAAAAGACCAAACCTACAAATCAGAGGCATAAAAGAACATAAAAGCTTTTAAATAAAATCTAGGAAAAGAGATACATCAAGGTACAAGAGGCATGCAGAAGACCAAGTAGACACAACCAGAGAAGAAACTCCTACATGATATATCTAACAGTCAAAACGACATAAAGATACAGAATAAAAAAAAAGATATTGAAATCTGTGAAAGATAAAGATCAATTTACTTATAAAGGGAGACTCATCAGAATAACAGCTAACTTTTTAGTTATGCTCCAGAACTTCACGATAAGAGCCTATTTCTGAAGGGACTATATAAATGAGACACAGAAAAATCTCTGTGAGTTCAAGGCCAGCCTGGTCTACCGAGGACCTACATGCAGACAGTACATTCATACAAAAACCTGTCTCAAAAAAAAAAAAAAAAAAAAAAAAGGAGAAAACAAGCTGATCCTGACTTAAAGATTCATCTCTGTTGGGTAGCCGATGATGCTATACATGCTATCAGAAGCAAAAAATAATCATTAACTAACTACCTGTGAGTTCTGCATGCTTCAACTGGCCTGGCAAGATATCACCTCTGGTGCAATAGTAGCATGAATATTATCAAAGTGACCAAACACTTTCTAGTTGGATAAGATAGAGCCCATATCTGCCACTGATATCAGGCCTAGGCATCTACGGCTAGACAGGCCACAGGCCATAGAGGAAAGCCTAATACTATTGTTCTGCTAATTACAGGTAAGACACTATTGAATACAGAACATACTTTGTAAATGGGATTTGGAGCTGGAAGCCTTCTCCCTGAAAACTCTCTCTTATCATTCTGGAGGATACTCTGCAAGCTACTGAGGTAGAAAATTAATCAATGGTCTTACCCAGCTATAAAGACTAATGACCACAAAGACTGACACAGCAAACTATATTGGTGTAGTAGTGGTACTTTTATCTAGGGGGTAATCAACAGCTAATTGGATTTAAGCCTCTCAACAAGAAGGAATTCATGGATGGCACTGTAAACATAGCCAAATACACATGGCTGGAGAGGTCATAGATCATTGGGAAAACCCTATCTCTGTCATATCTCTACACAAATGAAATTTATTTACCATATGATAAATACATGTCCTTATATTTACAGACAAGTATATAGTACACCACTCATTAAAAAAAAAAAAAAAAACTTTCTTTTTCCAAAAGATGGAGCCTATTACAAAGTTCCACAACTGGTCACAGACAGAGAATACATGCCTGAGAAGCTACACAGCCCTAAATGACACATCTACAGTGGAACCTCTACATGTAAGACTCATGGAACGTAACAGAATGGTGGGTGGCAGTTAAAGAGAATATTAATACATCCCACGACTCTCACCAACAAAACTTCCTTATACAACAGAGTGTGATGGGCACAGAAGACCACAACTGGCCAAGTTCTTCATGTCCCTGGACAGGATTCCTGTATTAAACGTCACCCACCCACAGCTCAGGGACCATTGTGGAAAAAGTTGGAAAGATTGTAAGTACCAGGGTTGATGTATAACATAAGGAAATAGAGGCTTTCAGGCCCCTAGGCACTTGCTCATATGAGCTTGCAGCAATGGTGACAGCACGCACAAGACCCATCCCGACTCAGTCAGATGAAAACCTAGCACAGAGCTGGTAAAATAAGCATCAGGCCCCAACCTGAACCAAGGAACTATTGGCAAATGATTACTGGGAGCTGAAAAAAGGTTGGTCCTCTTTAAGAGAATGACTCTAGATAGGTGGACTAGACGCCAGTGGATGAAATTGCACTGAGGGACATCTAGTACAAACTCTTGACCAGATAGACCTTAACATACGACAGAATGCATGAAATCCAGTTTGGGGGGATGGGGTTGTCAGGTGTGTATGGATGTGGGAGGAGGGGTCTAAATTTGGTTAATATCTATCACATGAAATGTACAAAATCTAAATTCAAAGTATACATAATAAAGAGAAATAATAGTTCATTAAAATGTAAAATTAGCATGGTGGCTTATGCATATAATCCCAATACACAGGAGACTGAGGCAAGAGGCTGTTAATTTCAGGCTAGTCTGGACAGCATAGTGAGTTCCAGCCCAAAATGGACTACAGAGCAAGCTGTTTCATAAAACACCCAAAAATTAATGAAATAATTAATTAGCATAAAACCTCAATACTTTTGTCTCTATGCCTTTAAAATATAATTCAAACAAAATAACAATTTTAAATTCCAAAATAATAGTACTTCATGGAGAACTGCCATAAATAAATGTAAATTCTGCCTTTGAAAACACCTTCGCAGGCCTGGATATCTGTGGGAGACTGATATAGTTAAAGTTGTAACCAACTGTTAATTAACTGCACCATGGGTAACCACAAGAAAGAATTTATAGACTTAAAAATGAGGCAACTTTTGAACCCCAAAACAAAACATAATATTTAAGAATCAGAAAGAGGAGCCGGGCGTGGTGGCGCACGCCTTTAATCCTAGCACTTGGGAGGCAGAGGCAGGTGGATCTTTGTGAGTTCAAGGCCAGCCTGGTCTACAGAGTGAGTTCCAGGACAGCTGGGACTACAAGGAGACCTTGACTCGAAAAGACCAAAAAAAAAGAATCAGAAAGAGGTTAGGTGGGATCCCGGCAGCAACGGTGGTGACTCGCTTAGTCTTGCCTGCACTTCCGGAAACATGGCTTCTGGTGTGGCTGTCTCTGATAGTGTCATCAAAATATTCCTGGACAAACTGTCAGCCCATGAAAGGAAACAGCCAGAATTGACCAGAGACCAAGACAACAGCTCCAGAGAAAGTAGACTGTTTTGCTTCTCATCCACCTGTGCCCCTTTTCTAAGCCTAGGGAACAATCTGCGGAAGATGGGGCATGGAAGAATGTAAGGGCTGCAATTGGGGTGAATGGTGAAACTACAGCAATATAGCCTGGACACTCATTTGATCAACTTGATTGAACATACAAGCCCCCCCTCCCCCCGCTGGATGGTGGGACCCATGAGCTGTGTGGGTTTGGGCACAACTGCTTGCAAATTGGTTTTACATGAAGGATGCTTGCACTCATAAATTATTACTTAATGTTTAAAAAAAAATGAAAAAAAACTGAGAGAAAGATACAGGACAGTTATGGCAGAATGCATGATCTGGGATGGGGTGGGGTGTGGTGGGGGGAAGGGAAAGGGAAACATGCCTGAACTGATTTGGAAAATGATGTGTGAAATACACAAAACATCAATAAAAAATGAAAAAAAAATATTCAATGACAAGAAGGTGCTCAAGTCCTCAACGCCCCAGGAAATGAAGAAGCCCAAGAAGGCAGTGCTGTTCTGCCGGAGTGAAGACAAGAAGAACATCATCCTGGGGAAGGGCAAGGAGATCCTGGTAGGTGCTGTGGGGCAGACCGTGGGTGACCCTGCACCACCTTTGTCAAGATGCTGCCAGACAAGGACTGCCCCTGTCTGACGCCACCCTGGAGACCAAGGAGAGCACGAAGGAAGGTCAGATGTTCATCTTCTGGGCCCCTAAGGGCGCACTCCTTAAGAGCAAAATGGTCTATGCCAGCTGCAAGAATGCCATCAAGAAGTAGCACGCCTTTAATCCTAGCACTTGGGAGGCAGAGGCAGGCGGATCTTTGTGAGTTCAAGACCAGCCTGGTCTACAGAGCGAATTCCAGGACAGCTGGGGCTACAGGGAGACCCTGTCTCGAAAAGACCAAAAAAAAAAAAAAAAGGAACTGACAGGGATCAAGCATGAATTACAGCTAACTTAGGAGGTCAAGGACCGCTGCACTCTGGCAGAAAAACTGGGAGACAGCAGGGTCATCTCCTGGACCACAGGCCTTTGTGAGCCACTTCCAGCCCCTGCATGGAGTATGGAGCAAACCCAGACCTATTCCTGGGTGTTGAAGGCTGCCTCTTTTCCTGCCAGGCTTTGGAGATCCCAGCAGAGGGAGGGCATCCCTCACCCCAGTTGCCAAACACCCAGACCCCTACCCCTGGACCATCCTCTTCCCCAATCCCTTCAGGTTTGGCCTTCCAAAAATGCTTTTGATCTTCTAATTCCACTTGGGTTGATGCAGATCAAGTTCCTCCCCGGGCACCCAGTTTCGGGGAGCCTGTATTTTTTTTAACGATACTCCTGTTTCCCGTCTGTCCCTCCCATCCATCCAATGCTGCCCACTTCCTTTTTTTTTTTTTTTTTTTTTTTTTTTTTTTTTGGTGTTTTCGGACAGGTCTCCCTGTAGCCTCAGCTCAGCTTGCCCACATTCCTTTTTTTTTTTTTTTTTTTTTTGTATGTGTATGAATGTACTGTCTGCATGCAGGTCTGTGCACCCATGTCGTGCAATGCCGCGGAGGTCAGAAGAGGGTCTCGGATTCCCCTGGAACTGGAGTTCTCCTGGAATTGGAGTTACAGACGGTTCTTAGCCGCCATGTGGGTGCTGGGGATCGAACTCGGGTCCTCTGCAAGAGCGTCGGTGCTCTTAACCGCTAGGCTATCTCTCCAGCCCCATGCTGCCCACTTCTAACCGCAAGAGTGGCTCTGCTTGTCGGTTTAGCTGTGTGTACATGAATGTTGTGGAAATGACCTCCCTGCACCAGCTGCTTGCTCTCCCTTCTCTCTTGGTCTTGCCCAGTCATGGAAGCAGAGGCAGTAAAGGACTTTCAATTTTAAAAAAAAGAAAGAGAAAAGAGAAAATAAAAAGGCTAATTAACAAAACAAAAGAATCAGAAAGCTTTACATAATTTTTAAATATTTTAAATAGAGAAGTAGAAATATTTGTCTGAATTAATAAGAGAATGTTAAAACTTGAATTATAAACTGATTAAACAGAATAGCAATGCAAAGATATATATTTTGTATGTGAGTGGTCCTCAACAACATGCTCAGGCTTAATGGTTCATTTGATGGACAGTTAGGAATCAGAAAAAAAATATTTAATTTATTATTACAAGTTATTACAGTTTAACAGATACAGATTAAACACCAACAAGAGAATAAACAGGAGGAATGAGCGTCAAGAGAAACTAGGTGCATGCTTCTAAGAGTCCTGTCTACATGGAGTCACACAAAAGAGCTTAATTATAACAGTAATAACACCTGGCAGTTAATCAAGGTAGCTCACCAGAGTCCTGTGTCAGAGTTTAGCTCCCGGCTCAGTCACATGGCCATGCAACATCAGGGCTGATCTAAGCTACTTTTACTCCAACCCTGCAGTCCATAAATTGGTGCTCAACATAGATTACAATGTCAGAGCTGTCCAAAAGCAAGTTCTGAAGGTATAGCAGCGCATTTTGAAAAGCTCACACCTGTAGAATTAAACTCATGAACATATTAAAAACACTGAAAAAAAGTATCAGTGAGCAAAAGTTGAAGAGAAGAATGGGAATGAGGGGCTGGAGACATAGCTCAGTGATGAAGAGCACTGGCTGCTCTTGCAGAGGACCAGGTCCCAGAACCCACGTGGCAGCTAACAACTATCTGTGACTCCAGTTCCATAGGATCCAATGCCTTCTTCTGTCCTCTTCGGGCACTGCATGACATGAGTGCACTTAAATTCAGGCAATATACTCATAACCATAAAAAATAAAATATTTAAAAATGTGAATCCCAGTAGAAGGCACCAGCAGGACTAAAAAAAAAAAAAAAAAAAAAAAAAAAAAAAAAAAAAAAAAAATCCAAACCATCCTTTCTAAACATCCCTGCAAAAAATCTAATACAAACCATAGCACATACCAAATAAAGAGTTTTATTGTCTGAGGAAACAGAATAATTAGACATTTTTATACCTTGTCAGTTTTGTCATTTCATATTTACTAAGTTAAAAAAATAGAATTTTAGAGGAGTTGTTTTCCCCTCAAATCATGTCATCCATTGCCTGTGGCATTCTTTATTGGTAGCTTTTAAAAGTTTTCCTGTCTGAGAAATTTATTTATCCAATCTGTGACTCAGATTCTTCATTCATAAAATGAAGATAATGGTTTTGATTTTAAAATACAATCCAGACATTGTCAAATAAACAGATGAAAAGCTTATGATTTTGTAGGCCTTTGTTGAAGTAAATACTAGAAGAGGTGACTCATTAAGAAATAAAACCAAGAGGAAAAGTAGAATGAAAGAAATACAGATATTTATACATATCTTTATTTGGGCAATGTCTATTCTTTCAGTTTTATACTTTGTGATCACTTCTGGCTTCAGTGAGTGGCTCTGTCTGGTCAAGCCTCCTTGGCTGTTACGCTAGCATATAACTTATTCAGGGCTGGGAACTGTAAAGCAAGTCTTTACAAGTAGATTATTGCCAGGAGCCAAGTCACCTCATGGAAAATTACTAGCTTACTTAACTCAGGAATTTATGGGCATGACGAGCATTGCGGTCATTGAAAGGACATCTGGAACTTTCAGATACAGCCTTCCCCCTCTCCGAACTGTGGTGACTCACTTCCCACCAATGGATTTTCCTACCCGCTTGCCTTTTTAAACCCTGCGCAAAATAAAGACTATGGAGCTTGATCAGAACATTGTCTTGCTCTCGTTCTTTGTGTCCTCTGTCCCCCATTCTTTCGTCCCCTCCTCGGGTCTGCATTGATGACCCCACAGGCTGGGGCACCTGGCGCTCAACGTGGGGCTCAAGGAACGGGGATTTGACTGAACGTTTCTACACAGAAAGAGGCCTCATAGTATCTGGATCACCACATGCATAGAGTGGTCCACACGGAGATCACCACAGAGTCACCCACCTGAGAGACTGATCCGTAAAGGTAGGGAAAAGCAATGCAAAAATGGGACAGAGATTAGACAAACATGATTTGTTTTTAAAGGGTCTCAAGGAGTCCCTCAGGATGTGAGGAATTAGGGTTAAGAAAAAGGATCTTAAGAAATTCTTTGATTTCATTTCTGATGTTTGCCCTTGGTTCCCTCAAGAGGGAACCATTGATGAAAAACGATGGACTCGACTAGGTGACTGCTTACAAGAATTTTATAAAACCTTCAGTCCAGAAAAGGTCCCTGTCCAGGCCTTCTCCTATTGGAATTTAATTAATGAAATATTAACTATTCACAAAAAATGGCCAGATATCCAAGAGGTAGTTAAAAAGGGGTAAAGATCCTTTAGCAGAGCTCCTGACCTCCCTCTGTTTGTGAATCCATTTCCATTGCCATTCCAGACCCAGAAAATTGCGTTGAGCCCTCCAAGCCCATTATCACCCCTAAATCCTTGATAAAGGAGTCTCCCACTCTCCGTCTTTGTCCTTCCCTTAAGGAATTTAAGACTCAACATGAGCCCACTGATGCCCTTTCCCTAGATGAAGCTCAGTCCCTTGAGGAGGAAGCAGCCAAATATAAAAATCCTGACTGGCTGCCCTTGCTATCCTCCCAGAACCAACCACCCCCATATGTTGTAGCTCCCCCATTTTGTGCTCCTGCCTTTGACTCTGATATTACAGAAAATGCCAAAGCAAAATTTAGCTGAGAGGTCACCTCACTTAAAAATCTACTCCAAATAAAAAAACAACACCTAAACTTAATAAAAGAATTATGGACATTGTTTCTAGAACTAACTAACTCTCCCTTGGTTCCCATCACACCCAAATTGGCATCCAAGAAAAAAACAAAAACATGTATACATGCTTTTCCCGTTACTAGAAGCAAGGCCGCCCCCACTTCTAGTGAGGCAAATGAATCTGAAGAGGAAGGGGAAAACTCGGGCAAGGAAGCCTCGGACGATGAGGATCAGGATGAGGCCCCAAATGAGGAAAGCAGAGACAACTCTAGTTTCAGGCCAACAATACCGCTGCCTCAGCTTTAAACACATAAAAGAATTAAAAGTTGTGGTTACACTTTATGCCCCGGTAACGCCGTTCACTCTATCTATAATCGAAACCCTGAGTGATTGATGGCTCACAGCTAATGACTGGTATCTCTTAGCTCATGCCAATTTGTCAGGAGGTGACTACATCCTTTAGAGAACTGACTTCGAAGAAAATTGTAGGGAAATAGCAGCTCGCAATTCTGAAAACAAAACTGCTAAAACATGGGTTAAGGCTAAACTTCTGGGTCAGAGCCCTTATGATACCAATGAAAAACAGGCTAAGTCTCCCCCTAGGACCTTCCTGGCCCTTGGTCATACCCTTACTCAATGACTCCCACGTTCCTTATTCTGAGAACAACTGCAGTCTATCAGTACCTTTCAAGGTGCTTCCCATTGGTTTTAACACATCCACATGTTTCATTAGCCCTTTCAAGAATAACTCTTTTGATGTCGACCTTGACGCTGTCTCCTTTAGTAATTGTAGCTCCTACATTAACATTTCCACACCTGTCTGCCTAGCACAGGGCAGGGTTTTTGTATGTGGAGACAACATAGCCTATCCCCTTCTTCCTGTCAATTGGTCTGGAATATGCACTCCGGCAATGCTTCTGCCAGATATAGATATTCTCCTGGGAGATCAACCAATCCCTCTACCTAGCTTTGACACCTTATCCCCTGACACAAAAGAGCAGTCCAATTTATCCCGCTCTTGGTAGGACTTGGAATATCTGAGGTGTTGGCCACTAGCTCCGCGGGGATCAGGGTCACTTTAAATACCTATAGTAAATTATCTCAACAACTAATAGAGGATGTCAACATGATTTACTGGTCTATCAGTGATTTACAAGATCAATTAGACTCCTTGGCAGAAGTAGTTCTGCAAAACAGGCATAGTGTTGACTTATTAACTGCAGACAAGGGAGGCATTTGTTTAGTCTTACAGAAAAAGTGCTGCTTTTACCCCAACAAATCTGGAGTTGTTCGAGGTTGAATTCGTGAACATCAACAAGAACTAGAAAAAAGAAGAAGGGAACTCTTCGAAAACCCCATGTGGTCTTCTTGGAACGGAATTCTGCCATATCATCATCCCGTTCTTTGGTCCCATGCTCAGACTGCTCATATTGGTGTTACTGGGCCCCTTTCTTTTAAACAGACTAATAAGATTTGTTAAAATTGACTCCTTGGCATCCAAACCCCTATAAGTTCATTATCATAGGCTTGATTTGGCTGACAGAGGCCTAGCAGAACCTTATGATGACATAGCCCTTTTGGGAACTGCATGACCACTCAGAGGGTTGCACGCCTGCCCATTCACGGTATGGCGAGGGCACCTGCATGGAGTGCATGGCAAAGCACCGCAAGGAGAGGACCTAGTTGTCTATTTCTGAGTCTCCTGTTTGTGAAGCAAACCTGATTGCACAGAGGTTGGTGTCGTTTCTTTCCCTTTGGTCAAGACATTGCAGAAGCAACCTGCATGAATTGATAAGAGGGATTGTCCTCTCCTCCCCAAAAAGACAGCATTAGTAAATTACTTGGGAGGATCAGGTCACTACTTCCCCCCACTGGTTAATGCCCACTCATCCTCTCAAGGAAAATAATCATCTTCACCTCCGGCCATACTATTGCCTCATTAAAACTATAAAAAAGGGAGGAGATGCCAGGAGCCAAGTCACCTCATGGAAAATTACTAGCTTGCTTAACTCAGGAATTTATGGGCATGACGAGCATTGCAGTCATTGAAAGGACATCTGGTACTTTCAGATACACCCTTCCCCCTCTCCGAACTGTGGTGACTCACTTCTCGCCAACAGATTTTCCCACCCGCTTGCCTTTTTAAACCCTTTGCAAAATAAAGACTACGGAGCTTGATCAGAACATTGTCTTGCTCTCGTTCTTTGTGTCCTCTGTCCCCCATTCTTTCGCCCCCTCCTCAGGTCTGCGTTGATGACCCCGCGGGCTGGGGCAGATTATTTGGTGAATCTTGTCTACCTACTGTGCAATTTGAGATTACCAATGTAGTTAGAAGAAGCCTGTAAATCCATCTATGTTATAGTATGCATGTATATTTGTGTATGTGCGTATACACAATATATACACATACATACTAGAAGTCATGTGTGATTGTTAATGTTATGAATGAACTTGACAAAATTAAGGAATAACAGCGATCTGAAAACATTATTTCATATTGTATGGGGGAAATATCTAGAAGAGCATTTGAGCCAGTAGACAGGAAATATGGCCCACACCACTGTGTGTTGCAGCATCCAATCCCTCTAGGACCAGGACAGCTAGTTCACTCTCTCTGGAGTCTCAACAGTTATTGTCTGTTTTATCATCAAAGGCCAGAGCTTCCCCCAGAGAAGCACATAGCCATGGCTGGGTAGTCTCATTCTTTTCCTGAGCATCTCTCTAGTGCTTAAGATCTATGTTAAATATTTTCTTTAATAAATCTCTAGCACTGCTTAAAAAAAAATCAGAGTTCAACATTCCAGGGCTTTGGATTCCAGGAGGAATACCAGTGTCCCACCCTCTGCACTCCAGATATACCCCAGGTACCCGGACCTTTGGTCTCAGACAGAGCTACACCGTTGACCCACCTGGGTCTCAGGCTTTTTTGGCATTCAGGCTGACAACTTTCCTGGTTCTTTCACTGACAGACACCTTCTCATAGGACTTTCTAATTGTTTGATCAATTCCTACAACAATATCCTCTCATGCATTTAAACACATATATATGATTGATTCTGTTTCTCTGAATAATCTGGACTAAGACATGAAAAAAAATGCATTGAAAATAAAACCACAGTAGAATTGTGATACATTTTACCTGAAAGGTAATAAGAGTACTGCTTTAAAGCTTGTCTGAGGCACCTATGTGGAAACTACAAAGAGATTCATGCCCTTTAGTGCATTTTACAGTGAATATTATGTACATAAATTATATATTAAAGAACACTTCAAATAAAGAGAAAGAAAACAATGAAGATAAATATAGAAATTAATAATGTAAAAATAGCTGTAGCCCAACAGAAAAAATATTAGTTATTAAGTATCAGAAGCTTTTCTTTAAAAACACAAATTGGAAAACCTATAAAAGAGTAATTTAAAATGTACCTTAATGAACAAGTACAAGATGTGTGTGTTGGGAGAGGGTTGTGTTTGTGTGTGTATGTGTTCAGAAATGTATGCTAATTTGGCACTTTAACTAATTCAAAATATTTTCTTCTGTAAAAGCACAAAGAGGGGAAAGAAAGTTGTAGAACAGTAAAAAGGAAGGCCTTTATGTATCTATTGCATTGTGTTTCTTTTGTTTAGAACATGGAGAAATCAAGCTGATATGACCCCAAAGCTTCATCTCTAGGGCTAGCTTTCCCACTGCTATAAGATGCTATGCATTCTATCAGAAGAGAAAACTAACCAATAGCCTTGCCCTCTGTGAACCCTGTGAGCTACAATAACATCCATACTTTCAAGACATGTACACCATGCAGGAGTATCGTGAATGACATGGGAGTAATCAACCACTTTCTGTCTGGATTTAGGCTTACTCCACATAATGAAACCCACACCTGGCACAGTTACTGGGACCAAGAATCTAGAATAGTCAGATTATAGGTCATAGGGGAGATCCAACTACTATTATTCTGCTAAATAGATATAGTATTAAACTGACTCCTAATGACTTATCATTATACCCATAGACTAGTGTATCTCTCAACCCTTGTCACAAAAAATGTTTTCTATGGTATATCAATATTAACACAAAGACTGCTCAAGATGCGGAGACTAGGGAGTGCTCATCTCCAAAGGAACCATCTATATCACCACCCCCCTCCTCAGGGGCTATCATGGAAGAGGGAGAAGAAAGATCATAAGAGCCAGAGTCAGTAAATGACCACAAGAGAGCAGTGTTTTCTGAACACAATAGGGAAATTACGCATGTGAACACACAGTAATTGTGACATCACAATACCTGTGCAAACTCAAGCCAGATAAAAATTCCAACATGAACAAAGGGAGTGATTACAAAGCCCTAGCTGACCTAGGGACTACTGGCAATTGATAGAGACAGTTTTGTCTAAGGGTGTGGCCCCTGTAGGTTGACCTCACTCCAGCAGATGACCACACTCTCAAGAGTATATTTGCATCACAAACTGGACTCAATGAGTTATGAAAAAAAAGTGAGATTATAATATTGGGTAGTTAGAGAAGTGGGGTGGATCTGAGAGGAGTTGATCGAAATGTGGGAATTCATTTTCTTAAATATGAAATAGCTTATCACAAATTTTATTTGTAAGGTCCCTCACTCGGATTCAAATGCTTGTCTATTCGACTACTGGTAAGGAACATCTTCAGATACCTTGATCCAGACATTTTCTGAGGCTCATATGGAGATCTCCAATGTTTCCTAAGTCAATCTGGGGAGCAGGTAGTTAACAAGTTCTCTACAACAGTTTCTCGCCACTCTTTGATCCAATAATCCACCAATTTTTAAACATAATTATATAATACCTTATCCTAAAGTAAAATTATCAAATAACATAACCTATCTTCATATATTTTTCAAGAAAATCAATACAACACCCTAAAAATAAATGTGGTTTAAAAGAATACAATGTATATGTAAATATGTTGAGTGCTTAATCATTATTACAATTCCAGTTGATAAATCTAAGATGCAAAATAGATAGCAATAATAAAATGATGAAATGAATTCAAGCATGAAATGCAGTGTGAATTTCTGAAATTATTTTCTCTCGTTTAGAAGGTCTCAAGAGGATATTTTACAATCTTTCACGACACTGGTTTTCTTTGAGATTTAATTGTATATTATCACTTTTATCACCAAGTTTAGATCTGTGCTTTGCAAATGTTTGTGTACAAGACAAAGGTTTGGAAGAGACTGAGTTTTTTATTTAGTCTACCTGTTCTGAAGCCTGCAGATCAGCATTTAACTCAGTTTTTTAGATAAGGCTGATACTGCAGGTCCAAAGGCCACATTTGAAAACCACACCTTCTGAAAATATCTGCAGTTTGTTTCCTGTTACTTTCATTGAGTCTAAGGGGGGGGGTCTTGATTTCTTCTTGAGTCTTGCACACATCTTTGACTGCATGAATAACAGAACACAATGGAAGTGTCTGCTTCTGGCTTGCAAATGTGTGCTTTCAACACTGAATAGCACAGAGGAAGGCCATTTACCCTGGCATGTAGTAAGTGGGTGACAGAGGAACTGGACTTTCCCTTTTTAAATATTCTACAAAGGCTCTTATAAAGCATAGTCAAACTTTCTATATGGAGAATTAAGTCTACACAAGTGAGTACTACAAGAAACAAGGAGAAAAAAGCTACTTTTTTCACAGGTAAGAGTCCCAAAATTGCATATCTCTTCTATCAAGTTCTTGCAAAACTGATACATATTCCAAGAAAAAGATATAGACACATCAAATTTCCATGAAAGAATGGCAAAGATAATTTATCCGTCTTTAATATATTATTTCTTCTTCAGGCTGTGGGGATAGCGCAGCCGTTAAAGGCTGAGGATAAGAACCACAAATATAAATACACACACACACACACACACACACACACACACACACATATATATGTGTGTGTGTGTGTGTATATATATATATATATATATATCACTGTGCCAAACAACACTTGTCAACTTCAATGATGTCTCTTACAGAATACAATGCACCCAGCACCCTAGTGTCTACAAAATATAAATATTTCAAACTGACTTTAGTAGAATGGCAATTCTAACACTCCCTTTTCAGTGAAGTTGTCATCCTGTGGAAGCAGATACACTGTGGTTATGCTAGGCATACATCTATGGGCCAAGAAAGGACTGCAGAAGAAGTTGTCTTTTACTCAGGGTTAAATTTACTATTAATAGGACTGGAGAGATGGCTCGGCAGTTACAAGCACTGGCTGCTCTTGCACAGCACCCTGGTTCCATCCCTAGCACCCACGTGGCAGCTGACAACTGTAACTCCACTTCCAGGGGATCTGACACCATCCCTGACCTCCATAGGCATTGCATGACTCAGTTATACTTACACGCATGGAGCCACAAAATTCATATACACAAATTTAAAATAATAAATATTAAAAAAAATAAATGTACAGTTCATGAGTTATTTATTGTAAAAACCATCTCTCAGATCTTCATCATGGCTGACAAATACATTTTCGGCTTATATCCAGGGTATTCCCAAAATAAACCCTCCTGTTTACAAGTTCATTGTCCAAGTCCATAAATCTTTTTCAGAATTCTTCTAAAAAGAGTTCGAGCCAGCAGCTCTTTCTCTGAGTAACATGCTGCCAATTTCCCTACGGACATCCTCAGGGGCATTCTCCCCCTGTTCAGCTGGATTTGACTAGACAATGGCAGCACAAGGGGAAGCTCATTGAAAGACTCCATGAATTCAGACAAGTCCTAACCGTGCAAGAGCCAGAGCTAATGCTGCAGCCAGGGTACAGGCTACCTATGCTGTCAGTGTATGGTCTATGAGGCCCCCTGTGCCGTGAGAGTCCCCACAGCCCAGGTGAAGGTCCTTTTGGTATTGTTGTCTATAGTTTTTTATCCCTTGCTAAAACACGGACTTTCCACACTGCATTTCTAAGCCTATTTAAAAATAAACAAATATTTCAGTCATGTTGACTTTTCCTAATACTGCATATGACTAGACATTTGTATAAACTCAAAAACTTTCAGAATTGGGTACTTTTCTAATGCTACACACTTTATAAAAGGTCTACAATGTTTTGATTATTGAATGAAAGAAATTTCTAAGCTTTGACCTACATGTAAGTGAATAAAATATTTAAATTTAGAATATGTTTATGATTTCTAGTAAGCTGTGATTAATCATGGAGGCCAGCCTGGGGCTGGGATCACTGTAGAAAATGCTATTTACTTGATGGGGATTTGCAAAATTTCCACTCATTATACATAGCTTATGCTCTGAATAGTAACTATTGGATGAATACTTCTGAGTTGTTCATTAATACAGAGTTCTGTGCTTTGTGTAAATGCTTTTTCTTCTTTCTGAGTCTTGCTAATACCAGATTCCTGCCTTATTCAACAAATTTTAAGCTGTCTCAACTCTACAGGCCTCTTCTGTTATCCTGATTCTAGACACAGAGATACCTAGGGATATACCAGAATTAATAGGTGTGTCCCTTTGTATCTGAGTCTCTTTTCATTCCAAGGGTTCAGCTAAATCATGTATTTGGTCCTCAGAACCAAACACAGGAGGAAAATAAATGAATGATTTAAAATCAGAGTACAGTAAACTAACTTTGTTCTTTCAACATTTTGTAAAACCTTTGTTCCTCTTCCATAAACTCTCATTTATTCCTTAAGCTTCCCAAAGCATGAGCTTATCATTTATCAACACAAACTATGATGGATCATTTTTATATTGATTTGGTTACTGTAAAGTAGCCAGTAAACTCCATGAAAAGCTATATGCAAAATTATTTATACTTTTTTGGTAAAAAAGCAGACTGATTATTTCAAAGCCAAACCCAGATGAGGCATCTTCCAAAAAAGCTACAAACTGGAATTGTAATACAATGCATGAGAATTTTATCTGTGCCAATTGGAGCATGGAAGAAAATAGCCCAAAATTATTTGCCTCTTTGTGCTGTGAGCGGGTCATGTTACAAAACTTCCAAGGAATAATCCAATATTCAGCATGAGTGATACAGTAACATAGTGAGCCTGGGGAAAGAAAAGCTGAGTCGCTCAAAAGCTATGTCCCCTTTCATAAGGTCAGCCAATAGGAATTGTAGCAGCTAATATCCTAGACAGTGGGAATGCAACAGAGGGTTTTTTCCCTTCTTTCCCAGGAGAATAAATAAATATCAAGGCAGTCGTTTTGAAATCCAGAAAAATCACAGCTGGAAACCCAAAATAAACCTTCTTGAATCCTTAGATTCTATCATTTGATTTATTATCTCTTTGAGAGACAAACTAAAGTGAGACATTAACTGCACCTGTGATTTGTTTAGATTTCTAACATGGACTCTAAGCCACAGTCACTCGCCATCTAGATTAAGGTTTACAGTATAACTTTTAAAGTTTGCGTCACTTGTGTAAATGATTACTGTCCTATTGTTATTTTCCAGAAACCCAACTTTTATCCTCTTTTCACCTTGTCAAATAAGCCTATGCGCGTCTAACCTGGATGTTTTCTGGAATTTCAGATTCCACTCCAGGCACACCTTGCACATATTTCACACTTGTCACTCTCTGTCTTTAAAACCTTCAACTCTCTCACCCTCTTTCCTTAGGATGTTGAAATGAAATGTAACGGTTTTCAATATCATTGTGTAATCAACCAGGTTCTTTCCACAAGCTTTGCCTTTTGCCACTAATGCCTTACTTCTGTTTGGAAGCAAGAAACAGCAAAAGAAAGAGTGCCCACGAAGAATGCTTATGTGTGAACTTTCTTTTTACTACTAGCCTTTTTTTTTTTTTTTTTTTTTTTTTTTTTTTTGTCTTTTAGAGACAGGGTCTCCCTGTAATCCCAGCTGTCCTGAACTCACTCTGTAGCCCCAGCTGGTCCTGGAACTGCACTGTGTAGACTAAGCTGTCCTTGAACTCACAGAATCCTGATCCACCTGCCTCTGCCGCCTAAGTGTAGCTAGATTGAAAGGTTGCACCACAACGACCCAGCTGATACTAGCCATTATATTAATAAGTGTTTGGTAGAAGCAATGTTTTCAGGAGGATCTTGATCATATATTGTTTCCAGTGAGGTTGGACTCAATGTATAACAATGTAACAAGCAGTTGGTGGAGCCAAAACCATCTTCATGCTCAAGTGAACATAAACTGAAAATCCTCCTTAGCATGCTCCTCTAAGTTCTTCCAGGGAAGTCATAACATCTGTCAAAAACATTTCTCCTCCAAAGAATTAAAGAAAATCAGTGACTAGAAATTCATCATAATGAAGTATTCTCCATGAAATAGCAGCTCATTTGCCAGGCGTGGTGGCACATGCCTTTAATCCTAACACTTAGGAGCAGAGGAGGCGGATCTCTGTGAGTTCAGGCCAAGCCTAAAGGTACTACAAGAGCAAAGCTCCAGAGACAGCTTTAACTAAAAGGGAGACCTATCGCAAAAAGACAGAAGAAGAAAGAAAGAAAGAAAGAAAGAAAGAAAGAAAGAAAGAAAGAAAGAAAGAAAGAAAGAAAGAAAGAAAGAAAGGAAGAAAAGAAATAGCAGCTCACAGCTGCATGGCCCATAATGTGTACCAGGCATGGACCCAAGTTCTTCACATACACACAAACTCATTTCAACTTCACCACGTCCTTGTGAAGTAGGTGTGATTGCCTCCTCATGGTGTGATATAGGTGGGGAAACAGATTCATACAGGCAAGACAGCTCAATTCCAAATCCGTGCTCCTTAACAGAGTGATATGCTGACTACCTGGTCACCAAATATCGACTTCCCTCATAGAACAAGACCTGATTAATGTGAGGTACTTTTTTTTTTTTGTCTTTTCGAGACAGGGTCTCCCTGTAGCCCCAGCTGTCCTGGAACTCACTCTGTAGACCAGGCTGGCCTTGAACTCACAAAGATCTGCCTGCCTCTGCCTCCCAAGTGGTAGGATTAAAGGCGTTCGCCACCACGCCCGGCTGATGTGAGGTACTTTTAAGGAGAAGCAGAACTCTTAGGAAGGTCATAATGTTTAGCATATGAGCTCTATATTTAAAGAGATGACAGAACACAAATATCCCTTGACTCCAACCTTCCCTGATACACAGCTCTGTGCTAGAAATATGTAAAAGGGACAGGAGGACAACATATATGGAAAATTTAAGAGCATTAAGGGGTGTCCTGATTGCAAAGGAGAAGAGTTGCATAGACATCACTATTGTGACCTTCAGCAGTTATTTTTCCAAACATATATTGCACATTTATTCTGCATAAAAATATTAAGCCTATACAGTGCATAGAATACTAGACTGAATAATAGAGAGACACAAAGATCAATTCTATTTCTCTGGAGACTGGAATTAATGAGTCTCACTACTAGGCACAGCTTGTACTGTACAATTGTTCTTAAACTTTGCTGTGCATTATAACCACCAGAGAGTTTCAATGAAAATTTCTAAAGGAAGAAATTTCAATAACCCATGCCTAGTAAACTCACAATCTCTAGGGTAAGACCCAAGTATTAAGAGTTATTCAAAACCCTTTATGGTTTCCAATGGAAAGCCAAGACTGAGAATTCTGAGAATCATTGTTGTAGAGGGCTCACTGAGCTGCTACCTAAATCTCTTCAGCAATGGTTATTCCCACCTGTCCTCTCTTCCATTTCATTTTCCAAATGGTTAGGTGATAGGCTGTAGACCACTTAGTGGTTAAACTGCCTTTTCCTAGTGTATTTATTTGTTTCTCATCAGATGTACTGATGTGTGGTGAAGGTGGTCACTACTAATTGCTGTACATTTTGAACTACAGGACTCAATGAAAAGTTAAAAGGGAAGCAACTTAAACCTGTGGAAATACCCGGGCTCTAAAGCTGGTCACATCCATCCCTGCCACCTGTCAGTTCTGCCAATTATAATCTTGGGAGAGTCACTTCTTAGTCTTGGTCACTTCATGTCCATTTGTGAGAACTAAGCTAAGTAACATGGTTAGGGGTAATGGACTCACAGTCACCATTTCACCAGAAGCTCAAGGAAAAACAGCTTCTACCTATAGCATTGGCCTAGATAGAAGAGCCCTGGTCCTTCTTGAGGAGGCCCTTCTTTGCTAGGCCCCCTCCTCACTGCCACGCTGGGCTAAGAAGCTGAGGGGTTGCTCTCCCCTTCCTGAAGAAGGCCTTTGGGTGTCACATTTCCTTTAGAGGCAGTTTCCCACAGTGAACAGCTGAAGGCATCTTGGCTTCAACCTAACAGTTTTCAATTCTTCAGATTCTTTTGTCTCTTTCATTTTTTCCCATATTCCAAATTTCCACTTTAAAAGGAGCTATGTTTTTAAGATCTTCCCAAACAGTTCCTTCCTGTTAGCTTTCTTCCCCCGTGCTGAATCCCCCTTAATCCTCTCACCATGCTCTCAAGTCTATAAAATGGTCACTAAAACTCTATTTTATGCCAGTTTTTTGCTTCAGCTTTTACTTTTAAGATTAAGGCTCTAAACCCAATGACTACTTCATGGGGAGCAGTCCTCGGCTCCCATTGGCTGAGGTGAATGGAACAACGGAGAGGAAAGCCGCAATAAAATAATTCACTACAGATAACCAGACAGTGCATCTTAAGAGGCCCAAATTTATGGCTGCTCGATGAGTCAGAATGTTCTAGAAGAGCGGCAGTTTCCCTTTGGTCTTACCTTTTTAATCCTTTTTCTCTCTGTGCTGTTTAGCATCATCCTTTGCTTCTAACCCAGACAAGCTTCCTTCCTGAATCTGTGTGTCATTCTCTACTGTAGTTCTTTGTTCTTGCTTATCAGTGTTGGAAGAGAGTTAAAGCAACGTCCTACAGCATTTCTCTCAATTATCTACAAGCATGACAGCTCATCCCATGTTATGCACCAGGTCCACTTCTTCTCATGTTGCATGTTTCCTACAATTTGTGCCTAATAACAGCCAGAAAATGATGAGCTCCTTTCAATGCCTGTCCCACTCTTGTGTGGGAGGCGACGTCACCCACCTGCCCAGTGCTATTCAGTTCATCAATCCTCCTTTGTCTCACTTAATCTTTTCCCCTTACATGTCTTTCTTTCTTGTTATTTTTCTTTTGTTTTTTCTTGTCACTATGTGGCCCAAGATGCCCTCAAATTCGTCATTCCCTTGCCTCCACATCCCAAGTGTTGTGGTTACAAGCGTGTGTCACTATATCCATCTTCTTATTCCCCTTTTGTAAAGGATTTTTTTTCATTATGTGTATACGTCTCAGGGGAGTATATGTATAAGAGCACATGTGCCTGTGAGCTCCAGAAGGCCGCCCCTGGGGCTGGAGTTACAGGCAGTTATAAGTCACCCAACATGGGTGCTGGGAACCAAACTCAGTATTAATTGCTAAGCCATCTCCCCTCTATTCACCTCTTAATATAGTTTGCAACTGTCTTTAACTGTTTTATCTGTTTCCTTATCTACCGTCCAATAGCCCAGCATTGAACACTTAGACCTTTAGAGGATAAAAACTATCCAAACCATAAAAGGCTTCCGACACACTTCAGAGGTTCAGCCTTCAACACAGGAAGTTTGAAAAAGCATACATCATTCTCATTTAATTTCAAACCTGGAATGTCATAATATATGACTGAAAATTATCATCAGTATTGTAAAATATTTTCTGTATTACATAACTAACATTGAAATGTATGCTATATGGTAAAATGTGTAGTACAGAGAACAACAGTTATTTTCAAACATCATATGGCATAAGATGTTTAGTACATATGAAATTATATAAAAATTATAATGAGTGGATTTTTTCTTTTTTCCTTTTAGATTGTGTATTTGTTGTAGGCAAATATGCACATGTGTGCACATGCATGTGGAAGCCAGAGTTTGGCAATGAGTGTCTTCTTCAATTGCTTCTATACCTTTTTCATTAATTTGTTTATACATTTATTTATTGCATATATATATATATATATATATAGTGTGTGTGTGTGTGTGTGTGTGTGTCTCCAAGTGTGCATGCACAGTATATATATGGATATCAAAAAACAACTCACAGGAATCAGTCCTCTCCTTCTACCTTGTGGGTTCCGGGCCTCAAACTCAAGTCACCAGGCTTGGTGGCAAATGGGCCTGTTCTAGTTTTTCAATTGCTGGGACAAAACACTCTGACCAATACCAACTTTGGGAGAAAAGGATTTATTTGTCCTACATGTCCCAGGTCACAGTTCATCACTGAGGGAGCCCAAGGTAAGAACTCAGGGGCAGGAAGCAGGAGCTGGACCACAGGCATGGAGGAACGCTACTTACTGGCCTACTCCCCTGTCCTATGCTGAGCCTGCTTTCTTACATAATACAGGGCCAACTTCCCAGGGGTGGTACCACCCACAGTGGGCTATGCCCTCCCACATCACCCAGCAATCAAGAAAACACTCCACAGACATGCTCACAGGCCAGGCCAATGGTGGGAATCCCCAGATTGAGGCTCTCTCAACCCAAGTGTGTCAAGGTGACTGACACTAAAGCTACCCAGCACAGGGTTTTTACCTGCTGACCTCTCTCCAAGGCTCTTCCACCTTACTTTTTGAAGCAGAATCTCTCAGTGAACCAAGAGTTCAGTGATTTGACTAGATTAGCTTGCAAGCAAGCCTCACAGATCTTCCTACTTCTGCCTCCGCAGCTCTGATGTCTACAGGCACAGGCAGCCACACTTAGCTTCTCATATAGGTGCTGGAGAACTGAACTCAGGTCCTTATGTTTGGTATACCCATGGAGACATCAGCTCAATTCTTCAACTGTGGATTTTTTTGCATTTAATTATTTAATTTTGGGGGAGGGGCATGCATATGACATGGTGCATATACGTAGGTCAGAGCACAGATTGTAGGAGTTGGCTTTTTCCTGCCATAATGTGTGTTCCAGGGAGCCAACTCAGGCCATCAGGCATGGTAGAAGGTGCGTTTGCTTGTTTGCTTACTGAGCCATTTTGATGGCCCAAGAGTGGATTGTTCAGAGACATGGTCTCACTATGTAGCCCTGACTAGATTTAAGTTCACTATATAGACCAGGTTGGCCTCTAACACACCGAGATTTACCTGCCTCTGCCTCCCCAGGGCTGGGATTAAAGGTATGTGACACTACACCCAGCCCAAAGAGTGGATTATTATTATAATTTTGTATTGTGGTTTGAATGACTAATGTCCCCATAGGCTCTTGTGTTTAAACACTTGGCCCCAGTTGATGGCACTCTTTGGGGAGGTTATGAAACCTTTGAGAGGAAAGGCCTTGCTGGAGGAAGTACACTAGTGGTAGGATTTGAGAGTTTATAACCTACCCCATTCTCTCTCTCTCTCTCTCTCTCTCTCTCTCTCTCTCTCTCTCCTCTCTCTCTCTTTCCTGTGTGAGATGCTGAGCTTTGATCTCTCAGCTCCTCTGATGGCTGCCTGCTGCCATGCTTTTCCACCCATTATGGACATCTGGGCTTCTGGAACTATAGGCCAAAGTAAATTATTCTATATGTTATTTTTGTCATGGTAGAATGTCTCAGCAACAGAATTCTAGTGAATACATGATTTGATAAAATTATCTGCACCATGTTCACAAGTCTTGCTTAATAGTCATGTCATACTTAAAAAAGTAATTATAAAATATTTCCCTGACAACATAAGGCCATCCTTTGGGAGGATATTTTATTCTCTAATAGTAGAGAATACAAGGTTGCAAACTGTATCACTGTAAGAGACCTAGATTTATAAGCACAGTGGGAAGAATAAACCTAGAAAGACACAATCCCAGATAATCCAGAGACTAGAACTCCTATGATCAGGTCTTGTGTAGACAACTATGTATTGAATAATGATTGTCTTTTACATCCAATTCTGAATGAATATTTAGTTTCTGAAGTATTACCCTAGGGGAGATTATGAACTCTGTATCATTTGCATTTGTTGCTACACATTCTTATTCGTGTTTTTTCAAACGAAATTCTTAAGAACAGAATTTAATTGATACTAAAGGTCCAGTCAAATGTATACACATTTTACTTGAAAGTGATCAAGCTATTTAATTTGAAACATCCTACCATTCTGATTGTTCATTGACTAATCTGTGTTCATAACAACTGGTTTGAATTAATTCGGCATTAAAGAAATGAATGGGAAATGTTACATTAACATGGCTAGTATTATTGAAATAAAACCATATAAATATCTCAATCCCTGTGGGAGTAGCTTAAGTCTATTTTTAATGTATGTGCTTCCTTTTCTCACAGACTTCACATACTTAAGGAATGTAAACTAAACAAAAGCAAATGTTTTTGCATAGTCACAAGAACTATGTTTTCTCATCTCAATGACATTTTATAGTTTTTCAGTGTCTTGTTTCTTTCATTCATTTATTTATTTATTTTCATTTATGTGTATCAGTGTATTGCCTGAATGCCTGTAAATGCAGCCATGTTGTTTAATGGCTATGCATGTCAAAAGAGAACGTTGTATTCCTCTGGAACTGGAATTATGGACAGCTGTTAGCTGCCATGTAGGTGCTGGGAATGAGCACATGGCATGTCTATATTGGCTTGAAGTTTTAGATTATCCTCACTCTTCTTTTTGAAATTCAATACATACAATTTTAGAGAGACACACAGAAAAGAATTATTAGTTGTCAATATTAAAGAGGAAATCAGCTCTAGATAAGTAACAATCACTCTATTTTGTTTATTTAAAAAGATTTATTTTATTTTTAGTTATGCACAATATGTGTGTGTTTGGGTCTGTGGGGGGTGGGGTGGTTGGGGAGGCCAGTAGAGGACATTGAATGGCCCTGGAGCTAGAGTCACAGGCAGCTGTGAGCTGCCTAACAGAGGTACTTGGAACTGAACTCATGTCTTCTGCAAGAACAGTATGTGTTCTTAGCCACAGAGTCATCTCTCCAGTCCAGAATCAATTTCCTTAAAAGAGATTTGGTATAAATACATGTTGAGATTTTACAAAAAGGACTGATATATTTTCTCTCAAGAACTCTAGGGCTTGCCGGGCATGATAGCGCACACTTTTAATCCTAGCACTCAGGAGGCAGAGGCAGGTGGATCTTTTTGAGTTCAAGGCCAGCCTGCTCTACAGAGTGAGTTCCAGGACAGCTGGGGCTACAGGGAGACCCTCTCTCAAAAAAGACCAAAAAAAAAAAAAAAATTGGAAAAAAAAGACACATATTGCAATAAGATCCTGAAGCTAGTGGTTATTTAAACTTCATGAAAAACAATTAAATAAGGCAGTCCTTTTAAGAGTGTTTTATTATTTCAGTTATTGGCAAGAGCAACACATTACAGAAAGTTTATACTTGGGTGAAAATTTTGTTATTTTAAAACAATTTGGGAATATGTATCAAGAAAGAAAACTACTCATTTTCTTTAATGATATTTTCTCTTATGGTTATATGATTAACTAGAAAATATTAATATTAAAGGTATATAAATGTTTTGCACAGGGGTTGGAGAGATGGCCTAGAGGTTAAGAGCACTGACTGCTCTTGCAGAGGACCCGGGTTCGATCCCCAGCACCCACATGGAGGCTGAGAACTGTCTGTAACTCCAATTCCAGGAGAACTCCAGTTCCAGGGGAATCCGACGCCCTCTTCTGACCTCCGCAGCATTGCACAACACGCGTGCACAAACCTACATGCAGACAGTACATTCATACACATAAATAAATAAATAAAAATTTAAAAATAAAATAAATAAATGTTTTGCACAAAGATAAACATTGGAACATTATGTTTTCAATATCTGCAAAATTCAATTTATGTGGCAGAGTATGGTTAAAATATGATGTAAAGCTATAAATTAAGGCCCAATTTTAGTGCCAGCTTGAATCTGGGGAAACTGGGATGGAGTTCCATGTCCTGAATAAAAGGTTCTCTTGCTTTGCTCCCAAAGGTCAGGAGCTGGGACTCCCTGCTGAGCCCTGAGTAATGAGCTTCAGTTCACTACCGGCTGCAAATTTAAACACGCCAATCACATTATCCCACCGGAACCAGGGCTCCCTCCCCTCTTGAGCCTACGAACCCCACCCATGGCACTGGGTTGCTCACACTGTTCTAGCCTAGACGCCCACATGGCCCCGCCTCAGGCTGGGGTTCTTGTGACTAAGAATCCTCTGTGTGTCAGTCACTCAGCCATTCCCATAATTCCACAGAGAAAATCCATCCCCTCCTCAATGAGGTGAGTAGGAGGAGTTTTAAACAAAAATTTTAGGAACACAAAAATTCCTAGTCACATAGGTCAAGAAAGAATTTACAAGAGATGGCAACACAAGATCGAAAACAGACACAGAACACAAATCCAATTTCATTGACAAATGTTCTTTAAAGAACTAGAAACAACATGTTAATAGTAGCTTCCTTTCCTTCACGTTAGTCTGTATTTTTTTCTATGTATTTTATTTTATTTTATTTCATTTTATTTTATTTTATTTTATTTTATTTTTTATTTTTTTGGTCTTTTCGAGACAGGGTCTCCCTGTAGCCCCGGCTGTCTTAGAACTCACTCTGTAGACCAGGCTGGCCTTGAACTCACAAAGATCCATCTGTCTCTGCCTCCCAAGTGCTAGGATTAAAGGCGTGCGCCACCACGCCCAGTTCTATGTATTTTATTTTACAAAGAACTGAATCCTAATACATTTAAACACTTCCCCAACTACAGAAATTTAGACAGCTAGTCTGAGCATGGTAGCCTACACCTTTAATCCCAACACTCAGGACGCAGAGATGTCTGTAAGGCTAGTCTGGTCTACATAATGAGTTCCAGGTCAGGTGGGACTTCAGGGAGACCCTGCCTCAAAACTACCAAAAATATAAAAAGAACTTGGACATCTCAGTTCTAGCTGCTTTTGTCCTCATTTTCCCTACCAATGGTAGGGCTGGGAGATACCTTCTGACTCCTGCTTGTGCTGAGGTTGGAGTAATTTCAAACTATCTTATAAATTTTAATAGGTTAGATAATGTGAGACATTCTTTTGTTAATTGTTACAGTAATAAACAGAGTTCTTCCATTACCACAGTTACATGACTAGTTCCACATTGACATTTCCTGTCTTCTGGGTTCTGCCAGTCCCACAAGAATTTCTGCAGTTAAATAAACTTCAGTATTTCCCTCCATTCCCCAACTCTTCAGAGAGACTAGACTCTCCCCCAGATCTCTCCCAGACAAATCACAAGAAATACACTCCTTGAGAGTGAACTTCTCTTTGCATTCCTGTAAACTCCTTGGCAAAGTGGACTGAATTTTATTCAAGTCTCTCTTTCCTCCTTTCTGCAGGTCTTTGAAACAATCAGATGACCATCCATTTCAACTTCACACTGGGCAAAAATGCCAGTGGTATGTCACTGCTGCAGGAGATGTGTGTAGTTTAACAATGCTTTCTTATAACCTTACCCCCTCCCCCAAAAGTGGTGCTGTTGGAAGTAATTAACTGTTTTTAAATTATCATTACATCACCTATTTGATTTGCTAATGACACGAATTTATGACTTCAAGGCCATCAATGGAGCAAATAACCAGAAGTGGGTATCTGTAGCCCTGCCTCTGACCAAGCCATGCAGCTGACCAATGCCCACCCAAGTATCTCCAGGAAACCATTGTTATATGTAAAAGTATGAACAGGGGCAGGGAACATAAGAGCCAGTGCAGTGGGGAGCTAACCCGACAAAATTTAAACTATTCCTACATGTTCCATTTCCAAGGAAACAGAAGTGTACATTGGGAAGGGGAATTTAAAAACATGGTTCTCAACATGTGAATTTAGTCACATAGGAAAATGTGTTCTTTTTTTTTTTATTTTTTTTTTAAATTTTTTTTTTTATTTTTGTATGTGTATGAATGTACTGTCTGCATGTAGGTTTGTGCACCCGTGTCGTGCAATGCCGCGGAGGTCAGAAGAGTGTGTTGAATTCTCCTGGAACTGGAGTTCTCCTGGAATTGGAGTTACAGACGGTTCTCAGCCGCCATGTGGGTGCTGGGGATCGAACCCGGGTCCTCTGCAAGAGCAGTCGGTGCTCTTAACCGCTAGGCTATCTCTCCAGCCCGGAAAATGTGTTCTTAGAAACAGATGAAGCTTACGTGCTCATGCTCCCTTTTGCTTGTTATTCCATCGCCTTGAGGGATGTCAGAAAGCTACTTTCAAGTAAGTTGCAATTTCTTCATAACTTGAGCACACACTGTGATTATATGCTGCAAGGCCAACAGCTAAAGTACTGAACGGCACTTCTAATGCTACCAGCCATGCTCCTCTCCCTTTGTGCCCAGAATTCAGGTACCGGTATTCTGCCATAATTATTACTTGACATTTGGAATGAGCTGGGGTTTCGGTTCTTCATTTTTAACTACTGATCGTCAAAGGACCACATCAGTGATCATTTCAAACATCTTAGGAGTCCTGTTTCTATCTAAATGTTTGATCTTGTGTAATTATAGGTTAATACTCTATTTAGAAAGGCTTTGGCAACTATAGTTTGAGGCATTCACGGTTATACGTGATGCATCATACTGGACAGCTCAGCTCTGCAAATGCAAGGTTAATAATGATAATGGTGAACTACCAGACAGTTTAAGGAATAACAAGGTGCTGAGTGAAATTATGGTGGGGAGGGAGGCACCAGCAGTAATCTACTGGGATTTTCTCAGAAGTAAGCTACCACCAAATAAGATATTTCCTTCACTAAAATAAAAAAAAAAAAAATAAAGCTTATCAGAACAGAAGAAAAACTGTGTTTCTGACACAACTTTCTTCTGTTCTTTTGCAAAAAGGTATGTTTTTATCCAGAGCTTTCAATATCCAGTAGATATTTTGAAGAGCATTTGTCTAATTTTCTTTTGTAAATAATTAGAGAATATGCCTTAAAATCCACAAAAGCAATATAGGGAAGCAGGCACATATTACATATTTAACTTTTTGGCACAAAGTCATTTCAGGGCAAGGTCTACCTCATAAGAGGTCCATGCACTGTGATGAATAATAAGATGTCCATTGCACTGTGATGAATAATGGACCGGCAGTCCTTATAGGGCTGCACTCTTCACTGCCTGACTAAAGTCACTACACTCAACACTTAGTCCTTAGTGTAAAGCTTTCTATATTCAAGCAGTCCTAATATTAGTGGCATAAAGTTTTAACCAGAGATTCTGTTGGCATTTGACAGAGTTATAGGAGGTACCCTTGAATAGAACTTGAAATGTGGAATTTAAAAAATAGAAGAATGCTCAGAAAGAGAAAGAATGAAGAATAAGAGTGAAAGCTCTTCACTGTGTGTTCCTTTCAGGAGATGTCAAAACTTTTACACAAGTTCAGAAATATACATAAAAGTCACACACAGTTTGGCATCAATTCAATAGTTATTTCCTGGTGAGTAGGAACACACAGAATCATTCCAACTTCTTTCTAATTAGAGACATGCATGAAACTGCAGCTCCAGGCACAGTATACAATGAGCACAGGACCTGCTCCTCTTGTCCAGACACAGGAATTGGGACTAACATTAAAATGTGAGCAGAATCAGAAATCTATTACTTTAGACTCATCCAGTAGACTAGTGAAAAGAAAATCACATTTCTTTCCTTGCTATTCTTAGACCTGAAATAGCATTGGGATTTGGTGATATACGTAGGCACCTCTAGTTAAGTATTTTGAGTCAACAGCCTATAATATCCTTTAGTTACATCAAAACACTACTTGTTAAACATTCTTTTTAAAATATTTTTATTGAGCATTTGTACAACTCATACAATGGTTCCCAATCAAACCAGGTTCTGCCCATGCCCCAACCTCCCATCAGAACTCATGCATTACAACATCCAAGCTAAATGTTTAGGACAGCAGAAGGACAGCTGAGGGCTATGGGATAGACAGACAGGGTGGGGGGTGGGACAAAAGGAGGATCAACAAATCAAAGAATTCGTGAGAATGCTGTAATAAACCTTTAGGTGTGCTAAATTTATCTTTTTTATTTTATTTATTCTTTATGTGTATGATTGTACTGTCTGCATGCAGGTCTGTGCACCCATGTCGTGTAATGCCGGGAGGTCAGAAGAGGGCATCGGATTCCCCTGGAACTGGAGTTAAAGATGGTTCTCAGCCGCCATGTGGGTGCTGGGGATCGAACCCAGGTCTTCTGCAAGAACAGTCGGCGCGCTTAACTGCTAGGCCATCTCTCCAACCCCTGGTGTGCTAATTTTAAAAAAACAGCAAAAATGATCAAACAAGCAAACCTCAGTAAACCTTTGTCTCTGTGTTCATAAATTAATGGTTCTAAATAAATGGTTTAAACATCCAAATATTAACACAACAAAGCAACAAACGAGACTCTATCCATGAAGTTCTCAGTAGAAACAAAATCTAAGTATGAATGACAGGCATAAAAATCCCAGATAGCCAGGCAAGGTGGCACACGCCTTTAATCCCCAGCACTCCAGAGGCAGAGGCAGGTGGATCTCTGTGAGTTCAAGGCCAGCCTGGTCTACAGAGCAAGCTCCAGGCCAGCTGGGAATAAAGGGAGACACTGTCTCAAAAAGACAAAAAAAAAAAAAATCCCAGATGATCAGAGTAGTTCGTTTTCATTATGAAAACTACATTTTCCTCACACCTCTGCATTTCCAAGTTTCTGAACTTCTGAACATGGAAGTACTCAAATACCAAAGACATGATTCTTTCATGTTATTTATGGCCCGGCCAGGGCAGGAAGTATCAGAAACCTCATGAGGATTCCCTCCCTCAAGTTATTTTTGTCTGTATTTGTGTTTATAGAGGTCTCATCTGTTCACAAGCCTTTCTCAAAGGCAAATGAGTCTGAATGTTTTACAAAATCAGGCCCTAAGGACCTATGTAGTAATATTTTATAAGTTCTATAAGAAGTTAACAAGACCGTATCCCAGAAAATAAACAATTTCTGACCTGTAAGCAAAGGTAGATGCACTGAGTTTTGCCAAGATTAAAACAATAATCTCCTAAATCATGCACAAACTAATTGCATAGTTGGGTTGTCTATGAGTGAGTCCAAGGGCCCAAGCTGCTGCGCAGCACACAGCAAGTACACCATCTAGACTCTTATGTGGACAAACATGTATTTCTTTATAGAAAAACAAGTCAAAGTTTCTGCCAAGTCTGTGGGAGAGGGAAAGCAACTTTGATCAAGAAAAATGGTAAGAAGGGACAGCCATTTCTAATCAAGGCAGCTACTAGGATACTGGAGAAAGGAGCTAGAGAGGGCACCTCCACCTGGGCAGACACACTGGGAAAGATGCTTTCTTCAAGCAGAGTCACTAGACTCCCAGACCACATGGGAGGTCACAAGCTGCGGAACTGCTTTCTGTTCTAGCTCCCAGCAGTTCTTCTGTGCTCAATGGCACAAACATACCACATACAGGCTCTACTGTTTTTTTTAGGGTCTCCCTAGTCCCATTCTACCTGGAAGTCACTAGGTGGACCAGGCTGCCCTCTATCTTACAGAAATCCAACTGTCTCTGCCTCCCAAGGGCTAGAATTAAAGGTGCTGCCGCTACCAGCTCTACTTTTTATACCTGGCTCACGTGATTGTTACTAGTCCACATATCCATGGTCTAAAATAAAGACAAGGTATCCATTTTAAAAATTGTTCTATTTGGGTCTGGGGAGATGGTTCAATGGTTAAGAGCACTAACTGCTCTTGCAGAGGACCAGGATTCGGTTTCCAGCACCCACATGGAGACTAAAACCCATCTTTAAACTGGGCGTGGTGGTGTATGCCTGTAATCCCTGCACTTGGGAAACAGAGGCAAGCAGATCTCTGTGAGTTCAAGGCCAGCCTGGTCTACACAGTGAGTTCCAGGCCAGCTGGAGCTATAGGGAGACCCTGTTCCCCCCCAAAAAAAAATTAGTTAAAATAATTTTTAAGACCACTGGCTGTTCTTCCAGAGGACCTGGGTTCAAATCCCAGCAACCACATGCCAGCTAACGACAGTCAGTAACTCCAGTTCTAGAGAATCTAACACCCTCTTCTGTCCTCCATGAGCACTGCAAGACATGAATACACCTATACATATGCAGGCACAACACTCTTACTTATAAAATAAAAATAAATAAATCAAAAAAAGTTAAAAATAAATAAAAAATAAAAACTCTCATTTTGTGTTTCCTGTTTTACATTCAATGGAAAGCAGGGGAATATAAATGTGTTCTCTATATACTTTCATATAAAGTGGAAAGGAACAAACAAGACAGTAGAAAGGGGAAGAAATGGCATTCCACTGCATCAGTTGATGCTTCGTGAGATTCTAGATAAATGCAACCTTTTCACGCATATTAAATTTCACAATTTATCAGGCAGTAAATATCTCATAAAACAGCCTGGTGCTTTTGTCATATATATATTTTTTTAATTTTATTTACTTATGTATATGAATGTACTGTCTGCATGTAGGTTTGTGCACCAGTGTCATGCAATGCCACGGAGGTCAGAAGAGGGTGTTGGATTCCCCTGGAACTTGGGTTCTCCTGGAACTGGAGTTTCAGACGGTTCTCAGCCACCATGTGGGTGCTGGGGATCGAACCCGGGTCCTCTGCAAGAGCAGTCGGCGCTCTTAACCGCTAGGCCATCTCTCCAGCCCTGTCATATATATTTTCAATTACAGAACCCCAGTAAATTGTTTCAAGAGCTTCTCAGATCTCAGCAATAATCACTATATACACTTTCTTCGGTTCCCTCTGATAAATTTGCCTTGGCAAGTGATTGCAAATGTTTAAATGCAAGTAAACAACCATGTAAAGTCTCTCTGGACAAACGGTGACTAAAGTTAGAGAATATGGGACTTTTCGATTAGAGTGTGATCTGAGTATTGTTAAAGCAACTCTTCCCTCCTGTGTTGGTAGTTTGCCTACAGGTTGGACCCCTGTCATTTGTATTTAAAGAGGAAGTAGCACCTCACACAGACGGGAATGCATTCTCCTAGTTTGGTTTCAATGGCGTTTCTTTTCTTCACACAGTATGCTTTAGCAATGTGGTTACCATCAATGATACAAAAAAAGTTTATAGACGATTCCAAACATTAGACTATATTGCGTCTTTAGTACCAGTATAGCATGAGATAAGACACATTTGGGTATAGGATCAGCAAATGATAGTCCACTTCAGTCTACTGAATAGCCAATTTCAGTCTACTGCCTACTTTTATCCATGAAGATTTATTGGAGCACAGACAATACATTCACTGACTTTGTTTCTATGAGGGGTTTTTGTATCGCAACAGCTGAGTTAGGTAGAGAATAATATGACCCACAAAACAATATTTATTTCAAATTTGTGATTTATTATCTGTATGATCTTGAGTAAGTAGCCTGGCTTACTTAATTTATCTCTGGGAAAAGTAAAGCCTCGGGTTTCATCTAGAATTTGAGAGTGTTAAATATGATTTGTCAAAGGCTAGGAGTAGTCTGTAAACCAATGTTGTTTAATATACACATATTTACTTTTACTAAGTCCTAAAACACCATGTATCCTGTAGACAGTGTCTAGGCAAAACTGGGCACTTGTTGAACTCACGTCAATTAAATATGCATTAATCGAATCCAAGACAACAGCTCCAGAGAGAGTGGACTGTTCTGCTTCTCATCCACCTGTGCCCCTTTTCTAAGCCCAGGGAATAATCTGTGGAAGAGGGGGCGTGGTAGAATGTAAGGGCTGCGATTGGGGTGAATGGTGAAACTACAGCAATGTAGTCTGGACCCTCATTTGATTAACCTGATTGAACATACAACTCCTCACTCCCCGCTGGAAGGTGGGGCTGTGGGGGTTTAGGCACAACAGCCTGCAAATTGGTTTTACATGAAGGATGCTTGTACTCATGGATTATCACTTATAGCTAAAAAATGGAAAAAAAAAAACTGAGAGAAATATGCAGGACAGTCATGGCAGAATGCATGATCTCGGTTGGGGTGGGGGCGGGGGGAAGGGAAAGGGAAATATGCCTGAACTGAATTGGAAAATGATGTATGAAATGCACAAAGCGTCAATTAAAAAAAATGTTAAAAAAAAAAAAACAAAGGCTAGGAGTAGAGCTCAGCTGTAGCAATAATATACTTTCCGCGCTCATTCATGGCCCTGGGTTTGATCTCTAGCACTACAAAAGGAGATGATAAGTAGAAAGACAGATACTCATGTAGAGATACCGTATGTATAATTTGTCTTTGGATTGTTAGACTAATATGATTCCCTTGGGTTTTTTACATAAGCTAGGCATTATCTCTCTTCTCTTCTCTTCCCAGTCTAGCCCTACCCTCCAAGTCTTCTCCTACATTAAAGTATCCCATTTTTCCCATCTCTCCCTTGATAGCAGTCTCCTATGGTTGCGCTTCTTTCCCTATATCTTTCCCCTTATCCCCAAATTTCCTTCTATAACCCTTCCTTTCCCCTCCCATTTAAACACCCTCATTTTGTCCATTTCTCCCTTAGTTACACCTGCCTCCTGCTAGGTTCCCTCCTTCCCTTTACCTTCCTGGTTCCTTTCCATTTCCCTGGTTCCTGCAGTTACAACACGATATATACTCAAGTATAGGATTTAGTGCTAGAATCCACAAATGAGGGACAACATAAGTTGTTTGTTTTTCTGAGTCTGTGTTACTTCACTTAGCATAACGGCTTCTAGTTCTGTTCATTTACCTGCAAATTTCACGATGTCATCTTTCTTTACCACTGAGTAGAACTCTATTGTGTAAAAAATGTACCACATTTTCATTATCCACTCTTCAAGTAAGGGATGCTTAGGTTGCTTCCATCTCTTTACTATTATAAAAAGAGCAGCAACACAAAACCCCCCATATGGAACTACATAAATGGGTACCAGAACCCAATCTTAGCTAAAGAAATATTGGCCCTGATTACTGTTGGGTGAGGAAGAACTGGCCTTCTTTAAGCAAGGGACTCCAGATAGGCTGACTAGAACTCAGTGGATGAACTTGCACCGAGGAATGGCTGGGGAGATTAATTTGGTACAGGAGGACCTGACACAAATAACAGAATGTGTGAACTGTGGGGGGAGGGGGTCTGTGGGAGGTGCCAGTGGGGAAGAGGGTGTAAAGGTGATTAAGACTGACTGAGATGCTAAGAATGAAATACACAAAAATTCCCTCTATCCCAGTTAACCAAAACAAGATAGACAAAAATTCAATAAAAATTTATTATAGAAAAGAAATCTTGACAGATGCTAGATAGGTAGATAGATAGATTATAGATTAGATAGATAGATAGATGATAGATAGATAGATAGATAGATATGATAGCCAGAGATATGGTCTATGTAATTCTTACTAGATAAATAACTTGATACCAGCTATAATTACAAAGAATTGATAAGCTCTGATCTTATTTCCATTAGCATCTTGTATTCCAGGACAGGATCTTTTGGAAAGCCTAAGCCCATTGTACAGTAACTGCTGACAACACAGTAGCAGTAGAGAAGAATTTAAAGCGAAATATTTGGTCTTTGATGCATTTAGTCAGAAGGGTAAGGCGAGGACAGAGAAGACACATGGCAACAGGGACATCTGTGTAGTGGGATGGTCCTTCTTTGTTCATTTTCATATCTTAGCCTAAGATCCCATATCTCTGCTTTTTATTTCTTTTTTGTCTTTTCGAGACAGGGTCTCCCTGTAGCTCCAGCTGGCCTGGAACTCACTCTGTAGACCAGGCTGCCCTTGAACTCACAAAGATCCGCCTGCCTCTGCCTCCCAAGTGCTAGGATTAAAGGCATGAGCCACCACGCCCGGCTGCTTTTTATTTCTTACAAGGAATACTGAGCAACATAACAATATCAAAAAGAGAGGGTCAACAGGAAAGCATACAAAGAAACACATAGTCGGCTGGGCAGGGAGATGGGGGTGTATCTGGGGAGAGTTAAGGGAGGAAAAATATGGTTAACATACATTGTATGAAGTTCTCAAAGAATCAATACAAATATTTTTAATTTTTTAAAATAATTCCATTTTCACACTTTAGCTTAAATACATTGATATAACTATGGTCAATTCATTCATTAGCCTTTCTTTTACTGAGTAGCTTCTTTGTGTAAGACCATAGAATAAACATGGAATAAAACAGTGAGGAAAAACAGACACAGTTCCTGCACTTATGCAACTTAGAGTACAGAAAAGGACAGAACTTAGAAACTCGGTGATCAAAGTTCTGTTTCCCAACCCAACCTAAGGGGGAAAAAAAAGTTCTGTTTACATTTCTTGCTTTCATTCTTTACTTGACAGTGTTGATTTGGTCTTACCACATCCAGGGTATCAGATACAAGAAGCCAGGTACCTGTATAATGTACCATCACTACCTACATGGGCTTATTACAAACTCCATGAGTGGTAAATGTTACACAATGTTCTGGTAACACAAGAGACTGACCTCAGCCTTGAAGCACTGGGGAGTGTCCACTGGGTGTGAAAGCTCTGTGAGACCTGAAGAATGCACATAATTGTCCAGGAAGAGAAGGTCCAGGCCAGGGGAGAGGGTTTTAGACAGAAGAGTTACAATGTGGTTAAAGCCTACAAATTAGCAGGGCCAGATCATGAGGTTTATGCCACATGTACAGATACACATTTGGACTTTGTTCTAAGGGATAGTTGGGACTGTCGACAGGTGTTAAAAGAGAGGGCGATATAACGTTGGCGCTAGAAGTTTTAGGGTCCCACCAAAGTCTCCAGATGATACAAAGGAAAACAGGGTCCCCTCTTAGAGTTCTTAGTTTTGTTAATAAAAGAATTTAAGAATGTAATCAAAACAAAGTTTTAGGACAATATTACTAGTTTTGAAGAAAAGTCCTCAGGGTAGACAGCTGCAAATCTCTGCAACTGCCCCAAGGAGGAGAATGGAGGGGAAGAGGAAAAAGCCAAAAAGCTATGCAGGTTTAGAGCCAGCAGGGCCCATGTGGTAAACTACTGGCCATATGGTAGAGAGGGGAGATTTAGAGAAAGAGTAAAGATGTATGAAATTTGGGGCAACATAAAGTGTTGGGGAAAGCATGCTTAGAAGAGAGATAGAAGGGAAAAGGGGAGGGGTTATTTTTTTCTGAAGAATTCAGAAAAGCAGGATGACCTAAGGAGCTGCATACACATCTGCTGCTGGCCACAGGCAGCTGCCCAGGGGGAGGAGATTCCAGGCAGGAAAAAAAAAATCTCCTTCATACACTACTCACACCCAGTCTCCTCAACAGTGACTTAAGGTGAGCCTACCTTGCTAGATGTGGCACAGGGATAGGTGATTGACCCAGAAAAACTGGAATGTCAAGTCTCTGGCCAGAAATTTTAGTCTCTTCGCAGGTATTCTAAAAGGTCTTTTTCGACACTCTAACAATGTGATGTATATTCAAATAAAATCTCTTTGAAAAAAGAAAAATGAAATACCAACAGAAAAAAGAACATGGATATTAATAGCTAAAGAGAAACTTGCTAAATCCATATGGGAGAAGTTTATTTGAAACCATTTAACAAAGACTATGACACAAAGAAAGATGCTGAGAGAAGACAGGGCATTGGGAGATAAAACAGACCAGGATTGGACTTTAACTTGGACAGAGTGAATAAAGGCAGAATTCAGGAACAATGAAAGCTCCTGGCTTAAGCAACTGAATAAATGGTGGAATGGATGAGCAAACTCTGGAGGAGTGAGCTCTTCTAGTGTTGTGGTTTGAGAGGAAGTTGGATCCATGCATCTCCTTTCACCTTCCTCCTCCCTCACCCAGGCTCAAATTCATCTTCTCTATTAGAATCTGACTTTAAGTTTATGACCAAAATAAGAGGTAGGGAAGCTAACTTAAACAACTGCAAATATATCATGCCTGGCCCAGAAGAGTGATCAAGCTACACAAAAGCAGAAGAAATGAAAAGAAATACTCATTGACTAAAGAAAAATGGGGTGGTGGTACATATATACCTTCAATCTCAGCACTCTAGAGGTTGAGGCAGGAGGATCCCCAGCATGTACATCCTCCTGAGTTTAACCTCCAAGACCAAGCACACATATACAAGGAAAACAAATAGTGAAATCACCTGCTCTACCAGGAGTTCTTATATCATATAGGAAGAAAAAGTGAACAGGGGCGGTGTGGTGGCATGCATCTTTAATCTCAGCATTCCAGAGGTGGAAGCAGACAAGTCTCTGTGAGAGCAAGGCTAGCCTGGTCTACATAGCAAGTTCCAGAAGAGCTAGGGCTACAGGAAGTCCCTGTCTCAAAAAGATCGGAACAAACACTTCTATTATTTGTATTTTGCCACATTTAATTATATTTAGGTTGCCCTATGATGTTACGGATCATGGATTGTCATTTCAGTCCACTCAGCTTTAGGAGGTTCCCAGTTGATGCTCGAGGACATTTCCCTAAATGCCACATCAACTGAACTAGATCCGACATTAGAAACTCTAACTGGAGAGATGGCTCAGCGGTTAAGAGTGCCAACTGCTCTTGCAGAGGATCCGGTTTCAATTCCTAGCACCCACATGGCGGCTAAGAACCATCTTTAAGCTGGGCATGGTGGTGCACGCCTTTAATCCTAGCACTTGGGAGGCAAAGGCAGGCAGAACTCACTCTGTGAGTTCAAGGCCAGCCTGGTCTACACAGTGAGTTTCAGGCTAGCTGGGGCTATAGGGAGACCCTGTCTCAAAAACAACAACAAAAAAAAGAAATTCTAAATTGTTAGTATCCCTGTAAGGTCACTAGTTAAAGACATAGGATTGAAGGGGGCAAAATGTGTTCAGATGTGTGAAATAAGAGGATCAGCATAACTGAAGAACACTGCTGTAAAGTACAGGACAGAAAGGACTACCTGAAAGGACGCTGAGCTGGCCGGAGAAACAAAAGAAACTGGAAGGTTGTCATGACGTAAGCTCCAGAGTAAGGAGGGCATGGCTATGTAAACTCCATAGAAAAAGCTGTACTTCCCTTATGACTTAATTTACGCTTCAGTTGTTATCCAGAACACTCAGTGAATGAATTTCCTCTACAGTCTTCCTGGTGCTGTTAGTCCTTGCTTAAATATCACCTGAGAGTCATGGAGAGTTGCGGACAGCCCTCATTTTAAAGTTTAAACTTTAAAGTTGTTCTTACATTGAGTCATGACAGCTTCAGGCACTTGAAGACAACACTCACGTCCCAGGGAATTCCCCTTAGAAGCAAAAGTCAATGCTTTCTTCATGCTACTGTAAGCTATGATGGGGTTAACAAATAAAAGTAATAGAAGTCTACATAAATTTAGATTTTAGACAACATATAGATGACTTTTTGAATAGTTATATCCTCAAATAATATTTGGGACATTTTTAACTTCCCAAATTGTTTATCTATCTACAATTCAAATTTGACTCCACTCTACTCACAGATGCACTCAAGCTAATATATTGATGAAACTCTATGTGACTTCCCTGAATAAAGATTGTATTTCAGGTCATTACTAAAATAAATCTCACATTGCGCCAGATATAATTTATCTAACTGTAAGACTGAAGTCAACTTGGACCTGGAAACCCCGAGAAGTGCTCACCCGTGACCATTATACTACACTCCTGGAAAAGTTGCCATAACCTTGCTTGGCCACTGTCAGAGAGAAATGCCCTCTTGTTCTGGAGCTGTTTGTCCTGATACCTACCACAAAGCGCCCACACCCCATCGCCTGCTCCCTAAATCCTACTTTACCCTCTGCGCTTGGGCCTCACTGTCCACAGCCTATTGACTACTTTCCCTCTAAAAGTCTGCCAAAGCAGCCATGTTGCTGCTGACTGTCATGCTCCCAGTCAGATGCCAGACTTCAGTGCCCTAAAATAAAACCCGAGTTATCTTTAATGGAGTCCTGAACATTTTTGCACAACAGGGTCTCCCCTGGAAATGAACCTAATACTAACCATACTGCGTAAGGTCACATTAAGTTTTCTTAGCAACAGTCTTTATTCACTAAATTTCTCATTAAATCAAATTTCTCAGGTCAAAGGAACTATCTAAACCTCCATATCTTGCTAAAAACTTCTTTTAATGCATTGTCATATCTGTCTTATAAAACCTTGTTTTTCTCGGTCTTCCTGAGACAGGTTTTCCCTGTAGCCCCAGCTGGCCTAGAACTCACTATGTAGATCAGGCTGACCTCAACCTCACAGAGATCCATCTCTCTGTGTCTCCAAAGTACTGGAATTAACAAAGTTGTGCATCAACATGCTGAGCTCTCATAAAACCTACAAAAAGTACATTAGTTCTACTTTGCTTTCACCCAAAGCAGTGTCGAAACAGAGGTGGGATAGAGTGGCTTGGTAACTTCACAACTTCTCCTGGATAGGTTAATATTATTCATAAATGAATCTTGAATTATTTTCTTTTCAAAGAGAGGTTAACCATTTCTTAATTTCCTGACGGTAATATCAAGCAGGCCATTTTCTCCATCTTACACAAAAAAATTCAATGGTAAATTAATATTCTTTAAAACCTTGACTAAAAAGACATCAAGAACGCCATCCCCGAACGTGCCTATTACAGTACCCTCTCAAATGAAAGGAGTTCTATTTAACATGATTTGTTTTTTTTTTTTTTTCTGAAACAATAGGATTTATGGAAATTGACATTCATTTTCAGAGCATGTGCAAACCTTTGGCTTAGCACCCTGGGTAGGGCTTGTTCGGGGCTGTCATTCTTCCTGCTTCCTGCAGGAGCCTACTTCCTGCTTCCTCCCCAGTGGTGCCTACCTGTTGGATTCTCACCATTAATCACTCCCTTCTATTTTCTCAGCTAAGCCAGGCCTGAAACCTAGAGGCTGTATTTCCCAGAATCTCTGCCAGAGCTTTCCATTTTAGACCAGAAGGCCATTGTGTGAAATCCGGAAGTCAGTAAGAAAAAAGCAGAAGCCAAGTAATTGGTCCTTTAGAGGAAGGAAAAAAAGGTCCACAGACTGTGGAAGAAGACCGGAGCTGATGGCAGCCTCCACTCGTTTCCACTGAAGCACCTTTTCCTCCACTGCCGGAGGCGTCTGTGATTTCTGTTGGCTTCTTCCTGCAATGTCTGCAGTTTCCGTAGGCTCTTCACAGTCCCCCTTCATGCCTGAAATACTTCTGTCTTCCGGATAGACAAACTTCCTATTTAAAACAATGGAGCACATAGTAGTACAGAGTATTTTCTTTTCTGTACTGACAGAATAATTTTCCTTCTTTTGTTCTTTTAAATATTTTTCCATCTGAAACCTTATTTTACATTAAATGAAATAAAAGTATTCTTGTCTGCTTTATTCCTACCTCAACTCAAAGTCTGGAAATATATCAGACATTTAGGTTGCTTAGACAAAGTGAACTTAGGTATTTATAAAAGAGAGTGGTATCACAGATTAATTTATTATTAGTAATAATGATGTTTAGTAGTTCAAGCACTTTGAAAGAAATATGACATTTAAAAATATCACTTTCCCCAAAAACATTGGTGTTTTTGACAAAGTTCAAGTGGATTGTTGCCAGATTCTAATGAAAACATTAAAGTCAGCCAGGTGTGGTGCTTTGCACCTTTAATCCCAGCATTTGGGAGGCAGAGGCAGGCGGATCTCTGTGAGTTCAAGGCCAGTCTGGTATATGTAGCTAACATAGCTAGTTCCACACCAGCTGGGGCTACAGCAAGACCCTGTCTCAAAACAAAGACTGAAAAAGAAAAAGAAAAAGAAAAAGAAAACACTAAAGTCACTCAGAGATCCACCTGACTGCCTCCCAAGTTATAGGATTAAAGGTATGTGCCGCTGCTCCACACCAGCATGGCTTTTTTAGACAGGGTCTCCCTTTAGTCCCAGCTGTCCTGGAGCTCACTCTGTAGACCAGGCTGGCCTTGAACTCACAGAGATCCTCCTGCCTCTGCCTCCCGAGTGCTGGGATTAAAGGTGTGCGCCACCACGCCCAGCAGGAATGTTCTTATCAACATCAAAAACCACAGTTCTCACCCCTAAATAATAGCTTATTCTGGAACCGTGTATGAGTGACCATGGCCCAGGAACACAGATCTTGATCACCCCAAATTCCATGTTCCAACATGGTAACAGTTTAATGATGTTTTATATAGGAACAGAACAAACAAAGTCTTTTTGAGACAGGGTTTCCCTTTAGTCCCAATTGGCTTAGAGCTCGCTCTGGAGACCAGGTGGGCCTTGAACTCACAGAGATAGGCTGCCTCTGGCTCCCAAGTGCTGGGATTAAAGGCAGAAAGTCATAAATTAACACACTTAAAAGGCACTGGTAAGTACAGCTGGTACAGAGATTAACGAAAAGCAGGAAAAGCAGGAAATCTGTGTTGTAAGCCTCTGATGACATCCTTAGCTTTTAGATCAGTGGAAGCTGGGGTTCTGGCCATGCATTCCAAAGGATCTACCTCATCATCACAGGCTGTTGGCTCACACACAAAAGTGGGAAATAAATGGCTATACAAGGAGTCTAAGATAGCCCAAGATAATGTGGCTCTGAACCTGTAACATTCCAACTCCCCTCCATCACTGAACTTCTAATCAATCAGACTGTAGAATATTCAGTGTAGGCGTGGCTCTTTTCTGGGAGCTTTGGTTCACATTCTCTAGAGTATTAGACTGGAGTTTCAGTCCGTGCTTTGAAAAATAAGGGATATGGGAAGTTTCAGAGGAACCAAGACAGACAAATGACGATTCACTGCTCGTTAATTTTCCATTCTAATGTTTCCATTTTAAAAAGCAAAACAGGAGGGAGCCTTTTACTTTTCTTCCTAACATCCGTCAGCTTTTGCACATTAAGGAAAAATCTGCAAACTATGGAGCAAGTAGTTTACTGAAAGAGCTAAACAAAATGACTTATTTATGAATCCCATGCTTGGCTTGTGGTCTCAGTTTTCAGGTGCTCGTCCTCCCCCCGCCCCCGACTAAGTGCCATTTCCAATTAATACTTTCAAATGGTGTACAAAGTTTTCTGAAAGGATGAATGCTAAGAATAAAAACAACTATGAATATAAATTTTATTTCTCACTTCTGTTACTTGCTTTTATTTTTTGTTACCAAATGAATACACTATAGGTCTAATTTCTTATATCCTAGACTTGTTTTTGAATCATACACTTAAGTGAGCTACAAGGTTTGGCATCATTTTTGCCTGACCTTTTTCCTAAAATTGCTATTTAGAAGATTTATATTTATTCATCTTGTAACAGATACATATTACAAAACTGCAAGTTACAAGTCATGGTTAAGATTCTGAGTTGGGACATGTCTATGAATAAATCAGAATTCTTACTCTCAATGAGCTTCAGTTTACCAAGGCAGGTTATAGTTCTTGGTCTCCAAAGGCCCCAATGCCATTTCTTCAAAAGCTGAGAAGTGAAAATATACTTAAGACCAGATATAAATTATCCAGCCTGGAGTCAATTATATATAAAGAAAAATAACAAATAAGTACAAAATTCTTCAAAGCTTTAGAGGGTTCCCACAAAACCCACACTGTCTAACCCAGGGGCAAAAGATGACAAATGAAGGCAGTTAGCAGAACACTAGGCATCCTGTCAGATCTTCCTTTTTGGCAAAGTTCCCAACACACTTCAGAACATTCACGCTATTTGAGAGGTCTCTGGTGTTTCCCTGAAGATAGCACATGACCAGTCTGAAGTGTTCCTTTCCTTTAATTACATTGACCAGAAACAGATGACCTGTCCATTCCTCATACTGCTCAAGGGTCATGAGGCATCAGCTAGGCATCATGACGCAGGCAATTCCAAGACCAAGTGTTCCACTTCTCATTTTTAGCGTCAATTCTACTTAATTCTCCTTTAAAGTCATCTAAGCATGTTCTATGGGTACAATTATCTATTCGTACTGCTCTTGAATATTCTTCCTAGATTCTTTAGCTATTCGAAGGCATAGCTGGTAGAAAATTCAACTTCATTTGTAACAAAGGATGGACTCTCAAAAGTCCCCTCCCTGTTCACATTTGCCTTTTTGTTTGTGAGCCTGAGCCTTTTACAGCTGCTCATGTCTCCAGCTCACCTAAGTCCAGATTTAAGGCTGCTTCCCCATCATTTCCTTCTTCCTGTTTCTATTACTTTTCATTTTTTCCTTATAGTGTTTATAACTCTAGAGTATATTATAACATGTATTATCTTTGTTTGGTAACTGTTTTCCAGCTGCTAAAATGCAAGTGGGACATGGATTTCTGTGGGGTTTGTTTATTACTGAATAGCTAGAATCTAGTTTCTGGTCTATGACAGTGCTCAATAAATATTCATTCAGTGATTATTAAATAATCTAATCCCCCAGATCATTGTATCTATATTTGAGATGGTCGACAAGCCTGAGAATACAGAGCACTACAGACTTCTTATTGAATATCTTTGTTTAACTGCATGGCTATGAACACAGACTGAGGAGGATAAGCTTTTCTTCCTTTGCTGCTTTGACGCCTTTATAACACTGGCTTTACAAGCATGAGGATGAAGGTGTTGCTACTACCTCCCTTTTTTAAATTTATATTTTTATTGTTATTAAACTTTTTCCATACATCATTTCTCAATCGAATTTAGAGTCCCTTCCCTTTCCATGCCCCCCACCCCACCTGAGTTCCTGCACTCTGCTACACATGTCTTGCATCTTTTTCTGAGTCTTTCCAGAACTTTTTCCCAGTTCTTTTGTTTTTGATGTTCTCTCTAACTTGTATTGCATATATTATAGATATATATATATATTGAAATTATCACCTGAAATCCTCAATTGGAGGATTTTATTTTTTTGTTGTTTGTTTGCTAAAAGATGTCATGTTTTCCTTAAGGAAGCGTTTGAAACTTCCTCCTTGGTAAGCCCAAACAACCATCAATCTTGCCCTTGTGCTCCACACTGAGGTCTTTCCCTCCCAAGGTCACCCAAATGAGGTCCAATTAGCATGGGTCCTGTCTTGATCTTCCTGTACTGGCCTCCATGATACACCCTGGGTAGTACAAAATGGCCATCTATATTCTGATGAGGCTGAAATCCCCATAGTTGTTCAGTCCACAAGCTGGGTATCTCAGCAGTCCCCATCTGGCACTGAAGGTTTGGAGGATTCTTGGAGAGACATGAGTCTTCAGTCCACATTGGAGGACTACCTCCCTTTAAATATTGCTGCGAATATTCAATGAAATGCGGTGTGGGAATTACAGGATTGTCATTTCTTTGACTTGCTTCCACCAGAGACAGGGTCATCATGTGGCCGAGTTATATTTCCCATAGTACCTTTTATTCTGTAAGACAAATGGCTCATTATGTAACCCACCAATTTTCACACAAGTGACATTCTTTTCTTTACCTCAATTGCTAGACTGATATCTCAACATGAGATCTGTAACCTATCAGGAAATTGTCGGAAATAACCATATTTTCTTCTTAATAATTAACTCTCCCAAGCACTAATTACTCCCTCAAACCCTCTACCAAAAAAAAAGAAAGAAAATCTAATTATAGATCTCACTGACAAGACTTTTAAAATTTTCAACCAAATACCTTTCTCAATAATCACCATTCTACTCATCTCTCCCTAAAGTGGACCCTTCCATCATCTCACTCCCTGATGAGTCAGTCCTGCAGCCTCTGCTTTATCTCTTTCTTTTGCCCAAAGTATCCTTACAGAGCAGTCCATTCATGCATATACAGTACACAGATGAAAAGCCTCTCACAACATTAAATCTAGCCACTGGCTGGATCTGAACTCTAGAACCCAATATAAGATAGCTCACTGGCCTAGCGGTTAAGAGCACTGACCGCTCTTGCAGAGGACCCGGGTTCGATCCCCAGCACCCATGTGGTGGCTAAGAACCATCTGAAACTACAATTCCAGGAGAACTCCAGTTCCAGGGAAATCCGACACCCTCTTCTGACCTCTGCGGCATTGCATGACACAGGTGCACAGACTTGCATGCAGACAGTACATTCATACACATACAGAAATAAATAAAATTAAAAAACAAAAGATAGCTCACTGTCCATGAGTCATTTGAAAGTACCCTTCAGTCTACAGTCCTTATGTCTTCTTCCTCTAGTGTTACACCCCTGGTCTCATACCTCATATGACAAAGTTTCTGGATTTCTTCATCCTGCCCACCTCTTCTCATTTGTTTCACCTCCCAAGAGAGAATCCTTACAATTGATCGAGACTCAAAACTATAAGCATAATATGACCTGGACCTTCACCATAATTTGGCCATAAAAGATTCAGAATTTCAGCCTTTTTTAAGGTTGCTGTTTACTTGGACAGATGTTTCTAGAATCTATGTCACACAATTGCCTCAGAAGAGACTGAAGCCTCATAAAGTCCCCATGTCAGTTGCTATCAAGGTAATGCAGAGATACACTGCACCCATACATAATATTCATGTGGCAGTATGTGCAATATGCACCAGCTCCAAAATTACTGTACCGTGCCAAGCTGGGGTCAGGGGGAGTAAGGGCTGGAGAGATCACTTCACAATTAAGAGCGCTTTCTACTTTTGCAGAGAACTTGAGTTTGGTTTGCAGCACCCATGTCACATTGCTCACAACTGCTGATATCTCCATCTCTAAGGGATCTGATGCCCTCTTCTGGTTGCCAAGAGCACATTCACACAGATGGCACACACACACACACACACACACACACACACACAAATGTATACATAAGGATAAAATCTTAAATAAAAAGAGAAAGAAGCCAGGCTGGAGGTTTGGTTTCTGGAGGAAACACATGCCTGATCAAATCAGAGGAAACCAAAAGGGAAGGTTGGACAATTTATAAATAATTATCCATGATTCTCAGAAGTTTTTGCAAGTTCTACAGGATGGAAGTATAAAGTTAAGTTTTAAATCGTTTATGCCTGGTGCTCTTTCCTTGGGTGCACTGGGCACACTTCAGAGAGTGTGCAGCCCTCCTCAGAGGTGTGAAAAGCATAGCGTATGTGTTCATGAACATGTGTGTGCACATGCAGGCACGAATGTGCCATTGTATGCATGTGTATGCCAGAGGACAATTCAGAAGCAAGTTCTTTCCTTCCTTCATGTTGCTGGCCTGAATTCACTAAGTTTTCTGGGTAGATCATCTGTAGCTTTCATCAGATTCTAAAAACCAAAAGAGAAATTAAGACTCATTATCATAACCTCTGATTTATAAACAGTATAAACCCCAAAGTGTTAGGAAATTATCCAAGGTCATAGAGCAAACAAGTAGTAGAAGCTGAATTAAGATCAAGGACCTCAATGTTTCAACCCAAGCTCTTACCAGGGCAGGAAAACACTGCCCATTGAGAGGGGAAAAAAAATGTGTACAAATGAATATACCATTTGATATATCCATATTTACATATTGTAAAACATACATGGGCCACTTTGGCCATATTCACATTTCATATTTAAAAATGAACTTAGGCATTACTAATTGGTCACAGACACAGCTTGAAGCACAGCAAATGACACAGGGTAGGAAATGCTTTCTCATAGATGTTATGTAATTGCTTTCTTTGTATTTTGTAACTGATGGTTTGAGTGTTGTAAACTTCAAAGTAAAATCTCTACTTCAAAGTTCAAAGGAACTCCTACAACAGAGTATTTTAAAATAATCACTGTTTTATTTATGTATAGGATGTACAGTAGTAAAAAGAGGAAGAGACTAAGTCACATAGTTCTTAATAAAATGTGGGCACCTTTTCTAACTGGGAAAGAGTAAATGATGTAGTATTTGAAATTTAAAAGCTTTTAAAGTGTAGTTTGACTATCAGGATTTTTGGGGGGGTGGTATTCAAGTTTTATTCTCACGTTGGTTTAAAATATTTGTAGATTCAAGCTATGAGTCTTCAGATGTGAGTGCATAACCTGAGAGACCAGGAAAGCAGAGAAGGACCATGGGCTGTGGGGAGCTCTAGAGAGAGCTATTAAGGGGAAAATGAGAAATGGGAGTGGAATTTAACTGAGGACAGGAGAGGAACTGAGGAGTGGAGGAAGAAGAGACAGATAATACTAAGGATAGCTGAAAAAGCTAAAGAGGAATGGATTATTTTATAAGCTTACTTAAAAACTACACATATAGGGGCTGGAAAGATGACTCAGGGGTTAAGACCATTGACTGCTCTTGCAGAGGGCCTGGGTTCAATTCCCAGAACCCACATGGTGGTTAACTACCATCTGTAACTCCAGTTTTAGTGGATCCAATGGCTTCTGACTCCATCAGCCTTGCATGACAATAGTGCACTTACACACATGCAGGCAGTACACTCATATACATAAAATAAAAATAATAAATAATAAACTACACATATAGGGCTGGAGAGATAGTTCAGCAGTTAAGAGCACTGGCTGCTCTTCCAGAGGACCTGGGTTCAATTCTTAGCATCCACATGACAAGAAAACAAACATCCATAATTCCAGTTCCAGAGGAATCTGTGCTTGATAGCTTTAGTGTCAACTTGACACACCTAGATTGAGGGAGCTTCAATTGGGGAATTGGCTCCATTGGACTGGCCTGTGGTCAGGTCTATGGAGTATTGTCTTGATTGTTGCGTTATGTGAGAGGGCCCAGCCCACTGTGGGTAGTGCCATCCTGAGCAGGTTGTTATGTACAATATAAGAAGGCAGGCTGGGCATGGGCCAGGGGAGCAAGCCAGTGAACAGCATTCCTCCATGGCCTGTGCTTCAGCTCCTGCCTCCAGGTTCCTGCCCTGAGTTCCTATGCTGGGCTCCCTTAGTGATGAACTGTGACCCAGGAGATGCAAGCTGGATAAACCCTTTCCTCCCCAAGTTGGAATTGGTCAGAGTGTTTTGTCCCAGCAATTGAAAGGAAACTAGAGCAGCCTCTTCTGTCCTTTGTGGGCTTTGAATGACATGGGTACACTTACATACATGCAGGCAAAACACTCATACACATAAGAGATATATAAATATGTTAAAATACATATAAATTATCTATATTATATATATATATATATATATATATATATATATATATATATACACAGGCAAAGTTTATCTAAAAATCCAATGTCATGCAGGCCCACAAACTTGACAGGTAAGATTCTATTGATGAATATACCCCATATTTCAAACACAGGACTTGGAGAAATCAAGCTGGAATTGACCTGGAAGCCTCTTCCTTGAGGACCAGCTCTCATAATATTGGGGGTATGATACAAACTCCCAAGGAAGAAAAATAATCAGTAGTCTTACTCAACCATAACAATGACCAGCTAAGCAAACTCTCCCTAATGGTGCAATACTGTCACTTTATCTTGAGGGTAACCATAGCTGTCTAATTGGACTTCAGGCCTACTCAATAGGAGGAAATTCATTCCTGGTACTGTAAACTTAGCCAAGTGCCAGTGACTGGAGAGGTCATAGACCCTAGAGGAGAACCTACTCCTGCCATTTTCCTAAACCACTATAGTTTCATATTATATTCTAAATGCTTATTCTTAGAGCCACAGATAATTGTAGCTCTCACCACTTATCAAAGAAACTTCTGTTTTCAATGTATGGAAATGATTACAGAGATTTACATCTGTTCAAAATGCAGAGAATAAGCCGGGCGTGGTGGCGCACGCCTTTAATCCTAGCACTTGGGAGGTAGAGGCAGGCGGATCTTTGTGAGTTCAAGGCCAGCCTGGTCTACAGAGTGAGTTCCAGGCCAGCTGGAGCTACAGGGAGACCCTGTCTCAAAAAGACCAAAAAAAAAAAAAATGCAGAGAATAAGTGATTTTGGGGTGTCCAGCCAGAGGACCCAGATGTCCGCTGTTAGATAGTGTCTTCCAGACATCACAGGGAAGCTACACACGTGAAATCTCAACAATACAGTTGCATCGACAAGATCCACCTAATGATAACACCAACTACATGTCAATATGGATGGGATAAATTTCACAGGGTCTCACTTCTAGATGAAGAGCTTCATCTAGAATGGCTGCTGAAAGAGGAAGAATCCATTTTTTTCAAGGGACAAGCTTTTTGATAGGATACCTAATCCTAAATGCAAGCACTAATAAACAAACTCAGTAGGTTATAAATATATGTAGGTAGGTAGGCAAGTATATGTAACAATAATAATCAAAGAGATCATGAAATTGAGAGGGAGTATGGGGAGATGTGGGAAGGGTTGGAGTGGGGAGAGGGAGAAGTGGAAACTGTAAATACACTACTCATGTAAAAACATCTCAAAAAATATAGATCTTCTCACATCTTTGGAGTTTTACTGCTAAAACAAAGAAAACATATTTGTATGCTTTTCTCTTGTTAAAAAAAAAAAATAGCTGAGCAAGCCAAAGAAGAAAGCCAGTAAGCAGTGTTTTGCCATAACTTCTGCTTCAGTTCTTGCATCTCCGTTCCCGTCTTGAATTTCTTCTACCTTGGTTTCCCTCAGTGATGGACTGTGAGCTGTAAGATGTAGTAGACCCCTCTTCCCCAAGTTGCTTTGCATCAATGTTTTAGTTACAGCAACAGAGAAGCAAATTAGGACACTCTGTATCCTAAACCTTGCTTCAATCACTTATTATTTACTTATTATTTCTAATAACTTTTGGTTGTTAGTTGTCTGTTCAAGCTGAATTCCACTTAACTTGAAACTTCAGAGTTGTAGGAAGCTTTTCTTTTTATGGCAAACAGGGACCATGAGGCCCTGCTAAGGGGGAGGGAGCACAGCACCCACCTGCAGTTGCTGTGAGGAGCTGGCCTCTCGGCGAAGAGACCAATAGCTATTTCCCGTAGCCCAGCCTAAGTGGTAACTCCAACTTAGGCTCTTAGCCTGGACCCACGAGACACGTGTTCCACTCTTGGCAGTGACTTCCCACCTGCCCAGAGCCTGGACAGGAATTTCACTCACAACACCAACTATCCAGGTTGGTGATCCACAAAGGAATCTCTTTCCAACCACACTGGCCACCCAAACGAAATGCAGGCTTACCTTAGCCTGTACACGGGCAAAAATTAATAAAAATACCGGCCGGAAATTCCGTAATGATGTTACTATGGAATTCAAATTTACTCCTTGCCACAGCTTGCTTTTATAAACCAAATGACGTCAGTTCCCTGGACCAATCATGAGCCCCCCAACTCCGTGCCACTGCACACCTTGCTCCACCCAGCATCACGCACCTAGGCCATGCTGCTTGCTCCTCCCTGGGGTGGAGCCAGACTCTTGGCCATGGGGTGCCTTGAGGCATGCTAATTGGGAAGCTAGCCCACAATTCAAGCTGGATTTCCATACAAGAGTAAGTGCTCAACTCAGTACTGACCATTGCTGATAGCATGGAGGATCCTGTACATCAGAGACTAAGGGAGGTGTCAGTGGAGAGGCACTGAAGAAACAGAATTCCCAGATGGAGCAAATGCCTCCAACTAAGATGAAATAATTCCCCACAGAAAAATAGAAATTTAATTGAAATGACTAAAGTTGAAGAGTTTGTTTTTTAATACATTTATTTTATAACTGCAAAACAGCTTGATTGCCTAATGAATGTGCTTATTTCTCTGATCAGTTACACACATTAGATACATAGATAAATAGATGATAGATAGATAGATAGATAGATAGATACAATAGATAGCTGATAGATATAATAGATAGATCAATGATAGATAAATATAGGTAGATGATAAATTATGATAGATAGATAGATAGATAGATGATAGATAGAATAAATAGATAGACATAATAGATCAATGATAGATAAATAAATATAGGTAGATGATAAATGATGATAGATAGATGATAGATAGTCAAAAATTGTTCTATCATGTTATATTTAATGCTTAGCTGAGCAGAGCTCATTAAGATTTTGTATAATAGTATAGTAACCACTTCAAATGAATACTTGGCCTTGTTTAATTTTTTTAATGAGATGTAGATACAAAGTAGGATCTTTTAAAATAAAAAATAATAACTTAAAATCCTTCTTAAAATAGGCATGGTATCACACCCCAGTTGGTAGCTGTATTAGTCACTTTTCTGTTGCTGTGATAAAACCACCATGAGCAAGGGAACTTATAAAAGGAAGAGTTTATTTGAGTTTACGATTGATGGTTCCAGGGAATCAGAGTCCATTGTGGTGGGAGGCACGGTGGCCAGGGCTGGAGCAGCAAGCCGAGGGTCACATCTCACAATGAGCACAAGAAGTCAAGAGAGAGACTGGAGACCACAAGGCTTGTTAAACTCACTAAGCCTGCCTCCAGTGACATACTTCCTCCAGCAGGGCCACACCTTCTAAGACCTCCAAGAACAGTGCCACCAACTGGAGACAAAATGTCTGAATACTTAAAGCCTATGGGTGACACTATCATTCAAACCACCACAGTAGCCAAATGACTGTGAGTTCAAGGTCTACCTAGAATACATAATGAAACTCCTCCAAGAAAAAGAAAGAAGGAAGGGAGGGAGGAACAGAGGGAACAGGAAGGAAGGAAGGAAGGAAGGAAGGAAGGAAGGAAGGAAGGAAGGAAGGAAGGAAGGAAGTCTTGATCTTCAACATCAAATCCGTTTTTGACTTTTCTGTCTAGAACTGTTGAGTTCTTACACTGATAATATATGGAGCCACTCAACATTAAATACTTGAGAATTCTATAGAAATTATAAATATTTCTTCTATACTTTCTTTTCATCAGAGATACATTAAATATAAACAGATGCTATGTGAAGCCCAGAAACATAAAGAAAAATTAGACACTTTTCCCTTCTACTAATTTTGACCAAGGTTATAGTTAGACTTCTTTACATTTTTTCTTTATTTATTATCTTATGTGTATGAGTATACCGTCTGCATGTAAGTAGGTGCACCCATGACGTGCAATGCTGTGGAGGTCAGAAGAGGGTATCAGATTCCCCTGGAACTGGAGTTAAAGATGGTTCTTAGCCACCATGTGGGTGCTGGGAATCAAACCCAGGTCCTCTGCAAGAACAATCAGTGCTCTCAACTGCTGAGCCATCTCTCCAGCCCGGTTATAGTTAGACTTTAAGAAGAAAATGTTTCAAAAGAAAATTCTTTTAAAAATGTTTTATCTAGTAGGATCAACTAGGCCCTGATGGCCTACAGCACCCATTGTGTGTAATAAATCAACTTCATCTACATCATACAGCATCACCTCTATCCCATTTTGTGAAATGAATTGTGAAAACAGTCTGTCAAATCACACCTTAATTTTCTTACAGAACTGGTTGAGAAAGATTGCTTCAGACAAGATCTTAAAGTTTTCTAGTAGCTCTCTACCAGATATATATCATCAGGAGTGATGTCTATAAATTTTCCTAGAGTCCTGAGTGTCTGGCACATGGATAAGAATTTGTTGAACTAATGAACAAATGGCTGAAGATGGTGGTTCCTTCCACAACCCTAAATCTGAAAAGTCAACACCCTAAAAGAAACAGAGTGTACCTGCACAGGATTCAGTTGTGCTTTAACCTATGCCAAGAAATGTGTTATTGTGATTTTTTTGGCTTATATTAGGTCATAACTACATTGTTTTGCACTGTTCTCTCTGGAGAGGGAAAAGTGGGAGAAATCGTGAATTTCAGGACCTGCTTTAGAAAGGGGCTATCCTAGAACCTAAGAAAAGGGACGGGGCAAGATCAGTGCATCATTTTATGATATTTACAAGTTGATGCTTGTTGCTTAACCTCAGCCAAGCAGCTTCCAGTAAAACTTCCTGTTGTTTCATTTCATGGACAGTCTGATAAGAGCAAGGTGGGAAGTCACAAAAGGCCATGTCCTGTTTCTCATCTCTGATCAGGGGTCTATCTTCGTACAGGATGCAGTGGTATATTAAACAAACCACAACAAAACCGTTAGAGGGGTGCAGAAAACTTTAAGTTTGCACTTGACAAAGTTCTCTTACCATATTTTTAAGTTAATGAGAATTCCTTCCTCCTTCCTCTACTCTTGTATTCCTAATAATCTATATTATTCTTGAACCTTCAGTATGACATGGAACTATAAGATGTAGCACACCTGGATTCTTGATTGGATCCAACCACATCAATAATTACAGAAACAGGGTATTAAATGACAGGAAGGGCCATAAACGATGGTGGCCTGGAAGGCAGCCAGACCCTCAGCCTTGAGTCAGAGCTCACCACAGTGTAACTTGAAGGAACCCAGGTGGAGGACAAAAGGCCCAAGCTGCCCAGCAGGGTCAGTCTCCAAGCAGCTGCTATCTTGTACATTCAAATACCATGATGTGTTCAGACTTTCCAGAAAGTTCCATTTCTGCTTGGAAAAGTAAAAGAAAGACATATCAGAAAGTTAAGTAGAGTACAACATTACAAATGAGTTCCAGCTGTTAAAATTATACTGCTAAGAGAGATTCCATGTACCAATCTTCTCTGCTTCTCAGGGACTATAGTTTAAACCTAAATGATTCATTCATTTAAAATGCTGGTCTCTCCAAATTGAAAGCTGAGATAGTTCAATGAATTTTGATAGGACTACGCTTGGTAATAGTGCTGTCTCCACTCCTTAAGTGGCTTTCTCTACTTAGTTTTAAAGTCATATGTTTCTAAAAAAAAAAAAACCAAAACTCTTGATCTACCACCCAGAAGACAATGACCACACTAAAACCATGTGACTCATGAGAAAGCAGCACAGTATGAGTTGGAAGAATTCTGTTCCAGGATGCAGGAAACCTGGAAATGATACCTCTTTATCCATTCACGTGAACTTGGCAGCCTCTCTTCACCTCTGTTGTCCTGCTACAATGTGGAGATGATGCGTTGCTTCACATCAACTCTATCTCTAAGATCGATTATTTCATGTGTGATGTTTCTGGAATGGGTTGTATTTCTAGTATCTCTTAACATCAGAGACATATAACTTGGTCCCTTAAATTGCAGGGGCTTTCCCAGGATGTGCTCTGAGCTTCTTCCCACACCTGCCTTCCTTGTGCCTCTGTTCTAATGAAGTGGGAAGGTCTTTTCTGCTTTCTGTTTCTATTAGAGTCTGATCTTATTGTAATTAGAAGGTTCTTTTCATTCTTTGGTGTATCAACTCAAATTATGGTAATTCATGTAAGTTTAGAGGAGAACTTAAATACAGTCAGTATCGAAACCTTTGTTGTAAGATATTAGCAAATGTTAAACATTGAATGTAGCAGTCTCAAATTCAGCATGTAAAATCTCATAAAATATCTACAATGCACAAAAGCTCCTCCTGCAGAATGCAGAATGAGAGATTGTTCTTTAAGGATTTCCATATTTAAATGGCATGGGATACCACGTCCTAGAGACTCTATGGCATCCATGAAGTGACCCTGGCAGCCTCTTTGTCTAGTTGCTGTTTAAAAAATAAGTTAATGGTAGTATCCTGTTGCTGAAGACACTACATATATGTGTCTGTGAGTTGTGGAAGAACAAAGAGAAATCGAGCTGCTACTGACTTCCAAGCTTCATTTCTGCCACTTAGTTGTCAGTGCTAGAAAGTGCTAACATGCTCCCGATAGAGAAAGCAATCAACAACCTTACCTGCTGTGAACCATGCCAGTTACAATCATGACTGTTCTGATATGCCTGCTGTTGCACCAGTGACATAAATGCTATGAGGGTAACCAATCAGTTTCTTATTGGATATAAAGCCTGCCTCAAAAGACAGTCTGTATCTGACACTGTGAGCTAAAATCTTGTTGCTAGACAGGTCACAGTCCATAAGGGAGAACTGATTGGTATTATCCTGCTAAATGGATACAGGTTCAAAGCCACTCCCAGTGACTTACTGCAATATCCATAGGTTAGTACATCTCACTTCTCACCAGAGAAGCTTATTCTTGCAGCAGCTAGCAGTTTAACACAGAAACTCACAACTGGTCAACATGCAGAATATAAAAGACTATGGAATGATAGATCCTAAATGGGACACATATCAACTCCCTCCTCCAGAGGCTCAGGGATGACTGTGTAAGAAAGGACAGAAAGAGTGTAAGAACCAGAGGTGGGAGATGAAGATAAGGAAATGGTGTTTTCCAGATATAACAGGACAGTTGCACATATGAATCCACACACTTGTAACAGTGTGCATAAGACATGTGCAACCCAAGCCAGACAAAAACGCAGCATGGAGGGAGGAAGCTACCAAGAAGCACCTGCCCTAGCCGCAGAGCTATTGGCTACTGATAGCTGCTAGACAGGGAGAATCAGTTTTCATTAAGAGCGTGATGCTAGGCCGGGCGTGGTGGCGCACACCTTTAATCCTAGCACTTGGGAGGCAGAGGCAGGCGGATCTTTGTGAGTTCAAGGCCAGCCTGGTCTACAGAGTGAGTTCCAGGACAGCTGGGGCTACAGGGAGACCCTGTCTCAAAAAGACAAAAAAAAAAAACAAAAAAGAGTGTGATGCTGGGGTAGGTCAACCACATTCCAGGCAATGGATACATGCCAAAGACCATTTGGGGAATGTAAATTAGACTCTGGGCTCAATAACCCTAAACAAATAATAAAAGTAAAAAAATAAAATAGATGATGTACTGTATATTATATATACATATATATATATAATATATATATATATATATATATATATATATAATAGAGAATACACAAATCCATTTTACCCAATCATGTAGATAAGTTGTGGCACCGGTTTGAACCTGAGGATATATTTTTATGTTTATGGGGGCTTTCTCTATCATTACTCTTTTTCTTCTTCATTTGTACCAGTATATTTTGAAGTCAGTAGAATGCTTTCTGAAATTATCCTTTTTCCTAGTGGCTTGTGTGTGTGATTTCTCACTCCTGGTTCTGTCCCCAGTGTACCATCAGTCTTGTAAGGGTACAACCTTAACAAGATACTAAATGTTTCTTAGCCAGTTTTTTTCTGTCTTTGCCAAATCAATTATCATTATTTTGTGTAAAATTCTACCCACATTCATGAACTATCAGCTATATCAACATTATTTACAAAATTTGTTTATTGGGGGACGGAGAGATGGCTCAGCAGTTAAGAGCACCAACTGTGCTTGCAGAGGGCCTGGGTCTGATTCCCAGCACCTAAATGGCAGCTAAGAACCACCTTTAAGCTGGGTATGGTGGCACAGGCCTGTAATCCCAGCACTCGGGAGGCAGAGGCAGGTGGATCTCTGTGAATTCAAGGCCAGCCTGGTCTACAGAGTGAGTTCCAGGCCAGCTGGGGCTATAAGTTGACCCTGTCTCAAAAAAAAATTATTTATAAGATATGTGGTTTAATGTTCATAAAACTTGAAGATTTTGCCAACTTTTTCTATCACCTTCAGGGTTTCAGGCTTCACGTTGAGATCCTTGATCCACTTGGAGTTTATTTTCATACATAGTGAGAGGTATGGGTTTAATTTTGTTCTACAGATGGTGATCCAATTTTGCCAGCACCATTTGCTGAAGATGCTATCCTTCCTCCACTGAGGGATTTTTGCCTCTTTGTCAAATATTAGGTAGCTGAAATTGTATGAGCTGGCAACAACCTACAAGACATAAGTGTAGGAGGAGACTTTCTAAACCAGACAGCAGCAGCACAGGAAGTAAGGTCAACAGTTGACAAGTGGGACCTCATAAAACGCAAAAGCTTCTGTACAGTGAAAGAAACAATCAAGGAGGTGAAGAGAAAACCCACAGAGTGGGAAGAAATCTTTACCAGTGACACATCTGACAGCATTAACGTCGAGAATATATAAACTACTCAAAAAACAAAGAAGTAAGAAGACAAATGACCTACTCAAAAGATGGAGTAAAGAGCTGAACAGAGTTTTCACCAGTGAGGAATTAAAGATGGCTGAGAAACATCTTAAAAAGTGTTCATTGTCATTAATAATTAAGGAAATGCAAATTAAAACCACTCTCAGATATCATCTCACTCCAGCACAGCTAGCTAAGATCAAGAAAACAAAAGACAACCGATGCTGGAGGGGTTGTGGGGAAAGGGGAACATTCATCCACTGCAGGTGGGAATGTAAACTTGTACAACCACTGTGGACAGCAGTGTGGAGAACCCTTAAAAGACTCAGAATGAGCTTACCATCTGACCCAATCATACCACTCCTGGGTATATACCCCAAAGACTCATCCTACTGCAAAGATATATGCACATCCATGTTTATTGAAGCTCTCTTCACAATAGCAAAGAGCTGGAACCAACCCATATGCCCCTCAACAGATGAGTAGATGACAAAAATGTGGTACATCTACACAATGGAGTACTATTCAGTGGTAAAGAAGGATGGCATTATGAACTTTGCAGATAAATGGATAGAGCTCAAAGCCATTATGCTGAGTGAAGTGACACAGTCCCAGAAAGACAAATAGAGAATGGTTTCCCTCATTTGTGGATGCTAACACCAAATCCCCCAGACGAAAGGCAAGCTAAATGACAGTATGGTTATATTTTTGTTTATTTGAAAGCAACTATGTTGTTACAATGTGAATCTCTCAATGGGCTTTAGAATCCACCCACCAATTATTTTCAGACTCTGTAATTACTGTATATGGGTGGAGAGTATGTATCCATATTTTAGAATAATATGAAATTGGGGCTGGAGAGATAGCCTAGTGGTTAAGAGCACCGACTGCTCTTGCGACAGACCAGAGTTCTATCCCCAGCACCCACATGGCAACTGAGAACCATCTGTAACACCAATTCCAGGAGAACTCCAGTTCCAGGGGAATCCAAAGCCCTCTTCTGAACTCCGTGGCATTGCACGACACAGGTGCACAAACCTACATGCAGACAGTACATTCATACATATAAAAAATAAATAAAATTTAAAAATATTTTAAAATAAAAAAGAATAATATGAAATTAAGAGGAAAATGTGAATTCCTAAGCATAAAAAAAGACTGAGCGAAAGATGTAGGACAGTTATGGCAGAATGCATGATCTGGGATGGGATGGGATGGGATGGGATGGGGAGGGGGGAAGAGATAGGGGAATATGCCTGAACAGAAATAAAAAATGATGTATGAAATACATTAAAAAATCAATAAAAATACTTGAAGATTTTAAACTTCCTCTAATTGTAACAATAAAACATAAAATAATATATCTTTATGTATACACAGTTTCATACACAAAATAATTCTTAGAAGAAGGAAAGGAACAAAAGTGATTCTGAAACAGGAAGATAAGTGACAAAAGGACGGAAGTAAGGTAAATCACTGGGAATGTGGCTCCCTAGCTGCCTTCCACCATAGAAGAACTTCTCTCTGAAAAGTGTAAAGGAGCTTTCTCTAAAACATAATTAGTTTACAGAACAATCTGAATCCCTCCCATTCATCTCTTCTTTCAACAAAGCCCAGGACACACAATTCATCTGGCTCATTCTATCTTAGGAGAACACTGCACTGAACAAGGTGAGGAGAGGAGAGAAACTACAGGACAGAGTTGACCCTCTCAGAGCCAGGCTCCATGAGAAAGAGGGCTGACCTCAGAGGTCTTCCTACTGATTTCCCTTGTGAACTGCTCTTTGTCCCACCGGAAGGAGGGGGCTGAGCCGTGAGGCCACCAGAGAAGATAAATCAAGACCCTTTTTGGCCACATGGAACACTAGCCTGCTAAAGACTCAGGATGGATTTCAAAGGGTTAGATATGGCAAGTCTCCAAGAAACCAATCCACATGTGCTTTACAATGGAAATAGACCCATTTTTATTGAAAAACTAAACCATGTTCATTCTTTAAAATTTGAAGATACATAAAAGCTCAAGTTATAAAGTCAGGATTTGTAGCAACACAGTCAAGGTCCAGAGTACAAGGTCTGTATTCTACAGTAGCGAATCACTATTGCCCTGGGCATCTCCCATGAATTCAAGAAGGTCAAAATCTGTCATCTTATAATCAAAGTCCAGTGAAAGACAAGGAGTGCGATTGCCAAATCCTGGGGACTTAGCACCAAAGAAGAGGCCTCGTGTAGCCATAAAATAAACAGTAATAATAATAGCTAACCTGCATATTAGATAAAATGCAGATAAATAATGTTTACATACACATTTGAGTGATTGAGCTTAATTCTCAAAATAGTATGTCAGTTACAACTTACTCTCATCATCCTACAGGTTTGGTGATTAGAATTCAGAGGCTTCATGTTTCTCTCGAGTCACAAAACTAAAAATACACTGAAATGTATTTTTACATACACTCAAATTAGGATTCATGTCTCTCTGATCAGAACCTCAAATCTTGGCATGAACTTGTTGTGTCTCAAGGTAGGCATATACTATGAAAACAGAATAAATACAGAAAAGGACAGGAAGGTCTGAGTTCATCATCTTCCTGACTATATGCAATGGTGACTGAATAAAGTCATGCCTGAGGCCTGATCATGAGACAGCCATTAATGAGTTACATGATATGACCACATCGCTCTATGTCTGTGCTTTGGTTTCCCCATCTACTAACTGAGCAGGTGGGTTACTGGTTCTGAATCAACTGGTGACAATAATCCTTTCTCAAGAATTCAGTGGAACTCTTCCACCTGAAAAATGTGCACGTGAAAATAAGATGTAAAATTCTGTTTTTAATTTAGTGGTAGCATCATATGCATCTCTTAGAGGGTTTCCCACTGAAGAGATTTTTGTCCATATCCTCAGTGCTAGAACAGTACTTAGCATATCATAGGCTCTCAGAAAGCTAACAGCTTAGCACATAAATTAATAAGACTTGCTTTTCTCCTTGAAGTCACACCATATTTACCCTAGTTTATGAATACTCAGATCAAATTATTGCCAAGGTCCTTTATGGATCTGGAAGATCTGGGGCTGAAGTAACTAAAAAGGCCAAATACAACAGTGTTCAATCACTGGCCTGGCAGTTACATGTATCACAACAACAAATGTTGACTTACAGTTCTACCAACTTGTGAATATGTGCATGTGCACTGTCACACGGTGCTAATCCTTTAGCATTAATGTTGCTTATCTCTGACAGCTGTTACTTACTGCTTATCTCTGACAGCTGTTACTTACCTTGCATTTACCACAAGATGAACCCCAGGCAAGCAGATAAATGCACAGCGTTTCCTGCATCTTGTAAACTGCCTCTGAATGCAAACAGACTTCTGAAGTAATTGCTAAAACAAGAAAGCAGTGTGTTCAACCTTTCAGGCAAAAGCTTTTTTAAAATGCATGCCCAGTTTAAATTTGAGGTTGGTCTAACTATAGAACAGCTATTCCATTGTGGGCCTTCTGTATGTTATCACAAAACACCACGGTGAGCACTTATTCAGCATTTCGAGTATCCTATGACATCTAGTATTCATTATTCAAACATTGTGCATGGTAAATTTTTAAAAATCTCTAGAGAGATCTACTACATAAGACCCTTGGTTATTAAGAATTTTTATAAACTGAATCATTGGATCAAGCAGAATTTACTTTTGTAAGTTAACTTGATGAAGCGAAATTACTACAGCACTTTTGTAAAGACTCTGTGGAATATGTTGCCTAACTGTTACCAATTACTTAACTTTAATGACAATGGCAGTTTATTTGGATCTCTGAGGGAGAAAAAAAATCAACAGTGTATGGCAGGCAGTTTCATCCTATGCTAAGAATACACTGACCCTTCTTCACCACGAAGCTTTAACATGGGGTATTTCAAGGAGACCTCGACCAGCCTCCAGGTAAGCCTTTTTGTTCTCTAAAAAAAAAAAAAGTTTCCAATAAAATACATCTAGATAGAAGCTTTTCAGAATAAACTAAAGAAGCTCCCTATAGACAGAATGGAAGCTAACAAAAGTTCAGCACAGGTCACCTGCCAAATGAAGGGGAGGAAAACAGTGTGGTATTATAATACAGTGTTTCGCATGGGTTTTCTGAAAACATTCTTTACTCTGTTGTCTGCTATGTTCATTATAAAGACCAAAACTGAGGAGAAAAATCAATGAAAAGTATTTTGTCTTGCTTTATGAAGTTCAAAATTTGGAGCAGGAAGGCAGTAGATTTTTTATTTCACTTCTTTATATGATATTCTTTTAAAATTGGCTTCTCCTTTGCAAGTTGGAGGTGTTCAAAATTTGAAATAATGAACTAAAAAAATCTGAGTACTAAAACCATTGAAACTCCTGAATGGTATGTGAGAGAGAAAATATACGTGAGGGACCAATATTGTAAACAATGACTTTAAAATGAAATACATTTATTTCTCAATTAAACTAGCAAACTATGAAATTATCTAAAGATACTAAATACGGAGAAAGAGGTAAAACAAAGAACTGGGATCGTCTAATGAGAATTCCAAATTTAACAGTCCTCCTTTTGTTCTTTATAGGTGCTTCCTGTATCAGTCAGTTGTGGAGAGGCTGATCTGAGAACACATTCTAGAAAACACATCTTACCAACATAATGCATACTCTCTACAACTCTTTCTGAATATAATATTGCTGTGATGTAGTATTCCGTGACTACGCTCTGGGAAACTTTTTAGAGGGAAGTGGACAGTCACCTCAGGAGTACAAAATAGAAGGAAATCAGAAACACTTGTCAGTATGGAGAAGGTTGGACAGCAGAAGCAAAACCTTGGGGAATTATTCCACTTTTGTTTGTTTTATGTTTCCCTTCCCTCAGATTAAGTAGCTTTCTGTTATAATTCAGGCAAATCCAACTCCATCGTGCAGAATTCAGTCTATTTTTCCCTAAGGAAATGCCATTCAGAGTACCGAGTGGAGTTCAGATTCCAAAATTAGTAATTACCTATGTAGAATCTACACTATGAAGTCAAGGTTTTGAACACCAGTAGCTTAGGATTCCTTCCTAATAATTTCTATGACTGTGACTCTCTGGTCTAAACTTGCTGAATATTTTGGAAGAATATCGTAAAATTATTGCTTTTGGGGGCATAATAATATGAAGAACGTGAAAGATCAAAAAGAGAAGGGAGAAAAGTAAAAAGTAAAAAAAAGCAGAATCATGAATTTCTGCCTTCGAAGGCCGATTTCAACAGAGGAGAAAGTATGCGATCCAGGAACCGCAGAGGCAGAATCCAGCACCAGTATCTGGTACCAGGACCTCGCCCTTACTATCTTATCTCCTAACAGGAAAGGAAGCAGAAACAAAGGCCAGGGTCCCTCCATAACATCCAGAAAACCAGCTGGGGAAGATAAAAGATGCACTGCTCTGGAGAAACACATTTAAAATGATGCCACATTCAGATAGAAAGGTTAATGATCAGTGAACTCATGATTTAAATTAAAAAAGTATCTCCAAAGTATCAGAGGAAACACAAAGGAAAGACTACTCAAACAGAAGGAATACCATAGAGCAAAAATTTTAAGCTAACTAAATTTATCCCTCAACTAACTTGAGAGCTGAAATTATTAATATAGAGAAGTACTTGATAGAAAACAAAAAAAAATGGAAATAAATTATAGATATATTTCTCCCACAGTCAAATGAGAGAAGTACATGATAGAAGAGAAAACAAAAAATGGAAATAAAATATAGATATATTTCTCTCACAGTCAAATGATAAAAACAGTAAAGAGGAAAACTGGCTCCAGGTAGTAGAACTACTAACTCGTCCACTTGGAACCATGAACATCCCTCATCTGGAACATGCAAGGTTACAGGAAGGATGTCTCATGGAAAGCCTGCCATTGTTTGAGTGCTCACAGTACCATAAGGATCCACAGAGGTTTACTTCATTAGCCCAGACCAAGATAATCAAGGTCATATAATTCCTTTGAACTTATGTCAAAACAATGAGCCAAAAGTCCTACTCAAGAGCAGTCCTCTAACTCATAATGCAGAAAATCAACGGGGAAGTTTGCTAGGAAAACTCGTTTCCTTATCTGAGAAGAGGATCAGAGAACCGCCTTGTTACCTAGTACCTAGGGTGGTTCTAGAGCAAAGGCTCTGTGCACCTCACGAAGCACTTCATTAGAAGTCGCTATGGCCATCTTGGTTCAGTTCTAGCCTGGGTAGGTTGTTGAGGTGAAAAGAAAGTAATTTCACCTGTTCCCTACAAAATAGGAGGGAGCACAAGCCAAAATAAGCACTCATGTGTCTGGGTAAATGAGGCAATTTAAAGTATTTTTCAGTCTGTGCAGGCCTCCCTGCAGAACCCCAAAATTTTGATCACTTTTTTTTTTTTTGGTCTTTTCGAGACAGGGCCTCCCTGTAGCCCCAGCTGTCCTGGAGCTCACTCTGTAGACCAGGCTGGCCTTGAACTCACAAAGATCCACCTGCCTCTGCCTCCCAAGTGCTAGGATTTGATCACTTTTTAAAAATTTTTTATTTGTTTATTTTTTAAGGAATTCTACAATGTAAGAGCACAGTTGTTTTCAGATCACATTAATATTGCTCAGTTTGCCATACAATTAGGTAACTGGTGCTAGCATCCACAGATGAGGGATACCGTTTGTCATTTATTTTTCTAGGACTGTGTTACTTCATTCAGCATGATATCTTCTAGCTCCATCCATTTACCTGAAAAGTTCATGATGTCATCTTTTTTTTTTTTACCAATGCATAGAACTCCATTGTGTAGATATACCACATTTTCTCTATCCACTCATCAGTTGAGGGGCACTTGGGTTGATTTCAGCTCTCTGCTTTTGTGAAGAGAGCTGCAATAAACATGGCTGTTCATGTATCTCTGCAGTAAGATGAGTCTTGTGGGTACATACCCAGGAGTGGTATGGCTGGGTAATTTTGATCACTTTATCAGACTGCTGCCAACTTAGGTTCAAAGGAATACTTAAAAGACATTTTATGATATTTCTTAGGGTTGTATGAAAATAATCCAGTAAATATGCATTTAAGCACAGTGGTTTCACAGACAAATCCATGCTACTTTTTCAAGTAACCAGACTGAGCTTTACATGCATTTACTGGTTTGATTTGAATAACATTTTTCAAGGACAACATTTAAAAAAATCATTTCCAAATAATTAAGACCACAAACAGTAAAACTGGGCAGTATTCCATCTGATTGGCATTTACTTTTTCCTGAAAATACTCCTCTTCTACATTGCCTTACATACCAGACTTTCTAGTAAATTCTACTGCAGCACAGTGAGCTGTTAACAACTGTTTCCTTGTGAGAATCTCATTGCAATACTGACTGCCAATCAACTTCCACCCTAGATAAATCTTGTTTGCTGACTTAAATGGAACTTGAACCTGAAATGCCTTTTTCAAAAGATGTCACTGTGAGTTATTTAGCACTTTCCAGTACTCCAAAGCCATATCATTTCGCCTTCAATTTAGCTATTATTTTAGGAATCAAATTTGCTTTATGGGAACTACCGAGACATCCCCATCAATATATTGCTTCTCCACATTAAACAAACGATGGGTGTGGTGGCATATGTCCTTATTCCCAGTGTTCCGGAGTGGCAGCATCCCAGCACTGGGGTTTACAGACACAGGGGCTCTCTGGGGCACTCTGGCCAGTGAAAGATCCTGTCTCAAAAAATGTTAGACAGTGCCAGAAGGACAAGAACTTAAGTTGTTCCCTGACCTCTGCACACACATACACACACACACACACACACACACACACACACACACACAAAATGACTTTGTTTTCACTTCCCTTTCTTTGCAGTCATACAATATTAAACTTGTTATTTTAGCATTCAGTGTCCCATTGAGCACTAAGTGGCAGATATTCTCCATAAAAATAAGATGTAAACTAGACTAATGATGTCTTAGTTTTTGTAGCCATGATAAGCATTTCTGTCTTAATTTAAGATATTAAGATTTGTTAACACGTTTCCCATGTTGATATTGGAACCATGGTCACATTAATTAGTTCTGGGAGAGTCTGAAGTTAATATTTATAAGATAATCGTGTTATATAAAAAACCCTCTACACAGTTTCATGTCCAATCTATAGTAACTACAGTAATTGTTTAATCTTAGATTCACTATGATAAAGCTAACATTCACAATTTTCCCCATATGATCAGACTCCATGCCACAGTGTCAACCTATCCCTGACACATTCTACTTTGGAAAATATAATTACATGCCTTGGAAGTGACTGAATAAACCTGAGTATTAGGGAGGCTGCCTACCATTCTCCCACTACTGGGAATGGTTAGGATGATGACAGAGGAGCTGACTTTGATCTTAACTCTCCGGGCCTTGAAAAAATGCTTGCTCTACAAATTACATCATCTGTTTCCTGCTTCAAAGAGAAAAGAGCTTTCCAGCTGAGCAGACTATCCTTGGATTCTCGGGTCTCTTATCTCTTGTTATGTGTCTATAGCTGTACTCCTGGGAATTTTGGTAACTGTAACCTGGCGTCAGCCTCTGGTTTTCGCTTAGGTTTTTTTTTTTTTTTCCCTTCTTACTCCGCTAACAATCTCCTGTCTTTAATTAATCTTTTTTTTCCTATGCTCATTATTTTGTCTCTGCCGCTCAGAAGTGTTAGCCTTAAATAGCCATTGCAGCCTTTAAGGCTCAGGCTACTGCCCACGCCTGCTTTCAAATTCTCTCCACATGAGTTTACCCCAACTACTTCCTTAACTTTACTTTCCAGCTCAATACCCTCATCCTCCCTTGTAAGGCCTCTAAGAAACCTTAGTTTCTCTCCACTCCCAGAATTTCCCTATAGATTTCAGACTACTCTAGCTACATGTGGCAGAAATAGAGATCCACTGTGAAATCATTCTATCAGGTGAAATATAGGTAAACTGTGAGGGAATATCACCACTGAAGTTGAGAGTTCAATTCCAAAGAATGGGCTGGAGGGATAGCGCAGCCGTTAAAGGCTAAGGCTAACAACCAAAATAAAAAAAATAAATAAATAAATAAAAGGTTCGATTCCCAGAATGGGTTGTTACACATGAATATATTTAGTATCTTTTCATACTCAACCAAGTTTGTTCAAATTTACATTAAAAGAAAGAATGGGCTAGGGAGGTGCCTCTGTTGGTAGAGTGTTTGCCATGGAAACACGAGGACCTGAGATTGAGCCCGAGCTATCCCTAACAGAAAGTCAGGGCTGGGGCTGTAATCCTAGCACTGGGAAGATCGAGACAGAGAGATCAATGGCCAAGAATTCTAGCTAAATTGGGGAGCTGCAGGCTCTGAGAGAGATCCTGTGCCCCCAAATAAGATGAGCAAGTACATGAGGAAGATGCTCAAGGTCGACCTCCAGCCTCCACGTACACATACACAACATGTGTGCACGCTAGCACACACATATGCATACACATGAACACTTATATACACACACATATATGTACAAAAATACATATACACACATATAGACAAGAGGAGCTATGATTCTGGACATGTACTTGCCTAGCACAGACACAGCCCCTGGGTTCGATATCCGGCATTGTGGGGTTTGGAGTGAGGAAAGTAAAAAATTCAAGTTAATAAAAACACTTGTAAGTTGAGACATTTTCTGAACTTATTTTAAAGCATTGTATCAGACTAACCCATTTGTTTTCACATGTTGCCCAGTCTCAGAAAATATATGCGTAGCATAATTAAGAATGGGAGTGTTTTTTTAAATTTTTAATTTATTTTTGTATGTGTATGAATGTATTGTTTGCATGCAGGTCTGTGCACCCGTGTCGTGCAATGCCGCGGAGGTCAGAAGAGGGTGTCAGATTCCCCTGGAACTGGAGTTCTCCTGGAATTGGAGTTACAGACCGTTCTTAGCCGCCATGTGGGTGCTGGGGATCGAACCCGGGTCCTCTGCAAGAGCGTCGGTGCTCTTAACCGCTAGGCTATCTCTCCAGCCCCCTAGAATGGGAGTGTTTTTAAACTGTTAAATATTACATAAAATTATTGGTCAGCAGTAGTAAGCCAGGTATTTTCCAACTTTCCTCACTGTAAATACATTCCTTCACTTACATACTGCTCCTGCTTTTCATTATCCAACATTATCTAGTCTACCTATAATTCATGCCAAAAACACTAATGCAAACTCCTATTGATTTCCACACCACACAATTTTCCTCTCCTGCAAATACCAGGTGATTGTAGACATGAAGATTTCAATGAGATAAATCATTGGTAACAAAGAGAAAACAAATTTAAAAAGAAAAGAAATCAACCACCCTTCTTTTAGTCTAGAGAGTATGTTGGTTTCACTTGAATATTATTTTAACTAGAGATCTTTCTGGAGAACTAACATACAGACAGTAGTTAAAGCCCTGGGTCACATGGTGTTATTAGAGACACTCACTACATGTCTTTATAGGTAAAAGTCAATATCAGATTGCCAAGATAGAAATTTGAAAAGTCTGGCTTTTCATAGTCTTCTGGTTAGAGCTAATTATTGAAGTCAAAGGTCTAACTCCAGGGGGAGGGGGAGGGAGGGACAGAGGGAGAGAGAGAGAGAGAGAGAACATATGTATGTAAAAATGTATGACAGATGTATGAAAAACTACTAAGAAGAGAAACTACACCAAGCCATCATAAAAATGGGCCAAATTAAGTGGAAGCGTTTGTTAAAATCCTCTGGTGGTCATGATATAATTTTCTTGAAAAGTATAAGAAAAAATACTCCTGTTTTATGGATCCTGTTGTGCACTCTGTACACACAAACACACACTCACACACACACGTGTGACTATACAATAGTCTTCTTAGCTGAACACAGGTATTTAACATCACAACCCTTACTAAAATTGTAGTATGACTAAAAAGTGTCCCAACACCAGAAATATGGATACAAAGGAATGCAGAAGCCACTTCTACAGATGCAGAAACTAAAATATCAGTAGGATGAAGCAATTACTCAACTCCCATGGAGACTTTACTTCCTTAACTTTTTACACTTTGTTCTCTGTGCCAGGGAACAGCTCTCTTTTGTGATTTTTTTTTTTCCCATAGTAGAGGGCACATCTGCATGTGATTTGCATGTGTTTCTCTAGCTTGGAGTATCCGTATCCATTAACTCTACAGTTGTTTCCAAATTGGCAAGATGCCTAGAGTTTACATTTTCCTCCTGGGTATAACAGCATCTGTCATTTATCCAGCATTGAGTATCCTGGCTCCTGTATTTTACTCTTGATTCACAGTTTTTCATTTTTTTCTTTACAATCCCATTGCTTTTTGGCTTTTTGAGTTTTTGAGACAGGGTCTTCTTGTAGCCCCAGCTTCCCTGGAACTCACTATGTAGACCAGGTTGACCTTAATCTCACAGAGATCTGCTTGCCTCTGTCTCCAGATTGCTGGGATAAATGGTGCCCTTGTATATAAAAATACTAATAGACATTCTACAAAGGAGAGCAACAATGTTGACAAAAGTGCATTATATACTAGATAATGTAGTAAGTAGCTGATAAAATTTAATATTTAAATTCAAGACTAGCTGTCTTGTATGTGCTTCTTCCATCACTGAATTCTATTATCAAGGTCCAGGGAGGAAAGTGTGAAGATAGTCAAGGACTAGCCAAATTGTAGAGATGATGAGAGAACAAAGAAAGTGCTATTCACACATTTTTTTGGGAAAAGCATTGTAGAGTGAACCTAGAACTACCTCCTGGATGTTGTCAGCAAGACGATGGGTAATATTGTTCCATAACCCATAAAGAAAATGTTAGAGGAAAGAATGGAGAACTACACCAACAAAGGCATTCATGATATAATTACCAGGATCAACTTTACAAAATTTTTATGACCTTTCAAAAGCCTTGATATCAACTTGGGATGTTGCCTTATTAAAACCTCATATCCTAATTTGGATGTTAAATCTAGTCTACTAACATAGACTTATATAGTAAATTTTGAAAGCCCAGAAGGTTAGGAAATGTCTGTAAATTATTGAGAATGCTTAGAAGCAAAAATATGTTGAGCTTGAGAAATTTCTTTAACATGCCCTGATTTACAAAAGCTTTGAAGAATGGTTTAAATTTTAATAATACTGGGTTTCTACTTTTCACAGAATACAGAAAGGAATAAAAAATAGACAAGATAAATTCCAAGCAGCCATTTTCATTTGGGTAAAGAGTAATGAATTTCAGTTTGCTGATATTTGGGCTGTACTCTAGAATATACTCAAGGAAGGAGATGCTTATCCTTCAACATTCTCACTATAGTTTAAGAATCTAAATCCTTGGAAGAACACCATGCCAACTAACATTCTAAGTACCATCACTCCTTGACTTAAACCTTTTCAATAGTTACCCATTGAGCTCCACAGTTTAGAGTTTGGATTTTTTTTTCAAAGTCCATGGGAAATTATTGATACAACACTAGTATAACCAAACTATGTTTCCTTTCTCGTGTATATGTAAGGCAAGGCAACTTCTAGATAATGGAATTGCTCTCTCCTGGAATGTAAAATCAAAATGGGCCAGTGTGCACCATTACAGACAACCTGTGTCTGGGCTCAATTAGGTAATGCCAGAGGTAGAATACTTGAGTGTCTCTTTTAATACCATATATCAGTTTCTATGCTATGGAAAAAAGAGATTATTCTTGACTTCCTGAAGCCAACCAACACGTTTCAACATACTCTGACCATGAACACTGGTAGTCTTAACTGTACTTCTTACTCTATTTATAGTGATGGCTTTTGCCAGCAGTGGCCTATCATAAGATTAATCTCCTATATGCTAGCAGAGCAGGTGTATGACATGCACATCAAGCACAAAATTAGAGATGAAATTGTCTGGGAATGCCAACTATAAGGCACTGCCATTTCTTTCTCCAAAGTTTAAATTTTGCCGAGTAATGACCATTTAGATTCCATCTCTCTGGCCAAATAACACCTTGTTGACATAGGCACCCTATTTAATTAAACAGATATTTTGGCATACAAATTCCATTAGTGAGAAGGAAGTAAGAGGAAGTCTGAAGTGTGAAAGCCTCTTCTCTCTCTGATACAATTTGTGCTACTTTTCAGTTCAGAAAATCTTTCACTTTCATGAACAAAGATTAAAGAAAGTCACTGTCTTCTGGGTGATTACCTCTCCAGTAAAATAAGCACGATTTGTATATACAAGAATCTTTACTCCCTGAGGAGAGATATACAATTTATATCTTTTCCTCGACCTCAGAAACATCCAGGAAAATGATTAGGAGAAAAGGAGACATGGGCAGAGAGAAGGTGAAGAAAGAAAATAAAAGCATATCATACTCGATGTTTGAGATGAGAATGAATGAGCCTGCCTCTGTGGTACATTGGTGAGAGAAGACTATCAGTCTTGAGTCTACAAAACAGAACTATATGATTTATTAGGAGATGTGGGCTTCTCAATCTAATCAGTTAATGTCCTTTTCTCCAAATCTCTTTAAAATTACAATGACTGCCAGGTGTGGTGGCACACGCCTTTAATCCTAGCACTTGGGAGGCAGAGGCAGGTGGATCTTTGTGAGTTCAAGGCCAGCCTGGTCTACAGAGTGAGTTCCAGAACAGCTGGGGCTGCAGGGAGACCCTGTCTCGAAAAGACAATAAATAAATAAATAAATAAATAAATAAATAAATAAATAAATAATAAAAAAATAAAATAAAATTACAATGACTGATCAGAGTAAGGGAAGTGACCACTTACCCCTCTGGAAAGAAGAAGCACCAAAGACAATGATTCATCCCAATCTTCAGAGTCCCTGAGGAGCTTGGGGCTTAGGGATTCCATGTGTCAAGACAGACAAGATTACAGAAATGTACATTTATAAAAAACAGGAGGATTATTCAAAATTTACAGACTTAGTAGAGGATCATTCAAGCAGGTGTTTATTAGCTATGTAAATGTCAAAAGTTGTCTGAGAACTTGGGACAGAAATAACTAATATTTCCACAATTGTAGCAATGTGAACATGCCTGTGTGGTAGAAATAGAGAGGATTAAGCTATGTAGATATGGTAACGGTGGGGAAGATCTAGGCAGAATGCATTTTTAGTTACTATAATAGGGTATTGAAAAAGCATAACACTGATATACAAGAAATATATAAATGGATCAAATACCTTAAGATAAGACACAAAACTATGACTCTGCCAGATGATTCCACAGGAGAAACCCTCAAGGCACTGACTTTCTAGGTAGGGTCCCAAAAAGCACAGGAAGGAAAAGATAAAAATAGTTATTACATTTAAAAAAAAAGCTTTTCTATAGCAAAGATACAGTAGTTAACCTTGGCAAGCTGGCTGTACTGACACATTTTGAGGTAAAGCACACCTCTGGGAAATATTTGTTTCCAGAGACAGTTAGATCAAGGGCACTGACCAATGGGCCAATCCATCAGTAGAGTCACATTTTGAATAGTCTGTTGAGAAGTGGTAGATGTGGAAGGTGGGGCCTTCTTGGAGAATGTAGGTCGCTGGAGGGTGACATGATGAGTGTGTCATGCCCAGGTGCTTTCTCTTTGCTCCCTCACTCCTATGATGCAGACAACTTTTCTCCCCCATGCCCTTCCATAGTTTTTTCTGCCTTCCACAGACTTAAAATGAAATGGAGCCAACTGACCATGGACTGGAACCACCAGCCAAAATGACTCCTTTAATCCCAGCCCTCTGGAGACAGAGGCAGATCTCTGTGATACTGAGGCCAGTCTGGTCCACATAGTGACTTCTAAGTGGGTTAGGCCTAGAGAGACCCTGTAACAACAACAACAAAAAAGAGTCCTTCCTCCTTTAAGTGATTTCTGTTGGGTATTTTCTTTTTCTTTGGTCTTTTTGAGACAGGGTCTCTCTGTGGCCCCAGTTAGCCTGGAACTCACTATGTAGACCAGGCTGGGCTTGAACACACAGAGCTCCATCTGCCTCTGCTTCCCAAGTGCTGGGATTAAAAGTGTGAACCACCACATCCAGCCTCTCTTGGGTATTTTTTAAGTAACAAAACTCTAGCCTATAGAATAGGAAAATATATTTACCAAAAAAATCATATGATGAAAAGTTATTACCCAGAATATATAAGGAACTAAAATCTTAGCAACAAAAAATTGCTAATGATTTGGATAACTATTCTCCAAAGAGGAAATACAAGGCACAAAAAAATATATATGAAAAAATTCTCAATATCATTAGCAATCAGAGAAATGCAAATCAAACCACAGTGAGATACCATGCCATCTCACTGAAAATGATAGTGTTAAAAAAATACTGTCAAAGAAATGGAGAAAAGGTTAGCTGTTGAGAGTGACACAAAAGAGTGTGGCCATTATGAAGAGCTCCAGGGAGGAGGAGGGTCCTCAAAAAGCCACAAGTAACGATCCAGCTAATCTGCTCCTGAGCTAATCTCCAAAAGAGATGCAGTAACATACCATAGAGCTGTATGCATATTTTAGTACTATTCAAACTAGTTGAGGCCGTATAAGGTAGTGCACATCTTTACTCTCAGCACTTAAGAGGCAAAGGCAGATGTATCTCTGTGTGAGATCAAAGCTAGCCTGGTCTATATAATGAATCTAGGCCAGCTGGGGCTACAAGGATACCCTGTCTCAAAATACAAACAAACAACAAGAGAAAAGCAAAATAGTTAATTAAGCAATAGAGTCAGACTAGGTGCCCATCATCAGATGAATGTATAGACAGACAGAGATACAGCCGTAAGGAAGAATGACTCCTGTCGTGCAGCAAAATGGATAGAACTATAGAATATTATATTAAATGAGCTAGAAACACAAGGATGAGGACCACAGTTCTCTCTAATGTGCAAAAAATAGAAAAGTATATGAAAAGCCTACCTGAGAGTAGAATACTGATTCCTGGACATTGGAAACACTATGGGAGTTGGGAGTGAGGAAAGGTTGGGCTGTATTACATCAGTGTTATCGTCTCTCTTCAATTGCTGTCACAAAACACTCTGACCAAAGCCAACTTGTGGAGGAAAAGGTTTATTTGGCTTATCTCCTGGGTCACAGTTCATCCTTGAGGAACCAAGGTAGGAACTCTGGGCAGGAACCTAGAGGCAGGAGCTGAAGCACAGGCCATGGAGGAATGCTGCTTACCAGCTTGCTCCTCTGGCCCATTCCCAGCCTGCTTTCTTATATAATACACAACAACCTGACCAGGGGAGGCACTGCCCACAGTGGGCTGGGCCCTCCCACATCACTCAACAATCAAGACAGTACTCCACAGACATGGCCACAGGCCAGTCCAATGGAGGCAAGTCCCCAACTGAGGCTCCTTCAACCAGGTGTGTCATGTTGGCACTAGAGTGATCCAGCACAATCAGTGTATATTATATTATTGTGTGTATATTATATGTATGTATGAAAATATCATACTGAAACTCATAAATATGTATAATTTATAGGTTAGTCAATGCTAACAAATATAAACATCAGAAATATTTATAAATAACCAGGGAATAATGAGAGAAACACTGGAATAGCATAGCCTCTAAGATAGGAAACTGGAATAGATGGACAGATTCTAGGCCACCAAAAGTCGTAGCATGACTTCTTATAAACACGAATCTAGCACCAGAAGCTTCTTTAAAAGAACTGTTTCCATCTTGTTCACTGCTTTGATCTCTGGTGTGTAGCTCAGTGCCTGTCTAGCATGGACACCTTGGAAGGAGCTGTTAAAGAATGTGGAGAGAGAATATAGAAATATTATTTAATAAAGTAATTTTCATGCATGGAGAGGAAGTTCTAAAGAACACTCAACTTGCCAAAGGCCAAATATAACTGGGAATAATTCTCTTAGTTTTCAGAAAGCAATATCAGGGTAAAGTCAGGGTTAAACAAGCAATAAAAAAAAGTAGAATAAAGTAAATTCAAGGTGACACATCTATCAATTTCATGCACTTAATGTGGCTGTGTGGAGCATATAAACTTGGAAGAAAATCCATGCCAAAGCATGTTATTTATATTTTCACATACAACATATAAACTTCTCATCATCCACCTTATTTAGTCAAGAAACATAAAGGACTACTTAGTGACTGATGCAGCCATCTAAGTAGGAATGCATACCTTGTGCTTAAGAGCATGTATCTGTTTAGTTATGGCCACTGCAATAAAGTACTGCTAACTGAGTGGATTAAATAAAAGCAATTTAAACCAAGCATGAAGATGCATGCCTGTTATCCCAGCACTCAAGAGGCTGAGTCAGCAGGATTACAAATTTTGCCCTGTCTCTGATAAATAGCAAGTTCCATACGAGCCTGGCCTGTGGAGCAAGACCTTGTCTCAACTCTGACCCACCACTACCACAAGAAGAAGAAAAAGTGAGAGAGGAAAAGAGGGAGGGAGGAATGGAGGGAGAGAAGGAAGGCTGGAGAGGGGAGAGGAAGGAGGATATTGACCTGGAGGTCAGGAGTCCAAGATGAAGGTATGGCCAGAAAGACTCTGTCTGTGGTCTGGGAGGAAGAATCTGCTCTTTGCTTTACCCCTAGTTTCTAGTGGTTTGCTGACAATCTTTGCTGTTCCTCAATTTATGGATGCATCCCTCCAGTCTCTGCTTTGATATTTGTATGGTTCTCTCTTTCTATGAGTGCCTATGTTCAAATACTCGTGGGGGACTCTATAATATTTACAATATTTCTTCTGTGTTACTTACTTGTATAGATACACATGTATATGTAAGTGCCTGTGTCCATCTTATTTGTATATCTGATTCACACATGCTGTGTGGCTAGCCAATTAAGCCTGTTGTATCAAATGTGTTTTTTACACCTTCATCTTTGTAGAGACATGAAGGCTTTGTAGAACTGTGTCAAAATTCCCCAAAAGTTATATGGTTCGAACCTAGTCTATTTTCAGAATCTTTCAACTATTCTATTGGTTGTTTGTTGAGATAATATACTGGCCAGTTATCTTATTTATACCATGAAGGCTAGGTAATTTCTATGAAAGATAGAAATTTCAGGGTCAAGTTGCCAGCAGGTCTGGTGTCTACATCCAAGATACCATTGCTGTGTTCTCATACAAAGGAAAGCAGAAAGGACATCAGGAGAATTCCTTCTATCTAACACATCTATAAAAAAAACATAGCACAATTCATGATGGCAGAACACTTGACACTCAGTGGCCTCCTAAAGCTACACTTTATACTTCTGCATGCCTTCTCATGAATTCGGGAGGGGACACCATCATTTAAACCATAGTACAGGTTAAAAATAAGTACAAATGGTATGACTGGGTCAGGTAGTAGGCTCATTTTGAGTCTTTTAAGGGCTCTCCACACTGCTTTCCATAATGGTTGTACAAGTTTACATTCCCACCAGCAGTGGATGAGTGTTCCCCTTTCCCCACAACCTCTCCAGCCTTTGGTATCTTTTGTGTTCTTGATCTTAACCAGTCATATCAGAGTGAGATGGTATCTGAGAGTGGTTTTAATTTGCATTTCCTTAGTTATTGATGATGTTGAACACTTTTTTATTTATTTTTTATTGATGTTTTGTGTATTTCATATGTCATTTTTCAATTCAGTTCAGGCATATTCCCCTTTCCCTTCCCCCCACCCCACCCCATCCCAGATCATGCATTCTGCCATAACTGCCCTGCATCTTTCTCTCAGTCTTTTTTATGTTTAGAAATTCACATTTTCCTTCATTAATTTTATATTATTCTAAAATATGGATACATACTCTCCACCTGAATGACATTATGGTTATATTTCTGTTTATCTAAAAGCAACTATGTGTTATAATGTGAATCTCTCAACAGGCTCTAGAACCCACCCACCAATTATTTTCAGATTCTGTAATTACTGTATATGGATGTTGAACACTTTTTAAGATGTTTTTCAGCCATCTGGTAAAGAAAGATGATATCATGAACTTTGCAGGTAAATGGATGGAACTTGAAGCCATTATGCTAAGTCCCAGAAAAAACAAATGGTGAATGGTTTCCCTCATTTGTGGATGCTAACACCAAACCCCAGTTGAAAGGCAAGCTGAACAACAGTATTGTTATATTTCTTTTTATCTGAAAGCAACTGTGTTGTTATAATGTATCTCTTAACAGGCTCTAGAATAGCCTACCACTTATTTTCAGACTCTATTATAGAGCCTGAAAATAAGTGGTAGGTTATTACTGTATAGTAATTATAGAGTCTGAAAATAAATGGTAGGGTGGAAGGTATGTATTCACATTTTAGAGTAATGTAGGAATGAAACTTTGCCTGGCTCAAGGTTAGGACCTGTAAGACCTGTCCTGCAAAACCTCCGAGAGTTATCTGATATCTCTGTGGGCATGCAGTTGTCTCTCTGAGTTATCTATAGCTCCAGAAGGTTGGGATATTGCAGTGTTTTCTTGTCTAGTCTATCTCTGCAAAGTTCCAGAACTGGATGGCTCCTTCCCTTGAGGTATTGAGCAAAATGTCACACCTCCAGTTTACCAGTTGCACAAACAGAAGCTCTGCTGCCTCCCAGTAAGAACTAAGGTGGCTCACCCCTCCCTTCCACCTGCCCCCCACTTTCTTGCCCAAAGCACAGTAACTTTTGATATATAAACACACTGCTGGCATGAATAAATGAGAGTTTTATCTCCCAGACTTTCTCTGAGTCCTTGTCTGTCTTTCTTTGTCTTTCTATTCTGTCCAGTAACTTCCTCGTGGTCCCCTCCCCACTCCTTGCCAGAGCTAAGCCTAGAGACTATCTGCCTGCAGGCAGGAGACAGCCTTGAAGCTTGCAGTCCTGTAGAACTGCCAGCCTGGTTCTAGAAGGGAAGAATATCGTGTGGATTGTGGCCACATGTGATTAAAGGAACATCAGATGATAGTAAACTCTGACAGAGCAATATAAAATTAAAGGGGGGAAATGTGAATTCTTAAACATATTTTGGAATTAACATACAGTTTCTTCTGAGGTCATAATTTTGATCCATATGTGAAGATTACACAGGTGTATGTTGGAGCAACACAAAGGGGAGGGAAAAAAAATAACATAAAGACTGGGTTAAAGAACAGAATGATACAGTTAAACTCTGTCCAAAACAACAAGTTTCTGCAGGGAAAAACTTTGGAAATACTGAGAGAAAGATATAAGACATGTATGGCAGAAGGCATGAACAGGGGTGGGATGGGGCAGGGAGAGGGGACTGTGTCTAAATTGGACTGAAAGATAATGAATAAATACACAATTCATCAATAAAAGTATTAAAAAATAAGTACAAATGGTAATAATGTATTCAAGGATCTCCAAGTCATCTGTAGCTTATAGAGAGACTGCTCAGTACAACCTAGGGCTAAGGGTTTGTGCCCAGACTCAGTGTGGGTAAGAATGTGCTGTTACTTTTCCACAGGTGTTACAGGTCTCAGCTCTGAGCTCTGCAGTGTATGAAGTTGCCTCACAAAGAAGCTCTCCACAGATCACTGGGAAGGGAGCGTGAATCAAAATTCATAGTGCTATTTCTATCTTTGACCTAGATAGAAGAGGAAGATGGGGGGTGGAAATGGATGGAAGTAATTTGGATTCTGTATGGGCTGTGTTTAATTTATCTAATTTCATGTAAAGAAGTAAAGTATCATCTAGGGAGAGTCCCTTCTCTTGCTTCTTTAATAACATTTAAAAAATATAGTATCATAACTCATAAATTCATTAAGCAGTGCCTTGTTGCTCTCTTGTTTGTTTTAGAAATGTTTGTTATAGTCATTTGGCTAGTTTTGCTTTCCTCATTACAATAATTTTTCAGCAAATAGATGTTTATCACTTTCCATTCTCTGAAAGGAGCCAGTGTAGTTTGTACTCTTGTGCTTTGACCTTTGAAATAATTCATAATTAAACTACTGAATGCTGTTCTTTTATTTCCAAACCTCAAAGTTAATAAGTAGTTACTAGAATAGTCTGTGACCTATAAAGAAAAATGCTAAAAAGCTCATAATCATTAGGGAATGGTACTCTTTTCTGAAAAGTGTACTGAACATTGGATGTATTGTTCTAAGAGAAAGTAAATAACATGTATATATTATGATTTTTCTATATATTTCTGTATAATAAGTTAATGCAAATATTTCTTCTATTATATTTTCCATGTGCTTACCACCTGAGAGATCCCCTTCTTGGGACAGAGATTCAGAATGGGCAAGAACCTCACAGTCTTATGATAGAAGCAGACACATAAATAAATGAATATAAGTTCATTTTGAAAACTCTTGCAACAGAATCCTGGACACTTGAAAGGAGTGTTTAATTCTGTGATAATTTCTTTTTTTCATTTTTTTCCATTACTTCTTTATTTTTTTTTCATTTTTTAACAATGTGTAATAACCCATGAGTACAAGCATCCTTCATGTAAAACCAATTTGCAAGCAGTTGTGCCCAAACCCACACAGCCCAAGAGTCCCACCATCCAGCTGGGGGGGGGGGCTTGTATGTTCAATCAAGTTGATCAAATAAGTGTCCAGACTATATTTCTGTAGTTTCACCATTCACCCCAATTGCAGCCCTTACATTCTACCATGCCCCCTCTTCCACAGATTGTTCCCTAGGCTTAGAAAAGGGGCATGGGTGGATGAGAAGCAGAGCAGTCTACTTTCTCTGGAGCTGTTGTTTTGGACTCTGGTCAATTCTGGCTGTTTCCTTTCATGGGCTGACACAGGAATAACCTTTCAATCCTACTAATGAAGCACAAGCAATTAGATATATAGGTATTTAAACAGTACTAATTGTTATGGAGGTTACTTTGGTATAGACACAGATGTTTAGATGGTATGTTGATCCATGAATTATGTTTTTTCTATAAAATATGACAGGGTCTTACTGTGGCTTACAGCATCTCCTAACCACTAGAGGATGTAAGCTTGTGGCATCAGCCGTGGGTTATTCCTCCAAGGAGAGAGCTAATAGCCAATTAGATTTGGGATATACAGACATATGGCTGCCACTGCTGCACAGTATTTCCGGGCAGGTGAGGTGTAGCTGGTGCTGACGGAGGAGTCTTGCTTGACTCAAGGAGACCTATATTTGCTTTATTGGTTTAGTGGCCTTTGATAACACTCTCTGGTATTCCAGAGATCAACCATACACTTGCAAGTGCGGTCTCAATACATCTTTCCCATGCTTACATCAGGTCTTCAACAGCAGGGCCTTATCGCCTCTCTTCTTGCAAGTATCCCAGTTTACAGGCAAGAAGCCTTTCCCTTTTGGGGGTGGCTTGGATCCTCTGGTCAACATCTCCTTGGTAGAATAATCCATTGCTGATATCAGAGCTCTCCTATATTAATATATTTTGCTTAAGTGCATAGATTAAGGAGACTTTAGTATTATATTTGGTTCTGAATAGAGAATAATCCTTTTCACAGTTCCTATGTCTATTAGTTAATTAAAGAAGGCAGTTTTACCAGTTTTATAAGAGATTACCTCTATAACAGTTGGCTCCAATTTACAGTTAGAGAATGACCTCATCATATTTCTCCTTGTTCTATGGAGGGGAGGTAAGAAAGTCTCTTGTATTAAAACTTTGTGGCACCTAGAAGGTAAGTTTTGTTAGGACTCATTATAAATAGTTGTTACAAGTAGGATCCACAGAGGGGTTTGATGTCTGTAGCAGTCTGAGGCTTTTCTTCCTTTCAATGTTCAGAGGGGCCAACCTTTCTGCTGGCACTTCCTGGTACATCCCACACAATGCAAAGCTGTATCTTTTCTTTCTCAGTCATTAAGTTGGTGACATTTTGACCTGTGGGAACATACAAATCTTTTCCTGTAGTTAGTTTTAAGACTGGAAATTCTGTGATAATTTCAAAGAAATCTGCACAAAGTCAAATTTCCTAATTACAGGTTCACAAAGAGCATGATAGTCATGGTCACATATGTAGCTCTCCTCTTACCTGATACTCCCTTGATTAGCACCTGTCTTCTCCAATAATAGCATTTACATGAAAGTCTTCTTTGTGCTTAAAGAATTTCTATTTCCATTCCCAATTAAATTCTCAATATTCAGCCTAACATATACAAAGACTCTTAATACTTTTTAGTATTACTGGGAAAGATTCCTAATATTATATATTGAAATACACAAGTTGGCAGATAGAAGAAGGTTACAAATTTTCTAGAACAAGGTAATAAGAGGACATTATAAGAAAGAGATAGAGGTAGTATGTGCAAAGAGATGAAAGTAATCGTGCTTGGTGTTGGGGTACGAAAGTCTCAGGTACACTCTGGAACAAACTACACTAGAAACTGAAGAGGAAAGCCTGTACAAAGCATGCATGATGACATTCTAACCAGTTTCAGCCTTTATCCCGTAGTCATGTAGTAGCCACTGAATCATTTTAGGCAGGTGTAAAACATGAATAATCCTTCCTTTCATTTTTAGCATCATGTTCTTATTTAGTTTTCAAGGAACAGAAGCTTACTCAAGTTATTTAAGAGAGCTATATTCTTATAATAAGCAAGGAAAGAAGAGAACAATGTAAATAAAAAAGATTAATATGGAGGCTAGTTAGATGCCACCCGGGACTTTGGCAAGAACAGCTCCATTAATGTGATGATCACAGACACCTAATGATAAACAGAAGCTTAACTGGTGGCAAAGAAATGCAAATGTTGTTAATGAGTGCGTTTTCAAAAACCCAGAAAGAAAAAAATGAAGCTACAAGCCAACAGGATGCTGAAGCTCTATGCTTCAAGAAATTTGCCAAATAAATATCAATGATGGATAACAATTACACACACACAACACACACACACACACACACACACAACACACACTCCACAGCTAAGCTGAAATATAAGATGGATGTCTGTTATCTGTATGGATATGAAACTAAACAGAAGCAGAGTGGTGAGTAAAAAAGGTTTACTGTGCTTTGCAGTCGTGGCAAGGCATTCAGCAATTATGAACCAGAAGAGAGTAAAACCAATCCTGTCATGATTGAGGAAGAATTAAGTTTTGCTTACTATGTAGTGCCATGGATTTCATTACCCTTTCTCACATGGAAAAAGAACTAGAGAACACTGCTACTGACTGGCTCAATAGTACTAAAGGTATATATCACTTAAGTGTCATTCTCTAACATGGAGTCAGGCTACTTTCTATCTTCAGTCTGCATTTCACATGTTCCCAAACATCCCACAGGGTCAATTTCAAATCGTGATTATAAAATCTAATCATGGGGCTGGAGAGATGGCCCAGTGGTTAAGAGCACCGACTGCTCTTACAGAGGACCTGGGTTCGATTCCCAGCACCCACATGGCGGCTAAGAACCGTCTTTAACTCCAGTGCCAGGGGAATCCAACACCCTCTTCTGACCTCCATGGCATTACACAACACAGGTGCACCAATCTACATGCAGAAATTACACTCATACTCATAAAAAAATAATAAAATAAATAAATAAATATTAAAAAAATAAAATCTAATCACATCTTGGAAATGAAAATGTGTGCATAGTCAACACTGAATTCCCTGTACCTACAGAGATGAGCTCCGATGATGTGCTTGTGTCTTTGTGAGTCTTGTGTATGAGAGAAAGACATGGACCATGGAGTGACATGTATATTATATGTATTGAAAAGTCTGACAAAGGCTTAAAATTAATGAAGTTCTTACAGGCCTTTGCCATCGTTCTTGGTTACCCACCCAGAACCTGATGGTAAGGCCCTATTGTTGAAGATATCACAAACTTGAATCACAGAATATGAAGAAATCAAGCTGGTACTGACCTTGAATCTTCATTCCTACTGACTAGCTTTCATAGTGCTGGAAGGTGCTGTGGGTGGTAGCAGATGACAAAAGCTGGAGAGATAGCCTAGCAGTTAAGAGCACTGACTGCTCTTGCAGAGGACCCGGGTTCGATCCCCAGCACCCACATGGTGGCTAAAAACTGTCTGTAACTCCAATTCCAGGAGAACTCCAGTTCCAGGGGAATCTGAGACCCTCTTCTGACCTCCACGGCAATGCATGACATGGGTGCACAGACCTACATGCAGACAGTACACTCATACACATACAAAAATAAATAAAAATTTAAAAAAAAGTAATTGTCAATCTTATCTAGCTGTGAACTCTGCCAGTTACAATAATGACAGGCGCAAGACATGCCAATTGCTGAAATAGTGACATCAATGTTACGGGAGTAACCAAGAACTCTAATTTGACTTAAGGCCAGTTTCACAAGATGGAACCCACACCTGGCACCGTTATCAGGACCAAGTAAATGTGGCTAGATAGGTCATAGATTTGATCAAGAACCTACTACTATTATCCTGCTAAATGTACAATTTTTTTGGTCTTTTTGAGACAGGGTCTCCCTGCAGCCCAAGCTGCCCTGGGACTCGATCTGTAGACCAGGCTGGCCTTGAACTCACAGAGATCCACTTGCATCTGCCTTCTGAGTGCTGGTATTAAAGGTATGTGCCACCATGCCCAGCTTAAATATACATATTATTAAACCAACTCCTAATGACCATATATTAATTCATCTCTCAGCACTCATCAGAGAAGCTTCTTTTGCCAGTAGATGGTCGTTAATACAGAGACCCACAACTAGCCAATGTGCAGAGAATAACAAACTAAGGAGAATTCAACCCTAGAGGGGACATCTATATCAGACCCCTCCCTCCAGGGCTCAAGGAGTATCATAATAGGGGGGGGGCAGAAAGATTCTAAGAGCTGGAGATGGAGCCTGGGATCCCAGGACTCAAGATGCTGAGATGGAGCTGGTGATCCCAGCACTCAAGACTCCAAGATGGAACCCAGGATCCCAGGTCTCAAGATGCTGAGATGGAGCTGGTGATCCCAGCACTCAAGAAGCCAAGATGGAGCCTGGGATCCCAGGATTCAAGAAGCCAAGATGGAGCCCAGGATCCCAGGACTCAAGAAGCTGAGATGGAGCCTGTGATCCCAGAAATTTTTGGTGAAAAAAAAAAAAATTAAAGGGAACAACAGCAATAAAAAGACTTGCTCAAAGAACTTACCCAAATAGTAAACTTCTGCATCAAAAAAGTGAAAAAAAAAAAAAAGACTCTAGAAAAAGATACAACACAGGACTTAATATGTATGGCAGAATGCATGAGTACAGACAGGGGTGGGGCATGGATGGGGGGATGGGCATAAACTTGATTAAGAAATATTGTATGAAATGCACAAAAGCTCAATAAAATTTTAAGGAAAAAAAAAAGATTCTAAGAGCCAGAGTCGATAGATTACTACAACAAAACAGTAATTTGGGGGACACAACAGTGCAATTGTACAATGAACTCACAGATGTTGTGACAGCATACATAAGACCTGCGGGTGCTTAAGGCAGACAAAATCCAAGCATAGAAGGAGGAGGTGGGCAAGAATTGCTACCTTTAGCTGAAAAGCTATTGGCAATTGTCAGTTGCTGGGAGAACTTTCCTTGAGGGTGTGATGCCGGGTAGGTGGACCACCTTCCAGGGGTTAGACACATGACAGAGAATATTGGGCAACACAAATTGGACTCAATGTTCTTTAAAAAAATGAGTAAGGACATGAAGTTGAGTGGGCAGGAAGGGTTGGATCTTGGAGGAGATGAGGAGAAGAATATGATAAAATATTAAAATATTATTTTAAAAGAGGTAGCAGAAACATAAGTTTATCTAATAGAAAGGAAAATTCATTGAGTAAACACAAATATAGCAGGATCAGACATGATAAATTCATAGATAATATAGATAGCTCATCATAGATGACAGACAGATGACATATCTATGTAAATTAGAAATTGTAGAATTGTTTAAAAGCTGTCAAAGAATTAGAAAATACAAAGGACGCAATACTTTCTAGACAATAGCAGTGCCAGAATCAATTATGAGTTGATTATAGAACCTAAGAATTTTAGCAGAAGGAAAGAAATAGGGAGATCAGGAAGAAACTAGACCGAGAGGCTCCAACGTTTAAAAAACATAAGTTATTGAAGGAAAACAAAGAATAATAAGACATCTAGCATTTAAGATGTCAAATATATTGCTTTCATTTCATTGTCATGGGACATTGATTATTTCTGTAGGCCTATCCAAGATTCTACTGGCTATAAAATTATCACATTAGTACCTCTTAGTTTCTTGTCTATTAAGAAATTTACAAGAAGACCTAATTGAGAAAACTTGAAAAAGCAATACATTTCTTCAAAGTTGTAGCACGCTACAAATGGCAATACGGAGGTCAAATGCTGATGGTTTTATCCTCAAATGAACTATAATAACTTCCCTGAAATGTACTGCCTGGAATTTGCACTTGTTGTGAAATGGAATTATAATTAAAGAAAGAATCCAGCACTGTGCACCACTTCAGAATGGAAATCACAAAACTTCAATTTATTTTTAGGTTTAAATAAAATTTTAAAAAGGAATAAAAAAAACCTAACATTTGAGAGATTACTATGTCTAGAGAATGTATTGCACACTTTTACTTTAGCATAGGAGTTAAGACTCAAAGTATCCCAATAACAAAAGACAGGTTGCAAATTTTAATGCTTAGAGGTAATGTTCCCAGTGAGATTAGGAGGGATACAAAAGAGCAAATATTTCTGACAGCCTGATAGCCAACATAAGGATCATTCAAGATCCACTTGCAAATGCGCAGTCCGGTCTCACAGGGGGTAAAACTCTTTCCATAAGTAGCATTCACTCTCATTATAATGGCTCAGATAGACCTTGTCTGTCTGTGTTTAATTTGTTATACTCCAAATACCATCTCCTGCTGATCTGGGTTTTTGTTTTGTTTTGTTTTGTTTTTTTTGTCTTTTTGAGACAGGGTCTCCCTGTAGCCCCAGCTGTCCTGGAATTCACTCTGTAGACCAGGCTGGCCTTGAACTCACAAAGATCCGCCTGCCTCGGCCTCCCAAGTTCTAGGATTAAAGGCGTGCACCACCACGCCCGGCTCCTGCTGATCTTAAGTTCAGATTCAGGAAAAAACTTAAGATCTCATGTCAGACCGCAGTCAGCTTAGCCCTGGAAAGCCTGAGAAGTGTTCACCCTTGACCACCAGCCTACACTTTGGTGGGGGTTGGGGGAATGTCACTGCAACCTTGCTTGGTCCTGGTGAGAGAGAAGCACCCACGACTTTATTGCCTACTTCCCTTAGAGAGCCCACACCCAGTTCCCCACACCCTATATCCTACTTCCCCCTATGTACCTGCGACCCTTTGTCCACACCCCTAAAAGTCTGCCAAAGCAGCCATGTTGTTGCTGGCCATCCTGGTGGTCAGATGCCAGACCACATGCTAAAATGAAGCCTGAGTTATCTTTAATGGAGTCCTGAATACTTTCGCGTGCCAGGGTCTCCCCTGGAAACGAACCTAACATCTCATATAATCTATTAATAGAGCTGATACGTCAGAAAATTCCTCAAGTATAATTGTATATGTTAATATACCAAGAGCACTTCTACACACTTCTACACAGAGACATAACTTTTGGGGGAGAGTGAGACAGGATCTCCCTATAGCTGGAACTCTCTATGTAGACCAGGCTAGTCCCCATCCCAGAGATCCACCTGCTTCTGCCTCCCAAGTGCTGGGATTAAAGACATGAGCCACTATGCCTGGATTACAATTTTATTTTTCGTTTTCAAACATAATTTTTTAAAGTTCTTTCACAGTGATATGTATTAGGTCAGTTCACAGTAGCATTTTATTGTTTTTGAGACAGGGATTCGCTATGTAGCCCTGGTTGACTTGGAACTCTCTGTGTTAAACCAAGATGGCTTGGAGCTCAGAGATCCACCAAACTCTGTCTCTCTCCCAAATGGGGTTAAAGACAGGAGCCACCACACCTATGTAGCAGCATTACAAATTTTGTGTGTTTAAATGTTTTTGTGTGTGCATATGTACAGGTGTGTGCAAGTGTGCATATACATGTGTGTACATGCTCGTAGAAGCCAGAAAACAATCTTGGAGATGTCATTCCTCAGCTCAATAGGGTAGGCTTGCTGGTCAAAAAACTCCAGGGATCCATCTGTCTCTGTTTCCTCAGTTACATCCTCCACTGAGAATGTAAGCATAGATCACCACACCTGAGACAGGGTCTCCCTGTAGCCCAGCTGTTCTGGAACTCACTATGTAGACCTAGCTAGCCTTGAACTCACAGAGATCCACCTGCCTCTGCCTCCCAAGCACTGGGATTAAAGGTGTACGCCACCACACCCAGCCAAGGATTTGTCTTTTTTTTTTAAAACATGGTTCTGGGAGTTGAACTTGAAGGCACATTATATAAAGCAAGCACTTTCCCAACCAAGATCTCTTGCCCATCACTTTATTTCAAGGTTTTGGTCTACTATTCTTTTCCAAACATCATCAACATAAAAGGTGAACCCTATGTTTTGGGATGTTTCACAGATTACTAAGCAGTTTTAGCACCAAAATGTGCCTATCGGTGCTAGCCAGACTAAGAAGCTCATGGGATACACTATTCCAGTAATGGCTATCAACTAACAAAGTAGGAGTGGCTTTGATGTTTCCCAGAAGCTGGTTAGTATTACATGTTCAACCATATCACCATTTCATGGCACCATTGCCCAAGGATCCAGTGGTAGTGGATTTGCTGAGCTCCAACTGTACTTTTAGGAAGAACCTCCATACTGTACCTAATCTGTAGCTTGAAATTTGAAATGTTCATAAACATAATAATTTACAATTCAACATATTATTGTCAATCAGTCAACACTGTCCTTTGTCAAAAGAAAAAAAATTAACTTAGTGGTCAAGCCTATGAATCAAAGAATGTATCTTGCCAAGCCTGACACCCACTCTAAATAAATCTGAGCTTTGAAGGCAAGATAAAACATTTGGAACTTTGTGATCACTTACTCATAAGCAAACTTATCTTCTTCTGTGGATGATAAAATTAATGTTAAACCTCATTTGAAAGTCCCTAAAGTTTTTTTTTTCAGCACCATAAGTCTTGCTCAGAGCAAAAGCTGGAGTAATAAGCATAAATATACCAAAACATGTGGGTTTTGTTTCCTTTAAAATGCACATTAACTTTTATAAAGTTCAGGCAAAGGTCTTTTGAAAGAGGTAAAAATTAACAGCTAGCCAAAAAATGTACCTCTTGGGATTGTAGTGAGAGGCTCTGACATCTCATGTGAACATATGCACACAGTATTGTGATTGTACCTTGTTTCATGAATGGAATAAAAATATTTGAAAGCCCTTAGAGATTAGGTATTGTACTTGGTATTTTATCTTTTTTTTTTTTTTGAGACAGGGTCTACCTGTAGCTCTGGCTGTCCTGGAACTCACTCTGTAGACCAGGCTGGCCTTGAACTCACAAAAGATATGCCATCCTCTGATCTCCCAAGTGCTAGGATTAAAGGCATGTGTCACCACAGCCAGCTGTATTTGGCATTTTAAAAATCCCTAAATATTCCCAAATAACCTGGACAGACAAACTTACCAAGGTGAGAACTAGGGCACAGGAATAGTAGTGATGCCTTCATGCCCCCCCCCCATTTCCTTCTGCAACCAGTACTGGTACTATCTAGCATCTTTATTTGTTTTGAAGTTTTAAAATCCACATTTTATTTTATATATAGAAATCTAGCTTAAATATTAAATATCACTATTACAGAATGATTCGATATGGTTTTAAACAGAAGAAAAACAGCAAAATTTGCAGGATTTCTTTAGGTGAAAATGAAGTTAGTGCATGTAACTAGTGGTTACTATAATGGGGACTATAACTGTACAGAGAATGATAAAATCCTTGAATTGACAGTAAGCAGTCATTAACTAAGAAACTCTATATGATGGAAACAATCATGACTAATCCTTAACATGTGTTCATCACTGAGCCCTTTATCTGCTGATTTCCCGTATAACCTATTACTACTGGTACCCATGCCCTAGGTGTGGGGGACATACTCTGGAGAAGATCTGGTCTTAAGGGGGGGGTTCAGTGATGAGAATGAGGATGAGCACTGGGTACAGGAAGGTCTAGCACATGAGATGATGGAATATGGGTGAGTGTACACCATGTGCTGGATAGGTACCCACATGTAAGTAGCACAGAGCAAGGAGTATGTTATACAGGTCATGGGAGGGCAGTGCACTCCAAAGAACAGGAGTCTCTTCCACAACACCCGATTGTAAGTAACCTTAATGTGCTCCTAAGCCTGACTCTAATAATCTTGCTGTGACCACTGAAATGGAACAAAGAAGACTTTAAGTTTAGGAAGCTGTTGGGATTGGAAAAGGAATATTTAAAGTGAGGAAAAGCTTGCCTAGATAACTTTGAAGTCATATTTAACAATTCTATTTCCCTTACAACCCACATAGAACCTTTTCAACAAAGGCTATACAATGCAGTATCCCCAGGATATAGAGAGTCTCTTAATAGGTATTAGATTAAATAAATTCATAAAATAAGATGTAAAGCTTTTTGAATGGAGATTTGAATAAAGGGAAGCTAGATAAGTCCTCAAACCTCTACCCTTAAAATGCATCCCTACCCAAACCACCTTCATCACCTCCATATTGGTCTGAGTCACTATCACTCATATTCCAGTGATTGTTGTCTCATTATTTGTTTTGATTCCATCCTTGCCATTTTAGAGTCTACTTTGAAAGAGTACAGAATGATTCTTTAAAAATAAGTCAGGGGGCTGGAGAGATGGCCTAGCGGTTAAGAGTGCCGACTGCTCTTACAGAGGACCCGGGTTCGATCCCCAGCACCCACATGGCGGCTGAGAACCGTCTGAAACTCCAATTCCAGGAGAACTCCAGTTCCAGGGGAATCCGACACCCTCTTCTGACCTCCGCGGCATTGCACGACACGGGTGCACAAACCTGCATGCAGACAGTACATTCATACACATACAGAAATAAATAAAATTAAAAAAAAAAATAAAGTCAGATGATGTATCCACCCTTTTTATTTTAGGGTTTTTTATTTATTTTTTTTAGCACCCATGAGTCTCAAAAAGGCAGTTGTAGTATCACATACTATAGGCAGGAATCAAGATTATAAATTTCAATTACATTTACCTCAAGCTGTTTTGGATTGACACTGCACTGTTGTTAATTTTGAAATTCAACTTAATTCCCTTAAGTTAAATTATCCTACAGGTAAAAAAGAGAATGTTACAAGATGATACTTATAAACAAAAATTATAGAGAACATTTGTATACATTATCCCAAAGTTATTGTTATACAAATTTTAAGTAAAACAATGTGGACAAACAATTTATATTTCCGTTAACTAATGTATATCCATTTCATTAAAACCTTTTAACCCATGTTGTTTAATATAGACAATTTTTACTTTTACTAAGTTCTAAAAATCCATATAATTTGTAGATAGAGTTTGGGCAAAGTAAATTAGAACCCACTGTTAAAGAGGTAGCTCTTTATAACCCAATATAACTGCCTTCTTTAATTGACTATGGACATAGGAACTGTGAAAAGGATTATTCTCTATTCAGAGGCCAAATATAATACTAAAGTCTTTTTTAAGCTGTGCAATAAGCAAAAAATATATTAATACATCTGTATCAGCAAGGATTACACTGCCAAGGAGATGTTGGCCAAGCCCCCCCAAAAAGTAAAGGCATCTTGCCTGTAGGAACTGGGATCCTGTAAGAAGAGAGGTGGTAAGGCCCTGTGTCAAGACCTGATGTAAGCATGGGAAAGATGTATTGAGACCACACTTGCAAGTGTTACAGTTGGTCTCTGGAATAAGAGAGTGTTACCAAAGGGCACCTAAATCAATAACCAAATATCGTCCTTGAGTCAAGCAAGACTCCTCCATCAGCATCAGCTACCACCTCACCTGCCTGGAAATACTTGCAACAGTGGCAGCCATATGTCTGTATATCCCAAATCTAATGGCTATTAATCTCTCTCCTTGAGGAAAACTCAGGCTGATGCCAAGCTTACATCTCTAGTGCTTAGGAGAGTTATAAGCCACAAGTAAGACCTTGTCATCTTTACAGAAAAAACTATAATTCATGGATTAACATACCATCTCAAACATCTGTGTCTATACCAAGTAACCTACCATAATAATTAGTACTGTTTAAATGCCTGTATATCTAATTGCTCTTGTGCTTCATTAGTAGGATGAAAGGATTATTCCTGGACAAACTGTCAACCCATGAAAGGAAACAGCCTGGACTGATCAGAGTCCACAATGACATCTCCAGAGAAAGTAGACTGTTTTGCTTCTCTACCCACCTGTGCCCCTTTTCTAAGCCTAGGGACTATCTGCGGAAGAGGGGACATGGTAGATGTAAGGGCTGCGATGGTTGAGGATGATGTGTGAAACTACCGCAATATAGACTGGACACTTATTTGATCAACATGATTGTCATACAGCCCCTCCAGGTGGTGGTTAGACCTGGGCGTGTGGGTTTGGACATAGCTGCTTGAAAATTGGTGTTACATGAAGGGTGCTTGTACCATAACTATACATTGTTAAAAAAAGAAAAAAAAAACAACTAATAAAAAATAAGACAGATGATATCACTACTTTGCTCAAAGTCCTTCACCTGCTTCTATCTCTGAATAAAAGGCAAATCCTCACAGTGGCCTACAAGTTTCCTCATGATCCACCCACAGCTCCCACCACTCTACCATGTTAATTCATTCCAAACAGGTCTGACTTGTAAGCATGCCAGGGATGCTCTCACTCCAAGAGTCTTCTGCTCTAATGATCTCACCCTTCCTTCTTACTATGGAGCTTTTCATGAACTACATCTGTCCAGAAATGTCTCATGTTGTAATCTAACTTGCAATATTATCATAACCGGAGGTTGGGTTTAGGGAATATGATTAGGATTTTAATAGGTAATCAGGGTGGGTTTTTGTAACATGGTTAACACCATATAAAAAGAGATGAAGAACACAGTTCCTTTCCCCCTAGGTTCTGTATAAGGGATATAACACAGTACACTATTTAGCATATCGCACCAAAAAAGCCAAAAAAAAAAAAATATATAATATTCAACAGAATTTGTATCTACTGGCTCCTGGTTTTTGAATTCCCAATTTCTCAAAGTATAAGAAATTGTTGTGCAGGCAAAGTGTGGTGGCTTGCCTTTAATCCTAGCACTTGGGAGCAGAGGCAGATGGATCTCTGTGGTTCAAGGCCAGCCTGGTCTACATAGTGAGTTCCAGGACAACTGGAGCTACAGGGAGACCTGTCTCAAAAAGACAAAAGACAAAAAAAAAAGAAATATTTTTGTCATGAAATAATATTGTTAACCCGCCTAACCTGATGAAAATAGATCTTCCTCTCATCTTTTGTAGGGATTCCATTTGGCAGAAGCACTTAGGAAGTCAGCTGGAACCCACCCCCCCCACCCACCCCCCATCCCCCCACCCCCACTGAGAAAGAGATGAAAAGCATGTTTGGGGGGAACACAGGTCTAGATTTGATAAAAATATATAAATAAATAAATTTTTAAAAAGAATAAAATAAAAAATAAAAAGAAGCTAGATTAGGCCTTAAAACTTTATTGTAGGGTCAAACTTTCATTGTATTTAAACTGTTTCACTTGTCCTCCAATGTTTGTTTCCTCCATTTCAATGAACAGAAAGCAGCCCAGGGCTATTTTTGTTTTTAAGAGCATTAACTTTCAGCTAAGAATACATGGAGCCTGCATAGCCATGTTTTAAAAACATAGATGCACGGAATGCCACAGCTGGAAGGAATGTTGGGAAGCATCTATTCTATTCATCTTCAAACTGTTTCCACCATAGGGAAAAGAGGAAAGGACAATTAGTCCAGGATGAGGTCCATTGTAGTATCAAAGGTTTCCACCACAAAACTGAATGGTGATATTTCTTTTACAATTTTCTAAAAACATAAAACACAGAAAAATATTTCCCAATTGCAGTTTTCTTTTTTATAAAAAAATTTATTTATTATTATTTTATTTATAGTATATTGCCTGGATTTGTGTAAGTGCACCAGTGTTGTGCAATGTCCGAGGAGTTCAGAAGATGGTGTCAGATCCCCTGTAACTGGAGTTACAGACAATTGTTAACTGGCATGTGGGTGCTGGGAATCAAACCCTGGTCCTCTGCAAGAGTAGCCAGTGCTCTTACCACTGGGCCATCTCTCCAGCCCACATCTTTTCTTATAAAAATTTCTTCCCCAATTTTGGCATCATAACCACTTATCAACTACTAAACTCTAAGAAACAATAAAATGCAATGAATGAGAAAGACAGCCCAGAAATATTGCTGCAACTGCTCCGTTTATCATAGGCGAGAGTACATGCCATGCTACATCTTGTCTATATCTACATTTCTTTTCTGCTAGTACAGTTTTTCCTACTTTATCTGATAAATCAAATGTAATATCTACATGGCATTCTCCTAAAAAATCTATGACATCTGGAAAATACTATTATAATTGTATTTCTATGATACCTAGCCCCCTTTAACTCCTCAGACAGAGCAACTTGTACTCAACAACTTATATCCAAGAGAAATAACTCTCAAAGTCAAATTCATATAGTTAATAACAAAAATGGAAAACTTTAAAAAATGCATTTCTGTTTATCTCTTTCCTTATTTCAAATGTCCTAATTTCAATCTGTTTTATTTTCAATTACCACCACATGCTTTATTATGCAAGGAATGTAACCCTTGGTCAAAAAGTAGTTTGTTGTATAAAGTAGAGCTTCCTTACCATTCAACTCCTTTTCTATTACCTAAATAAGCCCATTTTTCTGATCTCTGTCTTTTCCTTAGAGAAACAGGGCTACTTAGAGAAAGAGAGCCAATGGGAGAGATAGTAGATAGATAGATAGATAGATAGATAGATAGATAGATTATAAATGATACATGACATATAGACAGGTGATAGATATAGATAGATGATAGAAATAGGCCCATTTTTCTGATCTCTGTCTTTTCCTTAGAGAAACAGGGCTACTTAGAGAAAGAGAGCCAATGGGAGAGATAGTAGATAGATAGATAGATAGATAGATAGATAGATAGATTATAAATGATACATGACATATAGACAGGTGATAGATATAGATAGATGATAGAAATAGGCCCATTTTTCTGATCTCTGTCTTTTCCTTAGAGAAACAGGGCTACTTAGAGAAAGAGAGCCAATGGGAGAGATAGTAGATAGATAGATAGATAGATAGATAGATAGATAGATAGATAGATAGATTATAAATGATGCATGACATATAGACAGGTGATAGATATAGATAGATGAGGGGGCTGGAGAGATGGCCTAGCGGTTAAGAGCGCCGACCGCTCTTGCAGAGGACCCGGGNAAAAAAAAAAAAAAAAAAAAAAAAAAAAAAAAAGATATAGATAGATGATAGATAAATGATAAATGGTAGATGACATTTAGACAGATTATAGACATAGACAGATGAATGACATAATATATAGATGATAGATGACATATAGATAGATTAGATAGATAATAAATAGATTATACATATGTATGTACATGCATGTAGATATATACATAGACATTTGTATATATGTATATATACATATATTAGAGGCTTATTACAAAAACATTGTTCAAGCCATTGTGGAGTTTGGGAAGTCTCAAGATCTTCATTCAACCACCTAGAGACCCTAGGGATTCAATCATATCGCTCAAAGCCAAAAGCCAGCAGATTCAAGACTGAAAAAGAGCTGGAGTTACACTTTGATTCTGGTCAGGAAAACATCAAATGTTCCAGTCCAGAAGGAGTCTGGCAGAAAGGGTACTCCCTTATCTAGTCCCTTTGTTCTATTTAGGTTTTCAACTTATTAGACAAGAATCACTAACATTGGCCTAGGGCATTTGATTTGCTCAGGCATCAATTTATGTTAACCTCATCCAAAAACCCTATTGTTTGACCAAACATCTATTCAACCTGTGTTCCAGTTACACTGACACAAAAAATAAAATCATTATACTATGTAAGTATCTACAAATTTTTCTGAAAAAGAGAAAATACATTAGAGCTAGCGAGAGGGCAAAGGCAGTGAAATACTTGCCTCTCAAGCCCGAGGACCTGAGTTTGGATCCCCAGCAACCATGAGAAACGTGGTGAGGCAGTGCGTCTATCATTCCAGTGTGGGAAGGTCGAGACGAAAGGGTCCCTGGTGCTGGCTCCCCATTTGTTCTGATCAACCAAAGTGCTCCAGGGACAGTGAGAGATGGTGTGTCAAAAAGAGAGGTGAGTAAATGATGGAGGAAGATACCCTACAGTCTTCACCTCCACTTGCAAGCACACCCACACATACAGAGAGACAGAGAGTTTTAAAACTAGTGAAAACCTAAAAGAAAGATTTCTGAGCATCCTCCAGATCTGACTACAAGTTACAGAATTACAGGCACATGGACTATGTCAAGATCCATAAGAGATTTTCTTGAGTACTTTCCTCTGAAGATTTTTTTTTTGGGGGGGGGGCAGGGGTCTTAGGAAATAACAAATGTTAATTAAATGGTTTTGAGTTGCTAAATATTTTGAATTTCTGATCTCACTTTAAAACCCTGGGAATTTTACAGCACTTAGCCTATACCTTGAAAGGGCAGCAATCCACTGGGCTGAGCAACAACCATCCCTTAAACAAGGTCTCGGGTTTTCTGTTCAGCAAAATTCTTTCCACCCTTTTCGGTATCAAATGTTAGGTCTTAATTGTGTCTAATTTGATCTACATTTTTATCTTCTTACAGCAAAATGTTTTTCTGTTCTTATGTTCTTATCAAAATGGGAGGAATGAATTCAAAGAAAAATGAGAAAAATCACATTTTTAACTGAAAAACATACACGTGTTTAACATGGGTATGGTGTATATCTGAGATGAGTTTTCAGCCTTGTTTGAGTTTGGGATTCCTGTGTCAGTCAAGATTACTAGCTCACTTCACTGATAGTAGCTGAAAGCCACTAGCTTCCTGTTTGTTTCCTTTGTATTCTGAAGACTTATGTTACTAAGACCCCCTATACGTGCCATGCCAAATGTCACCAAACTCGTATACTCACCACCACCCCACCTCATAAATTCACAGAAAGACCCATAAACCACATGTTCAGTGAAACAGCTCTAAGCTCTTCCTCTCTAAGTACTTAATGCAACAGCACTGCAGCTAAGAGGCTGAGTCAGAGCGTGGACTGGTTTTCCTCTAAACCAACCATCTATTTTTCAACTGTAATTATGTGATCTGAAATCCACAAGTATAGGCTGTATGGGTATTTTATTCATAAAGTTGGTAAAACTAAACCCAATAAATGAGCAAAAAAAGAGTCAAAGTAAATTTTATTCAATCTCTTTTTTAAATTTTATTTATTATTTTTTATGTGTATGAATGTACTGTCTGCATGCAGGTTGATGCACCTGTGTCATGCAATGCTGCGGAGGTCAGAAGAGAGTGTCGGATTCCCCTGGAACTGGAGTTAAAGACGGTTCTTATCACCATATGGGTCCTGGGAATCGAACCCAGGTCCTCTGTAAGAGCACTCTTAACCACTGAGCCATGTCTCCAGCCCCCAGTCAATCTCTTAAATATAGAAGTTTTTAATTGGCTCTATGTTACTGTGTCATATTTTGATCAAGTATGGAGAATTCAGTTTTTATATTAAATAAAAGCTGAAGACAATTTTCAAATGCTCATCCCAATTCTAAGCCTCAGTTAACAAGAGTAAATATAACTCAGTTTTAGTTTGGTGGTTTTCTGCTAGGTATGTAGTTGCAGAGATATTTCAGTCATTTCATATACATATATATATATATATATATATATATAAATATATATATTATAGTATTATATATCAAAAAAATACACAAAATTCCAGGATAACCACACTCCAGGTATACCAGATTTTTTTCTGTTTATCCAGAAAGATATTGAAGTTTATTTTCCAAGAATTTCTATCAAAACATAAAGTGAGTTCCACACTTCTAGTTACTTGAGAACATCTGCAACCAGCCCTTCATTTGCATCAACATATCTGACCAATGCATGAAGTCAGAGAAGATCAGAAACAGGAAGCAAATGCCCATTAATTCAACCCACAACTTATTTTCAGTACTTTACTTCCTTAAAGAAGGGAAAACTTTCCTCGACCGGGTTTATTTCCTTAGTTTTAAATTTAACCTATACAATTACTTTCTTTATTTCTTCTCCTTGTAGACACCTCTTACTGTTAAATGTTGCTAAAATTGCCCTACTGTCAGCACTGGGAGTCACATGCACAGAGCTGGCCTGTCTTAAATGATTTCACTGCAGCCTGTAGTTCCCCTTCTCTGCATCTCTCCTCGCCACCACCACCAAGCTTTAGAGAGCCATGTTTTCACATGCTGTAGTCCTTGCTTGTCATAACAGAATCCTATCTACACACCCCACTCAAAGTAGAAGCAACAGACAAATGTAGTCCTACCACCTATACCAGTAGTTTCCTAGAACCTGCACAAACCAACTTAGGAAATCCTAATCAAGCAGACCAGTGGGATGGCTAAGTAGATAAAAATGCTTGTTGTGTAGGCTTGACCATCTTAGTTCGAGCTCCTGATGAAGGAGAGAAGTGACTTCTGAACATTGTCCTCTTAACATTTCCAGGAGTTTCATGGCATGTGCACACCTACACCTATGGTCATGCACACAAAATGGTAAATAAAATAAAAACCAAATTACAGAGATCTGGCTCAGTGGTTAAGAGCACTTGCTGCTCTTGCAGAAGAACAGGGTCCAGTTTCTTGCATCCACATGGTGGCAAAAGCCATTTATAACTTTAGTTCCAGGAGATCTCATGACCTCTTCTGGCCTTCACAGACATTACACACACATGGTACACTTACATACATGCAGGCAAAACTTTTATCTTACTTTTATCTTACACATAAGATAAAAGTAGAATAAATAATGAAATTAAACTAAAAAAGGAAATCTTAGCTAAACTAAAATAAATAATTTGGTTCATGACTCAAGTAAATGTTGGCAAAATCATTGCTTTAAAGTTTTAATAGGTCATCTTCAAGAAGAACTAGAAGAAAAAAAAAGGAAGAAATATTCCTTAGCTGTGTCCCAGCCGGTGGAAGAGGAAGGGGGAGAGAATAATACAGGTGCAAAGCAGACCTGGGAAAGTGTGGTTGACAACATCCAGAGAGCCCTCCAGGAGAAGGAGCTGACCTGTCAGACCCTGGAGCAAAAGATAAAAGAGCTGGAGTCAGACTTAGTAAGGGAGAAGGAAGTAAATAGACTTGAAATGGAAAAGTTAGCCTTGAAGTATGAAAAATTTCAGGCTTCACAACAAGCAATAGATGGGAAAACTAAACCCACAGAAGTTTTAGAACATAGTCCTGAGGAAAAGTTCATTTCACAAGTGATCCAGCCCAAATTGCAGAGTATTGTGGAAGCCCAGCACAATGACCTGGAGTCTAAGCTAGCAGGGGCAGAGCAGGAAAAGGTGAAGCTGAGCAAGGAGATCACGAGACTGCAGAGAGACCTTCGCATGCTGAGGAAGGAGCACCAGCAAGAACTGGACACACTGAAGAGAGAATGCGAGCAGGAGATGGAAGAAAAGATGAAGTAAGAGTTAAGAGAGAATGAGAGAGAGGGAGCATGTGCGTGTGTTAAACATAGATCCAGCAAGGTAAATATTGAGGAGAAATAAGTTTTAGGGAAAAAGCAGTGTTGTTCCATGTTCATTCAAGAACACCAGCCTTTTCTTGTTAATCAGGTATAACATTTTTGGTTTATTGTTTTTACTAGTAGCACTATTATATATGACATAGACATGTATGGTGGAATAAATTGGAAAAGACAAGGTCTTCCATCCTTCGGATTACTCACTAGAGNCCAAGACCCCCCCAAACAGTAAGAAGGCATCTTCCTGTAAGGCTTGGGGTATCTCTAAAGAAGAGAGGTGGTAAAGGCCCGCTGTCAAAAGACGCTGATGAGCATGAAGGAAACGTTGTATTGAGACCGCACTTCAGGTGAGTGTACAGTTGGTCTCTGGGTATGCCAGAGGTGTTACCAAGGCCACTAAATCAATAAACCAAATATTCAGTCCCTTGAGTCAAGCAAACTCCTCCATCGCATCAGTCTCACGAACCTACTCACCTGCCTGGAAATACTGTGCAACAGTGCGCAGCCATAGATGTCTGTATATCCAAGCTATTGCTATTAGTTCTCTCCTTGGAGGAAAACCACAGGCTGATCCACAAGCATACATCCCTCTAAGTTCTTAGGAGATGTTATAAGCCACAGTAAGACCTTGTCATACTTATCAGAAGAAACTATAATTCATGGATTAGCATACACATCTTAACAACTGTGTCTATACCAAAGTAACCTACATAATTAATTAACGTTTAAATGCCTGATAATCTGAATGCTTGTGTCTTAGTAGTAGGAATGAAAGGATTAACCTGGACAAGCTGTTCAACCCTGAAAGGAAACAGTCCTGAACTGATCAGAGTCCACAAAATGCATCTCCGAGGAAATAAATGTTTTGTTTCTCCCCACCTGTGCCCCTTTTCTAAGCCTAGGAACTACTGCGGAAGAGGAAACATGGTTCAGGAATTGTAAGCTTGACTGGATGGGGTAAAATGGTGAAACTACGCAATATAGACTGGACACTTATTTGATCAACATGATTTGTGCATACAAGCCTCTCCGCGGGGTTGGTTAAGACTTGGCAGTTTGGGTTTGGGAATAGCCTGCTTGGCAAATTGGGTATGTACATTGAAGCGTCTGCTTGTACTCATGACTATTAATATTGTAAAAAAATGAAATAAATAAACCAAATTAAAAATAAGACAGATATATCACTACTTTGCCTCAAAAGTCCTTCACCTGCTTCTATCTCTGAATAAAGGCAAATCCTCACAGTGGCCTACAAGTTTTTACCTCATGATCCACCCACAGCTCCCACCACTCTACCATGTTAATTCATTCCAAACAGGTCTGACTTGTAAGCATGCCAGGGATGCTCTCACTCCAAGAGTCTTCTGCTCTAATGATCTCACCCTTCCTTCTTACTATGGAGCTTTTCATGAACTACATCTGTCCAGAAATGTCTATGTTGTAATCTAACTTGCAAATATTATCATAACCGGAGGTTGGGTTTAGGGATATGATTAGGATTTTAATAGGTAATCAGGGTTGGGTTTTTTGTAACCACGGTTAACACCATATAAAAAGAGATGAAGAAACAAGATTCCTTTCCCCCTAGGTCTCTAGTATAAGAGAATATAACCAAGACACTTATTTGCCAGCCAAAAAAAAAAAAAAAAGAATATTCAACAGAATTTGTATCTACTGGCTCCTGGTTCTTTGAATTCCCAATTTCTCAAAGTATAAGAAATATTGTTGTCAGGCAAAGTGTGGTGGCTCATGCCTTTAATCCTAGCACTTGGGAAGCAGAGGCAGATGGATCTCTGTGAGTTCAAGGCCAGCCTGGTCTACATAGTGAGTTCCAGGACAACTGGAGCTACAGGGAGACCCTGTCTCAAAAAGACAAAAGACAAAAAAAAAGAAATATTTTTGTCATTGAAATAATATTTGTTACACCAGCCTAACCTGATGAAAATAGATCTTCCTCTCATCTTTTGTAGGGATTTCCATTTGGCAGAAGCACTTAGGAAGTCAGCTGAACCCCCCCCACCCCCCACCCCCCACCCCCACTGAAAAGAGATGAAAAAGCAATGTATGTTGGGGAACACGAGTTAGATTTGATTAAAAATATATAAATAAAAAATTTTTTACAAAGATAAAATAAAAAAATAAAAAGAAGCTAGATTAGGCCTTAAAACTTTATTGTAGGGTCAAACTTTCATTGTATTTAAACTGTTTCACTTGTCCTCCAATGTTTGTTTCCTCCATTTCAATGAACAAAAGCAGCCCAGGGCTATTTTTGTTTTTAAGAGCATTAACTTTCAGCTAAGAATACATGGAGCCTGCATAGCCATGTTTTAAAAACATAGATGCACGGAATGCCACAGCTGGAAGGAATGTTGGGAAGCATCTATTCTATTCATCTTCAAACTGTTTCCACCATAGGGAAAAGAGGAAAGGACAATTAGTCCAGGATGAGGTCCATTGTAGTATCAAAGGTTTCCACCACAAAACTGAATGGTGATATTTCTTTTACAATTTCTAAAAACATAAAACACAGAAAATATTTCCCCAATGCAGTTTCTTTTTATAAAAAATTATTTATTATTATTTTATTTATTAGTATTGCCTGGCATTTGGTGTAAGTGCACCAGTGTTGTGCAATTGTCCGAGGAGTTCAGAAGATGGTGTCAGATCCCTGTAACTGGAGTTACAGACAATTGTTACTGCATTGTAGGTGCTGGGAATCAAACCCTGGTCCTCGCAAGAGTAGCCAGTGTTCTTACCATGGGCCATCTCTCCACCCACATCTTTTCTTATAAAAATTTCTTCCCCAATTTTGGCATCATAACCACTTATCAACTACTAAACTCTAAGAAACAATAAAATGCAATGAATGAGAAAGACAGCCCAGAAATATTGCTGCAACTGCTCCGTTTATCATAGGCGAGAGTACATGCCATGCTACATCTTGTCTATATCTACATTTCTTTTCTGCTAGTACAGTTTTTCCTACTTTATCTGATAAATCAAATGTAATATCTACATGGCATTCTCCTAAAAAATCTATGACATCTGGAAAATACTATTATAATTGTATTTCTATGATACCTAGCCCCCTTTAACTCCTCAGACAGAGCAACTTGTACTCAACAACTTATTCCAAGAGAAATAACTCTCAAAGTCAAATCATATAGTTAATAACAAAATGGAAAACTTTAAAAATGCATTTCTGTTTATTCTTCCTTATTTTCAAATGTCCTAATTTCAATCTGTTTTATTTTCAATTACCACCACATGCTTTATTATGCAAGGAATGTAACCCTTGGTCAAAAAGTAGTTTGTTGTATAAAGTAGAGCTTCCTTACCATTCAACTCCTTTTCTATACCTAAATAAGCCCATTTTTCTGATCTCTGTCTTTTCCTTAGAGAAACAGGGCTACTTAGAGAAAGAGAGCCAATGGAGAGATAGTAGAATAGATAGAGATAGATAGAGATAAGATAGATTATAAATGATACATGACATATAGAAGGTGATAGATATAGATAGATGATAGAAATAAGCCCATTTTTCTGATCTCTGTCTTTTCCTTAGAGAAACAGGGCTACTTAGAGAAAGAGAGCCAATGGGAAGAATAGAAGATAGAATAGATAGATAGATAGATAGATGAGATAGATTATAAATGATGCATGACATATGACAGGTGATAGTATTAGATAGATGAGGGGGTGGAGAAAGATGTTGCTAGCGGGTAAAGAGCGACCGACCGCCTTTAGAGGACGGGTTCTTCCCCAGCACCCACATGTCGGCTATCGAGACCTCCTGAAAACTCCAGTTCCAGGGGAATCCGAGACCCTCTTCTGACCTCCGCGGCATTGCACGACACGGGTGCACAAACCTGCATGCAGACAGTACATTGATACACATACCGAAAATAATAAAAAAAAAAAAAAAAAAAAAAAAAAAAAAAAAAAGATATAGATAAGATTAGATAAATATAAATGTAGATGACATTTAGACAGATTATAGACATAGACAGATGAATGACATAATATATAGATGATAGAGACATATAGATAGATTAGATAGATAATAAATAGATATACATATTATGTACATGCATGTAGATATATACATAAGACATTGTATATATGTTATATATACATATATTAGAGGCTTATTACAAAAACATTGTTCAAGCCATTGTGGGAGTTTGGGAAGTCTCAAGATCTTCATTCAACCACCTAGAGACCCTAGGGATTCAATCATATCGCTCAAAGCCAAAAGCCAGCAGATTCAAGACTGAAAAAGAGCTGGAGTTACACTTTGATTCTGGTCAGGAAAACATCACATGTTCCAGTCCAGAAGGAGTCTGGCAGAAAGGGTACTCCCTTATCTAAGTCCCTTTGTTCTATTTAGGTTTTCACTCTATTAGACAAGAATGCACTAACATTGGCCTAGGGCATTTGATTTGCTCAGGCATCAATTTATGTTAACCTCATCCAAAAACCCTATTGTATTGACCAAACATCTATTCAACCTGTGTTCCAGTTACACTGACACAAAAAATAAATCATTATACATTGTAAGTATCTACAAATTTTTCTGAAAAAAGAAAATACATTAGAGCTAGCGAGAGGCAAAGGCAGTGAAATACTTGCCTCTCAAGCCCGAGGACCTGAGTTGTATCCCCAGCAACCATGAGAAACGTGGTGAGGCAGTGCGTCTATCATTCCAGTGTGGGAAGGTCGAGACGAAAGGGTCCCTGGTGCTGGCTCCCCATTTGTTCTGATCAACCAAAGTGCTCCAGGGACAGTGAGAGATGGTGTGTCAAAAAGAGAGGTGAGTAAATGATGGAGGAAGATACCCTACAGTCTTCACCTCCACTTCAAGCACACCCACACATACAGAGGACAGAGAGTTTTAAAACTAGTGAAAACCTAAAAGAAGATTTCTGAGCATCCTCCAGATCTGACTACAAGTTACAGAATTACAGGCACATGAATTATTCAGACTATAGAAATTTATTTGAGTATTAATTTTAATATTTTTTTTTTGGGGGGGGGCAGGGTCTTAGGAAATAACAAATGTTAATTAAATGGTTTGAGTTGCTAAATATTTTGAATTTCTGATCTCACTTTAAAACCCTGGGAATTTTACGCACCTAGCCTATACCTTGAAAGGGCAGCAATCCACTGGGCTGAGCAACAACCATCCCTTAAACAAGGTCTCGGGTTTTCTGTTCAGCAAAATTCCTTCCACCCTTTTCGGTATCAAATTTTAGGTCTTAATGTGTTCTAATTTGATCTACATTTTTATCTTCTTACAGCAAAATGTTTTTCTGTTCTTATGTTCTATCAAAATGGGAGGAATGAATTCAAAGAAAAAAATGAGAAAAAACACATTTTTAACTGAAAAACATACACGTGTTTAACATGGGTATGGTGTATATCTGAGATGAGTTTTCAGCCTTGTTTGAGTTTGGGATTCCTGTGTCAGTCAAGATTACTAGCTCACTTCACTGATAGTAGCTGAAAGCCACTAGCTTCCTGTTTGTTTCCTTTGTATTCTGAAGACTTATGTTACTAAGACCCCCTATACGTGCCATGCCAAATGTCACCAAACTCGTATACTCACCACCACCCCACCTCATAAATTCACAGAAAGACCCATAAACCACATGTTCAGTGAAACAGCTCTAAGCTCTTCCTCTCTAAGTACTTAATGCAACAGCACTGCAGCTAAGAGGCTGAGTCAGAGCGTGGACTGGTTTTCCTCTAAACCAACCATCTATTTTTCAACTGTAATTATGTGATCTGAAATCCACAAGTATAGGCTGTATGGGTATTTTATTCATAAAGTTGGTAAAACTAAACCCAATAAATGAGCAAAAAAAGAGTCAAAGTAAATTTTATTCAATCTCTTTTTTAAATTTTATTTATTATTTTTTATGTGTATGAATGTACTGTCTGCATGCAGGTTGATGCACCTGTGTCATGCAATGCTGCGCGAGGTCAGAGAGAGTGTCGATTCCCCTGAACTGGAGTTAAAGACGGTTCTTATCACCATATGGGTCCTGGGAATCGAACCCAGGTCCTCTGTAAGAGCACTCTTAACCACTGAGCCATGTCTCCAGCCCCCAGTCAATCTCTTAAATATAGAAGTTTTTAATTGGCTCTATGTTACTGTGTCATATTTTGATCAAGTATGGAGAATTCATTTTTATATTAAAAAAAGCTGAAGACAATTTTCAAATGCTCATCCCAATTCTAAGCCTCAGTTAACAAGAGTAAATATAACTCATTTTAGTTTGGTGTTTTGTCTTGAGGTATGTATTGCAGAGATAATTTCAGTCATTTCAATATACATATATATATATATATAATATATAAATATATATATATATATATATATTATATACAAAAAAATACACAAAATTCCAGGATAACCACACTCCAGGTATACCAGATTTTTTTCTGTTTATCCAGAAAGATATTGAAGTTTATTTTCCAAGAATTTCTATCAAAACATAAAGTGAGTTCCACACTTCTAGTTACTTGAGAACATCTGCAACCAGCCCTTCATTTGCATCAACATATCTGACCAATGCATGAAGTCAGAGAAGATCAGAAACAGGAAGCAAATGCCCATTAATTCAACCCACAACTTATTTTCAGTACTTTACTTCCTTAAAGAAGGAAAACTTCTCGACCGGGTTTATTCCTTAGTTTTAAATTAACCTATACATTACTTTCTTTATTTCTTCTCCTTGTAGACACCTCTTACTGTTAAATGTTGCTAAAATTGTCCTCTGAGACTGGAGTACATGCACAGAGCTGGCCTGTCTTAAATGATTTCACTGCAGCCTGTAGTTCCCCTTCTCTGCATCTCTCCTCGCCACCACCACCAAGCTTTAGAGAGCCATGTTTTCACATGCTGTAGTCCTTGCTTGTCATAACAGAATCCTATCTACACACCCCACTCAAAGTAGAAGCAACAGACAAATGTAGTCCTACCACCTATACCAGTAGTTTCCTAGAACCTGCACAAACCAACTTAGGAAATCCTAATCAAGCAGACCAGTGGGATGGCTAAGTAGATAAAAATGCTTGTTGTGTAGGCTTGACCATCTTAGTTCGAGCTCCTGATGAAGGAGAGAAGTGACTTCTGAACATTGTCCTCTTAACATTTCCAGGAGTTTCATGGCATGTGCACACCTACACCTATGGTCATGCACACAAAATGTAAATAAAATAAAACCAAATTACAGAGATCTGGCTCAGTGGTTAAGACACTTCTGCTCTTCAGAAGGAACAGGGTCACGTTTCTTGCATCCACATGGTGGCAAAAAGCCAATTTATAACTGTAGTTCCAGGAGATCTCATGACTCTTCTGGGCCTTCACAGACATTACACACACATGGTACACTTACATACAATGCAGGCAAAACTTTTATCTTACTTTTATCTTACACATAAGATAAAAGTAGAATAAATAATGAATAACTAAAAAAAGGAAACTCTAAGCTAAACTAAAATAAATAATTTGGTTCATGACTCAAGTAAATGTTGGCAAAATCATTGCTTTAAAGTTTTAATAGGTCATCTTCAAGAAGAACTAGAAGAAAAAAAAAAAGGAAGAAATTCCTTAGCTGTGTCCCAGCCGGTTGAAGAGGAAGGGGGAGAGAATAATACAGGTGCAAAGCAGACCTGGGAAAGTGTGGTTGACAACATCCAGAGAGCCCTCCAGGAGAAGGAGCTGACCTGTCAGACCCTGGAGCAAAAGATAAAAGAGCTGGAGTCAGACTTAGTAAGGGAGAAGGAAAGAAATAGAACTTGGAATAAAAAAGTTAGCCTTGAAGTATGAAAAATTTCAGGCTTCACAACAAGCAATAGATGGGAAAACTAAACCCACAGAAGTTTTAGAACATAGTCCTGAGGAAAAGTTCATTTCACAAGTGATCCAGCCCAAATTGCAGAGTATTGTGGAAGCCCAGCACATGACCTGAGTCTAAGCTAGCAGGGGCAGAGCAGGAAAAGGTGAAGCTGAGCAAGGAGATCACGAGACTGCAGAGAGACCTTCGCATGCTGAGGAAGGAGCACCAGCAAGAACTGGACACACTGAAGAGAGAATGCGAGCAGGAGATGGAAGAAAAGATCAAACAGGAGCAAGAAGATCTTGAATTGAAGCACAATTCTACATTAAAACAGCTGATGAGGGAGTTTAATACCCAGCTGGCACAGAAGGAACAGGAACTGGAAAGGACCATAAAAGAAACTATCGATAAGGCCCAGGAGGTGGAAGCTGAACTTTTGGAAAGCCATCAAGAAGAGAGAAATCAATTGCATAAAAAAATTGCTGCAAAAGATGATGATCTAAAAAGAACAGCCAAAACATTTTTAAGCCAATTTTAATTGAAGCTTTGTGCATTTCATACAAAATTTCTAACCAAGTCAAGACCCATTCTCTATTCCTTGCCCCCCACCCCACCAGAGCTCACGCATTCTGCCAAACATGTTTTTCATCTTTTTCTCAGCCTCTTTTAAAATTGTCAATGCAGAAGTTTACTGTTTTGCGCAGAAGTCCACTGTTTCAGTAAGTTCTTTGACCCAGTCTTTTTTGTTGTTGTTGTTGTTCCTTCCAATCTACATCACTCCAAACTAGGCATATATGCATGACACATATATCTTTTAGCATCTTCAGCTTATGATTTCTTTCCTTTTTTTTAATTAGGCTGAAAGATGTCATGTTTGGAGTCTCCTCCTTGGCAAGCCCAAACAACCATCAGTCCTGCCTGTGTGCTCCACACTGGGGTTTTCCCTTCTCATGGTTGGTCACCAAATGAGGTCCAGTAAGCACCACATCCTGTCTTGATCCTCCTATACTGGTCTCTGTGATACAGCCTGGGTAATCCAACAATGGCAGTCTATACTCTGGTGGCGGGGTGAAGAGGCTGAAACCCCAGTCGTACATAGCTCAGACCATAAGTTGGATGTCTCAGCAGTCCCCATCTGGCACTGAAGGTTTGGAAGATTCTTGGAGAGACATGAGTCTTCAGTCCATATTGGAAGGTTGAAAAGCTGTGTCTCATGTCTTTGAAGGATGGCAAGAGCAGTGGCAGCCTCTGGGTAGCTGTACTTGCCAGTAAGACAGGCAAAACAACTATGCTCTTTTTTTTTTTTTTTTTTTTACATTTTGTCCTTTTACTAAAATCTCAAGTTTTATAACCTGAAGTACAATTTCTCAGGCCTTACTAATTATTTACTTCTGGTTATACTTTCCTTTTGGACACTTAAGTTCACACTGTTAGCTCAAATTAACGAAGGTTTTTGCTTTTTCAAGGTCAGTTGAGGATCTGGTCTTCAGGCTTTGGAGGGGAGGGAAGCCCCTAGTTCCTTTTGGCTTTTTGTTTACCAGTTCCAACCATTCACAGACAAAGTCAGGTCCTGCTAGACCAGGCTTCCCTTTTTGAAGCATGAGCAGACTTTCATCTTTATAGACTGGACACTGGCTGAAGTCCCATTAGTGGATCTCTAAGACCTCCCTGCACAAGAAGACTGGTGACTCACATTTGCAAGACATTTCAAGAGATGCCCCCATGCATAGTCCCCTAGGACTTAGTTGACCTCTGAGAGCAAGAAACAAAGTTATCCCTTAAGTCCCTCCCTCGGCCAAATTGGTATGGGCCTTAAGTATGGTTGTTAAGCATCTGGAAAGGCTAAGTTACAGCAGCCTGATGCTTTTAACTACTTATAATATTTTAGAAAAGGCTTGGACAAAAGCTCAAACAGCCTTACATAAGAAATACTAAGAAGCATTCCCATAAGATAGATATTGTGGTTAGACACAATGTCATGACAAACTAGTTTTTTCCCCCTCATTCTTTTGATTTTGTGCATACAAACCCTCCACCAATATACCAAAACTGCCTAAGTCTGAAAATAAATGGTAGCTTAATTCTAGAACTTGTTAAGGGAATCACACTATAAGAGCACAGTAGTTTTCAAATCACGAGGAACATAACATTAATGTTGCTTAGTTTGCCTTACAATGAGGTGTTTGGTGCTAGCATCCACAGATGAGGGATACCATTTGTCATTTGTTTTTCTGGGACTATGATACTTCACTCAACATAGTATCTTCTAGTTACTCCATTCTTGTACTGTGTTTGTGACCTGAGAGTCTGATTCCTCACTTAGTATTTTATCTGCCATATCTGCCACTTGGTACCAGTGTGAGAACTTATTTTTCATGCTGAATCTTCACTTAGTCATTCCTTGTTTCTTTGTAGCTTAATCTGTGATGTTTGATTCTCATCTTGTATATTCTTTGCTATTTTGTATTCTGGTCTTTAAAGTTCCTTGGGCACCTAACCCATACACTTTAGGAACACAGCTTATTAAACTTCCTGCTTCACAGTCAGTTCTTGAGACTCGATGGCAATGGCATTGGAGATGGGCCTTATGGGTGGCTATGACCTTAAGGAACAAAGATGAGACAATTGTAGGCGGACTTTTCACTTTTCAAAGACTTCTGATGTGTAGGAAATGATGTCAGAAATGGTGTTAACATCTCTCAAAGTACTTTTGAGAGCCATAGAACTAGCAGGATGGTGAGAGGAAAAGAGAGGGAGGGAGAAGAAAGTCAAATATTTTTGAATTCTGAGGCTCACTGAGAATAAGAAACCATTTAATGACCATTCTATTCAATTAGCGATCAAAGAAAGATTAAAAACAAAGATGGACAATGTTCAGCTAAGGTCTTCTCATCATTCTCATCATTTACAGGTGGGCTTCTCAGACCTTAGCTTCTAGGTCTCAAGACATTTCAGTGTCTCAGAAACCAGCCTGACTTCTCCTGACTAGGTTAAGTATCCATCATATATGCTTTCATTATACTCTGCCTACCCAAGGTTAGGCACATAAACATGTCTGTGGTGGTTTGAATGAGAATGTTCCCCATAAGCTTCAAGTATTCAGACATTTTGTCCCTGGCTGATGGTGCTGTTTTGGGAGATCTTAGAATGTGTGACCATGCTGGAGGAAGTATGTAAGTAGGGGAAGGATGTGAATCTCAACTTTCTGCTCCAGTTCCTGCCACCATGCCTCCTGCCATGATGGATTCTAATTCCCTGGAACCAAATAAACTCAAATAAGCTCAAATAAACTCTTGCTTTTATAAGTTCCCTTGGTCATGGTGGTTTTATCACAGCAACAGAAAAGTGACTAATAAAATGTCCATTGTTCATTATAACAGAAATTAGAAAGACCCGAAGTATCCAGCAGAAGATAACATGATAAATCTATGCAGTGACATGTAATGAAAAATTACAGTATCAGTGTATATTCAGTGGAGTGGAAATAACTGGGCACCGGGCCCATCTCTGCAGTCCTGGCAACTGGGAGTACAAAGCAAGAAGATCAGAAGTCCAAGGTAATCTTCAGATACACAGTGAGTGAAAAGCCAGCCTAGGATATGCAAGACCTTGGCAAAAAGAAAATGAAAGAAACAAAAGGATTACACAGTGAAATTTTATAATAAAAAATAGATACATGAGCATAGAATATAGAATGTGGTCAATTTTTTTTTTAGTTTTTATTTTATTTATTTATTTATGTGTATGATTGTACTGTCTGCATGCAGGTCTGTGCACCCGTGTCATGCAATGCTGCGGGGGTCAGAAGAGGGTGTCGGATTCCCCTGGAACTGGAGTTCTCCTGGAATTGGAGTTATAGACGGTTCTCAGCCACCATGTGGGTGCTGGGGATTGAACCCAGGTCCTCTGCAAGAGCAGTCGGCGCTATTAACCACTAGGCCATCTCTCCAGCCCCAGAATGTGGTCAATTTTATAAATATACATAAAAACAAAATTTGAGAGCTATAACTGATATTAAAGGAGGTTATCATTTGATGTTAGAATTGTGTATTATTTTCAGTTGTTAATTTTTATACTTATATTGAGCAGAGATTCCTTTTCACATAAGAACAATGTCATTAAGAAAACATTTTCTTAGAAAACTAGTGACTTAGGGGCTGGAGAGATGGCCTAGCGGTTAAGAGCGCCGACCGCTCTTACAGAGGACCCGGGTTCGATCCCCAGCACCCACATGGCGGCTGAGAACCGTCTGAAGCTCCAATTCCAGGAGAACTCCAGTTCCAGGGGAATCCGAGACCCTCTTCTGACCTCCGCGGCGTTGCACGACACGGGTGCACAGACTTGCATGCAAACAGTACACTCATACACATACAGAAATAAATAAATTTAATAAAAAAAATTAAAAAAAAAGAAAACTAGTGACTTAACCCATGCATCATGATTAATTAAATAAAATGATACAATATGTCTAAGTAATTCTAAAGCAGCATCTCTCTCTCTCTCTCTCTCTCTCTCTCTCTCTATATATATATATATATATATATATATATATATTTCTTTTTATGACTTTAAAATGCTTTAAAATGCTTTGTGGGCCAGCAAGGCAGAGCATATGAAAACATACTCCAGGGCCCTTTGTCATGTCTAGGATCACACTTGCCTTTTTTACTTCTTATTTCTCTTCTTCCTCTCTCCTTTTTCCATCAGTGAATCTATCAGGAGCCCAACCTGTGCTCCACAGGCCACATGCAAATACATATGATTAAGGAAAGCTTTGAATGTGGTCCAACACAAAATTATAAACTTACTTTAAAATACTATGCTGCCTAGTGTTTATTAGTCTGCTACAAGCTCTAGCCACCCAGGAAGAAGGAATCTTAGTTGAGGAATTCCCTCCATCAGATTGGCATGTG